>OY987318.1:36842478-37156567 GCA_963920655.1 Geranium rotundifolium
CGGTGAGACAGAGCTTCGTGAGATTTCGATAATCGGCGATTTTGAGCTAGGGAGCGGTGAATGTACTATTGAAGGTTAGTCTGTGTCTACTCATCTGAAGTTTATATATATATATATATATATATATATATATATATATATATATATATATATATATATATATATTACATACATAATGGTTCTGCAAATACTACTGAGCATATTATAACATTAAACTAAATTGATGATTACTGTAGAGTATTTAGAATTTATATTATGTGATGTGATTATATTTTTCCTTGAATTGGGTTTGAGTTTGTGTCATATGCAAACAACAGTATAACGTTGGTTCTATTATCTACAGGCAACACAAATGGATCTGAAGTAACAAATACCCATAATTCTGAAACACATACAGGTAATAGTGTGAAAAAATTATGTTGAATCATTTTTTATTACCACAGAATATGTATTATCTAATTAAACTATAATATTGACACAAAATTCAGATTCAAGATGGACGATGAATATGAATGGGGATTACATCCCAATCTGTCCACCACACGTCAAGCCACGTATGGGTATGAGTTTCCCAGATATAACTAGTGGAGTTGCTTTTTATAAGAAGTACGGACAATTTTGCGGGTTCATGACGCGTCGAGGCACCCAGAAGAGCAACAGGTTAGGGATCACACTGAAATATGTTACATGCTCTCGTGAAGGAGAGCGTGCACATAAAGCTGGTGACGAGGACGATGAATTCCGTCAATATGGTAAGAGACGTTGCTTAACAACACGAACCGGCTGTCGAGCAATGTTATCCCTGAAGCTGACTTTTTCAGGGCATTACAAGATTGTGAAATTTGTGGAAGAGCACAATCACCCGTTTTATGGTACCGAGCATTTCCAAGAATTACGTTGCAACCGAGATCTAAATGATACACAAAAACAATTTATCATGGATTGCCAGAAGGTTAATGTAGGTGCTACCGCAGCTTTCAACGTGTGCAGCTCTATTGTGGGTGGACCGGAACATGTCGGGGCAACAGTGACAGACTTCCGCAACTGTCAACGTGATTTAAAAGTGTACATCAAGGAAGCGGATGTCCAAATTGTAATCAATGAGTTCATAGATGAACAAAAAAGCGACCCAGAGTTGTACTATGAGTATGACCACGATGAAACAGATAGGCTAACCCGATTATTCTGGGCGGACGGGCAATCTATAATGAACTATAGTCGATGGGGTGATTCTATATCGTTCGATTCAACCTACGGGACAAACAGGTACCTCTCATAATTGTGAATTTAAATATAATGTATGATATGAAATAATACTTCAACTTACTAATATACTTTTGAACATTTGTTAGGTATTCCATGGTGTTTTGTCCAATAACTGGTGTAGACAATCATGATCGGTGCGTCACATTTGGGGCAGCATTAATTTCAAAAGAAGACATCCCGTCGTTTGTTTGGGTTTTCAAATGTTTTCTACGGGCTATGGCGCACCGACAACCACTATGCATTATCACAGACCAGGATGCTGCCATTAAGAACGCGATAGCACAAGTCTTCCCAATGTCAAAACACAGATTTTGTATGTGGCATATAATGAGAAAGATGCTCGAAAAGGTAAAATAAAATTTGAATGATCTAAATTTTTATATATTAATTAGTTACTTTGATTGTTTATTACAATCAATAACATCATTAATTAGTATCATAAATCATCACACAAAATCATATGAGCAGACCATCTAGTTCATTCAATTTATAACATACAGTTTGACAATATATACTAAATGTATTGCTTTGATTCCTCAACAACGCATATTGTGTCATGGACTAGAGTTAGGATGTCTGAAATAACACACATGAATTGTTTCATGGCCAAAAATTAGTGTCATGACATTTCATATCATTCGTGGCATGACGTGAAATGTTTTTGATACTGTTGACAGGTGAGGGACACGATACCGTTGACTAGTCCGTTCCATGGACGTCTAAATGCCATAGTATGGGGAGACGCTATAGAACCTGCAGATTTTGAAGAAAAATGGCACTCACTAGTTGATGAGTACGGGTTGCATGATAATGATTCCATTAAAACCTTGTACGAAATTCGGAAGAGCTGGATACCATCATATTTCAAGGACTACCCAATGTGCATGTTGTTGCGAACAACTTCTAGGTCTGAAAGTCAGAATAGTACATTTGGATTCAACGCTAGTTCTATTCTATGCTTGAAAGAATTCATGTGGCGCTTCAACGGCGTGGTAAAGGCTTAGCGCAGGCAACACATGAAGATCGTGACACAATATGCGGCTGCTGCTCGTCCATCACGGAGAATGGTATCAGATCTGGAGCAAGATATATGGAATTTGTTTACCAGACCAATATACAACAAGCTGCGTGAGGGCTTAATGGAAGGTATATTTTCTTATGGAATTAAGAATATAGATAGGGTTGATTCAATTGTTACATACACCGTCTCTGGGAAAAATGGTAAAATTGTGACCGTTGTTGTGGATGAGTCGACAACTGAGTATAAATGCACATGCAAAAAGTTGGAAGGAAAAGGCCTCATATGCGTCCACATCTTCGCGGTGCTTAATGCTGATAATATCAACACATTACCAAGAACATTGGTAAATGAGCGCTGGTGTCGTGATCCACCGTCCGGGTGTAACTTCTCGTCTGGGTCTTTCTCTCCTGATCAACCACTGAAAAACATTATGCAAATCGAGATATGGTCCATGGTTAATTCATTGTTAGGTAACATGAACAACACACATGAGGACCTGGAAAATATATTGTCGATATTGAAGAACCATCATGCGACGAAGAACATTGCACCGTCAACACCTCCTGGAAGCTCCAAAAAAACAATTGAACAACTAACCGGCATTCTGAAGCCGCCGGTGGTAAAGGTGTACATTCCGGCAGTATGCAAGAACAAGGGTTCAGGAAGGCGTTTGCAGAGCGAGAGAGAAAAGGCAATTAACAAACATCAAGCAAAGACAGTGCGGAAATGTGGATATTGCAAAGGTGCTGACGGTCACACATCCCGAAATTGTAAAAAAAGGGCAAGAGATGAAGCTGCACGTAATAATGGTTAATTTTATGAAGTACTTTATGTTTTCAAATCTTACATTATCTTTCTATGTTACCCAGGACAATTCTTACTTCCATTAGAATTGATTTGCAGTTTGGTTGAATAAAAATTTGGTTAGTTTGGACTAAATATGGAACTAGCAGCTGCAGTTTTAATATCTTTTGTTCATCAACTCTAATGTTAATATGTTTGGTAGATTGATTTTTAATGGCACAACCCTCATAAAATGATATAATGTGTCATTAGTCGGTTATTTTGTTATGAGTTGAATATTTGATAACACAAATTAAAGTCTTGAAACAATAGAATGTGTTATGAGACAAATTATTTATTCTAAGTTTGTTTCGTTATAACAATTGTATTAATTATGTCGATTAATAAAATTTACAGTGTTAGTAAATTGGAAAATCAATTAATGTGCTTCCACATTAAGTAAGGTCAGGAAGGCTGCTACTACACCGGTAACTATCTTGTATCCTTTGATTAAAAACTTGGTCTTGTCGATGTGGGAAGAGTTCGGTGACCAAGACGAGGTTGCAACTTGTCACTACAAGATGGTCCCTTCGCCATCATCAACCTCATCGGGCTCGAGTGATGAAAATATTGACCACCAGAGCAACAGACGGGTTCCGAGGACCCCAATGACTTAAACTGAGATGACCAGTACATATAAATGTCAATGAATACATTTAAATGTCAATAAATATTTAAATTGCAATGGTAGAGTTGAATGTATAAACATATATCAATGAAAACATTAAAATGTACAACTTTGTCCAGAGGCATTAAAATGTGTCATGAGTCATGAACTTGTGGCATGGGGCATTAAAATGTGCCATGGCCTTTGTGTCATGAGATATTATAACGTGTGACTACTTTTGTGTCGTGTCCGGATAAAAATGTGGCCTTGTGTCATGACCTTCGTGTCGTGGCCGGATAAAATGTGTCATGACCTTTTTTTCATGAATCATGCCCCAATAAATTGTGTCATGATCCGAATGTGATTGGAAATTAAAATGAACAAGTGCTTGAAATAATACAACTTTATAGAGTCTTGAAACATATTCGATAATAGTAAACTTAAGGTCACCCCCAAAACAAGGTGGGAAAAACAAAAAACAAATAGTCAATCAACCAGTAACATGGCTGGACAAACCAAAAACTAAAGAAGCATAGTTTCTATGAAACTGAAATTTATATGGACTACATTGTATCCACGCGGTTGCTATCCTTGATCTTGAACGGAATTCCCTTCTTCTGGTAGTACTCAAGAGCCTCATCATATATTGCATCTCATGCGAGGTTACGACGACACGCAATTAACTTGAACAGAAAACGAACCCTGAGCTTGTGTATAGAAGGTGCCTGGAAACCGCGTGTGTTTGAATTAATATAGTGTATGGACCACAAATCGAATAAATAAGAAAAATGTAGAAATTATCACATTCGAGATAGAACATATGGTAAAAAATCGGGGATCGCGTAACCTGTTTGCGGCTTAACTCAGCCTTCCACAGTAAATGACCCATGTAGTTCTCCGCGTGCCACATAGCATAGATCCCGGAGTCAGCCGGCACCTTGGTGGTAGACCATGGAACTCTGACAATAGTAATCTTTGTTTTCATTAGTATGCGGGCAAGGTTGGAGTCGGAGTCCGCAATTATCGAGCATACACCCTTTTGCTGTAGAACATAACCTTAAATTTAAAAACAACCCACTGCAAATGAAAGAATACAACATAAATAAAAGGAGAATTTATATAGACTACTCACAATATTCTCAGGAAGTTGACCGTAACGAATGGCATCTTCTTTTACAAGGACGGAATTGTCAAACAATTCGATAACATGATTTTTGACATTGAAACACATGAGGAAATATAATTTGTCGACCACAGCAGCAACAGATACCTAAAAGAATGAATATTGAAATATATATAAATAAATAATGCGGACGAATTAACACCGATGTGTATAAGAGGTTCATACCACATCAACTTTATGGGCAGCAACAACAGCACGACCAAGCTCCGTTTTAGCAACCTCTTTGAAATCTTTGATGCCCTGTCTGTTTGCAGGTGCTTTATGACAAAGTGCCCTCTGGATGCAGTACATTTAATTAAGTTTAAAATTGGATAGTATGTAATCATATAAACAGAAGAATCAAATTGATGAACAAACCGTCGCATTTGTGCTTATAAAGCACCTAGAAGGGCCATCAGGGTCACGAAGTTGCTCAACATCATTGAGATACCGCATCCATCCATCAACGATGTTGTAACGAACGTGTTTTCCATCCTTCATTGAATGAACGTCTTTCAGCTGTATTGAATTCTTACACATATCTTCCAAGTAAACATGTGAACTGTAATGCAAAATGTAGTCTAATAAGAACACCAAACATCAATAAATGACACCAACAGATATTTATTTAATCAACATAAATAATAAAACTCACTTGAGAGCGCATTGCTGACGTCCCATTAGGTAGTCGATAAATTTTGTTTCATAACCTTTTAAATCAGAAGTGAAGTCTGTACGACGTTTGGCATACGGCGACAGCATTACCCGCGGGAGTTTAGGGACACGAGCACCTCGCCGGATTTTTTGCCCGGCAGCTACAACGTCGTGTGCATTCTCCTCATCAGACTCAGTTTCTTCATCGAACTCATCAGCAAGAACCCTCGGGGAGATGGTGACTGTTGCAGAGGGAGTCTGAACTTCCTTCATAACTAAATCGTTTGTCGGCGCGCTAGGAATGGTGTCATGAATGGATTCAATCTTGTCTGGTGGTGGGATATCAGGAGTAAGTCCAATATCGAACGTAAGAGCATCATGTTCAGCAACAGAACCAGGTAGAACTGTATTTAGTACAGATATCGTTCCCTGACAGGTCCCAATGTGTGATGGAGTAGAATTATCTACTTGGTCGTCATATGAATCTCCTCGTACCGTAGTGCCGTTGACTGGTGGTGTGACAATTTTGTTCAGTCCATTGTCGTCAAATGGATCTCCCTGTAGGTTGCCATCAGTTTGCTGATTCACGACTATTGGATCAGCCTGTTCATTGGCATCAGGCTGGTTGTAAACACCATGGTATAGACTAGTGTAATCCTCCTTTTTAAGGCTATCCCAAATCTTGTCGCAAGCCTCCATTACTAACGGGTCGGACCAGTAAGGATCATCAAGAGGGCTAACGTCAGATAATTCTGCTTGTGTTTTAGTAGCAGGAGTTTGCACGTTCTCCTCTGAGGCACTAAAACATGACAATGCCATTGATACAAGGTTACTCAACTCGAGCATGTTAGTGCCGATGCTCTTCTTCAATGCATGTATCTGACGAATTATAGCCTGCAACTACAATACACGAACCACAAACAATAGTGAGAAAACGTCGTCTGAAACACCATGTGAGAAAAATAACAGCGATTTACCTTACTATTAGCAAGGACGGGACTGTTCTTAGGAGTGTAATGGTCAGCTCCAACACCATAGTTCAAATCAATCTCTTCATTAGCAGGTAACTCCACCCTATCCATGATCATGAAACCTTTCCCAAATGCACGGTCTCGCTCCTCATTCCCTATCCTTTCCTCCACTATAGCATCAGTCCACCCAATTAAGGTTGGGAACACCCTATCAACTTTGTTTACCTGGAATTGTACGCGATCAAGATATACCAACTGCCCAAAGAAAAAAACAGATTAATTACTCAATGATAATGTAAATTTGAACCCACCCAAGTAGTTTTAAATATAAAAACAAGTACACATACCAACAAAAATGTTAGCGGACCATAAAACCATCTTCGCATATCACCTTGTCGTGCACTCCATTCTGCTTTAGTCAACGCAAGACTATCAACGACTGTAGCGCACCAATTGAACTGTTTTGCGACATACGGATCCTCGATTGCTTCCCAATAATTTTGGTTAGCAAAGCGACTTGTACCAAAATCTATCATGACAGAACTAAACATAACAAGAAAATTTTGTCGGAATAGGACGCCACCCTCCTTCTGTTCACGCATCTTTCTATATATATGTCGTGGCAATATACTCCCATTCGTTGTCCCGAACTGCGCCCTCCAAGCCATGAGCCCTGGATATTTTCGACTTGGTTTCTTGGCATATATCTTGCGCGACCCACGGGGAATGCAAAGAGTGCACTACACGTCTTCTTCAGTTATACGAATCTGTTGCCCATTGGGTAGAACAATTGACATGCAAGCAACATCAAAATTGTCAACAACCCAACAACCAATTGTTTTTGGTATTTTGCTAATCCCAAGTTTGAGAACCGGACCAAACCCCATCGCAGTAATGTCGTCCCTCTGTGCCTGAGACATCTTCTGAATTGCAGTGAACAGGCCAAATGGAGATGACCTGCCGTTAATCCTAGGCAATTCAGGAAGGCGATTTTGACCACTGGATGGCGTTTGCAGCGGCGTCTCCGATCTATACCCATTAACACTTTGTGTACCATTCTTAGACATACGTACCTTCCCACCGATTTTGTTACGTTTGGGGTGTAATAGCTTATGCGCAGCAGATAACTGACCATTTCCAGCTGCTGGGATGTTGGAGTTAGCCTTCATCCGTTTAAGACGGTTTGAGAGCGTTTCATGATCATCATTGTCATTATCCTCAACAACCCTTCTGATTGGAGTACCTGTGAATAAAACATCACAACTGAGTAATGTGCACAAACACCGAGTTGGTCATGAAAGAAAATAATTATTGTGAGTCATGAAATAAATTGAATAATTTTTGTCATGAAAAAAACATAATAATTTTTGGGAAAAGCTATAATTTGTTATTCATGAGACAATTGATGTACATAATGAGTCAATTGCATAGTCATGTATGAACGAGAACACATACTTACCTGCCCACATTTGACCAAATCATTGTCGAAGGAAAATAAATCATGTGTCATGAAAAAAAATAGTATATGTCAAGAAACAAAATTACAATATAAGGTCATGACACGAATCTGTATGGCATGAAACAATTCATGCTTGTTGATGCAAACATCAGTAACCCTAGGTCATGACACAACACGTGTTCTCCATGAATCAACACAATATATTCATCACCATCACATTAAAACTCATTCTATATACTTGTTTGTTCATATGATTGTGTGAAGATTCATGATACTAATGAAGCATAATTCATGACACTGTGACAAATAAATTGAAAGTTACAGAGAAAATAAGAAGGAACAAATTATCCACAAACACTTTGACCTAAACCCAACAAAACTAAAAAGCTATATGTAAATTAATCGAAATCAATTATTCAGGACAACACTGTTATGCAATTAGTAAGAACACAAACAATTATATTACCCATCCCCATAACTAGAACCAAATAACATAAAAACCTATATGTAAATTAATCAGAATCATTTGTTCAGGATGACCCTGATTTGCGATTATTACGAACATAAACAATTACATTACCCATCACCATGTTTATCATCCATGCAATTAGATCTAAGTTTATAACTGTACATGCAAATCGAAGAATCAAATACGAACAGTCCCGATTTCAAATAAAAAAAAAACCATCTGGCAACATTCCAAATTGGAATTCCTGAGTAAAGTATTATAGTTTGAGTAACTAACCGAGGCTTCTCTTTTTGTGGACACCGGAAACCCTCTGAGACTTGCACAAGTCAGACAACATCTTGTCTTCTTGATTGAAATCAACGAAATATTGGTTGGGTGAAATGCAATGCTGAGAAACGAAGATTTGCGGCCGATTTTAAAGCCAGAGCCGTGTAGCTGAAAATCCGATAGGGTTATCGGAGACAAACATCCGAGATTATCTTCACTCTATAAATATATCTTGTGAGACTGAGGTCAATGAAGATAACAATGAAAAGCTTAAATTACGTTGATATTTTAAATATTGAATAAATTGTGAATGTAAAATTACCTATCTACCCACTTGGTCACGCAAATTGTCCCATTTGTGCAGTCATTTGAGCAAATTTACATTGACTTGCCATTAGTAAATTATTAAATCGTGACCATTGATAAATTGAATTGATGGGTAAGAATGGTTCTACTATTTGCACAGTAACAATACGTTTGTACCCGATTACGACCCTAGAAACACCTAATAATGAGATATTCGATAACAGGCCCAATGGGCTCAAATGCCCAACCCCCAAAAATGCACAGGCCCACAAACCACTGGGCTAGGGCTCCCCAAACCCCCCAGATCCGGACCAGTATATAAACACAGAAACACCACACTCTAGGGTTCTTCTCAGGAAGTGCCTCTTCTCAGTTCTCTCACAAAACCTCCATAGCCGCCAAGAACCAGAGGCAGAGACCAGAAGATGAAGACCATATTGTCGTCGGAGACGATGGACATCCCCGACGGGGTCAAGATCAAGGTGAACGCGAAGGTGATCGAGGTCGAGGGTCCTCGGGGCAAGCTGGTGAGGAACTTCAAGCACCTGAACCTCGATTTCCACCTGATCAAGGACGAGGAGAGCGGTGGCAGGAAGCTGAGGATCGAGGCGTGGTTCGGCACCAGGAAGACCTCCGCCGCCATCAGGACCGCCCTCAGCCACGTCGAGAACCTCATCACCGGCGTCACCAAGGGTTACAGGTACAAGATGAGGTTTGTGTACGCCCATTTTCCGATCAATGCTAGCATCACCAACGCGAACAGGTCCATCGAGATCAGGAACTTTCTCGGGGAGAAGAAGGTACGAATCTGAGTGTTTTTGTTGTTTTTTTGGAATATTTGTGTTTTGATTTAGCTTGGTTATTTGGTGGAATTGAGGATCTCTGTGATGTGGAAATGGGTTCTGTGTTTGATTGGATTTAGCTGATTTTGTGTTGGTATTAGTTTATTTTGCTTAATTGGTGGATTCATTTGGGTTTTTTTTTGTTTTATTGTCTCTTTGAATTTTATGAATTAATGCTTGTTAACTATAATCTTGGATCACAGGATTTTTGCCTGCTGATTACGCTAGTTATTTGATTATTGGGTGAAACTTTTGTTTTGCTATTAGTTATTTTTGCTTAATTGATGGATTTATTTGTTGTTTTTGTTGAATTGTCTCTTGAATCTTCATGGCTGAATGATTTTGAAGTATAATCTTAGATCACATGACAGATATAGTCAATTTTGTGTTGATTATTTGATTATTGGTTGAAATTGAGATTGTAAGTTGTTTGATCTGGGTTTAGCTGATTTTCTTTGTTGCTATTAGTGATTTTTCTGAATTGTTATACTCACTTGGTTTTTTTGTTGTATTGTCCTTATGATTTTGATGAATTAATACTTGTTGTATATAATCTTAGATGGTGTGTGCCAACTGAATCAATCATACCGTCTTGTTATCATGTAATCTTAAAATGTTGGTTTAGTTTATCTGCTGTTTGGTACATGTATATAGTAACTTGTCACATCCATCAATGAATGTTATATGGTAGTGTTGGTATTGTTATGTCTAATTATAGAGTGTCTTTTGTTAGTTTGTTGTCAATCAATAGATTGGAAAACTAATCAAGGAAATGAGTAGATTGTTGTATGTTTCTATGATTTTTACAGTTTTTATCCTGATTATGATTGAAGACTTTCAATATGCTTTTGCATCCTAAACTATTACTTTTATTCATTTTCATAAACTATTACATGGAGATTACTATGATAGATTCAGTTGATTAACGTGGTTAATCTATTACATGGAGTTCAATATTTGTATTGGTTTTCTAGTCTAATGGGACATGTATAGCAACAGTCTTATCGGAACCATTTATTGAGTATGTGGTACCTTCTTTAACGCCAGTATTGATTACTTTTTTTTATTGATTCTCTACTTGTGGATCAGGTGAGGAAGGTTGATATGCTTGATGGAGTCACCATTCTCCGATCTGAGAAGGTTAAGGACGAGCTTGTTTTGGATGGAAGTGACATTGAACTTGTTTCACGCTCTGCTGCTCTCATTAACCAGGTACATACAGTGAACTCCTTCTTTATCTAAACGCTTTCTTCATCATCAATTCTCTTGCTAATCCACTGAAACGAATGCTTGGTTTTGTTGTTTCAGAAATGCCATGTGAAGAACAAGGATATCAGGAAGTTTCTCGACGGTATCTATGTCAGCGAGAAAGGAACCATCCTTGGAGCTGATGAGTGAAGCAAATCGCAATAGTTTATAATTATTATCTTTTTGTTGTTGCACTTGGTTTAGTTTCTCTTGCTATCCTTAACTTTTTATGTTGAACTTAGAACCTACAAGCATGTTTGAGATTGGATTCATAGTTTTGCTTCATGAAAGTTTCACCCTTAATGGGTTGTGTTGAGTTTACATGTACTATCTATGTTTCTTAAATTGATTTAGTGTCTTGTTTCTGTTGAGTCTCTTAAATTTGTTATATTTGTGCATGAATTGGACTTTGGACCAAAGAATTATGATTTTAAAACCAAACAGATCTGTAGCGTGTCTCTTATGTTGCCATGAGTTACTAAAGCAATATACATTATGTGTGGATTTTAATTATCCACAAATTTGATGGTGATTCGTTAATCTGAATCACTAAATTTGAACATGTGATTCAATTTAAGTTATTGTTCTTTATTAATCAAACTAATAAAATAATAAGTCAAATAACAATTTAAAATTGGTCTAAAACATAAAATTTTTATGAAAACCGATTAAGAAAATTTAACTGAAAATCTATAAGTCAAAAAGGGCCTTAAATGAAAGAATTTCATGAAATTCAGTTCATAACAAATCGAACAAAAAAAATTAACATGTTTGAAACTAAATCAAACGAACCAAATTCGACTGATTCGATCTCGACTTTTATTTTCTTGAAACCGAATTAAAATGTTCAGTTCAAAACCAAACCGAACCGTGAACATCATTGTTAGTAGGTGGTGGGTACTTGGAGAACAAGTTCATTTATCTATATTTATTTTAGGATTTCCTAAATTAGTTGATATTTTTTTTTCTTGGAGAAGAAGAAGAAGAAGAGAAGAGGGCACAAGGTTTAACTAGGGTTTTTTATTCTCATTTTTCAATCTACCCTCAGCTCTTTCAATTCTCAAGCAATAGAGCTCTCGATCTCGAAGACGACGACGATGATGAACCGCCTGGTCAAGCCCAACACTCTCCGAAGCTCCCTCGCTTGCCTCAGCCACCTCCAGCAATCCGCCATTGTCGCCAACCCCAGAGCTCTCTCCACCTCCACCTCCACTCC
Source organism: Geranium rotundifolium (assembly GCA_963920655.1). Lineage (NCBI taxonomy): Eukaryota > Viridiplantae > Streptophyta > Magnoliopsida > Geraniales > Geraniaceae > Geranium > Geranium rotundifolium. The sequence continues at coordinate 36,854,810 of OY987318.1, forward strand.
CACCATTTTCCGTCCCTCCGCTCCTTCTCAGCTCCTCTCCGGCGGCGGCGCCACCTCCGTCCGCCACTTCCGCCCCGGACACGATCCCACTACTGGGTATGCTTCGATCTCGCTCCTGATTCGATTTTAGCATCTGGGTCTGTGTCTCTTTCTCGATTTCGGTGATTTTTGTTCTTTAATTTTTGTGGGTTTGGTGTGGTTTTAGGTATGAGATTCGACCTCCGATGAATTGGGGTGTTCGGATTGTGCCGGAGAAGAGGGCTTTTGTGATTGAGAGGTTCGGGAAGTACGTGAAGACGCTACCTTCTGGGATTCACTTCTTGATTCCGTTTGTTGATCGGATTGCTTATGTGCACTCGCTCAAGGAGGAGGCTATTCCGATCCCTGACCAGTCTGCTATCACCAAGGACAATGTGAGCATCTCCATTGGAGGTGTGCTCTATGTCAAGGTTAGTTCTTATTTTTGTGTTTTGTTTTGTATCTGTTGTGTTGTGTTGCATTTGTATGATGTGTTGGGTTTTTTGTGTGTGTAGATTGTGGATCCTAAGCTGGCCTCTTATGGAGTCGAGAACCCGATCTACGCCGTCATTCAGCTTGCTCAGACCACAATGAGGAGTGAGCTCGGTAAGATCACTCTCGACAAGACGTTTGAGGAAAGAGACACACTCAATGAGAAGATTGTGGTACGTTTTACGTGATGTTGCTGAATAGGTGTATTAGTAGCTGGACTCATTGTTCAAATCGAAGTTTCAATAGTTTGATTATTTAATGACTTGTGTATTTGCTGGCTAACATTTCGTGGATTCTTTTGATTGTCGCACTTTATTTGCAAATTGAAACTTAGGCATTGGATTCTTAGTTTTATGTAATGTTGCTGAATGCGTGTATAAGTAAATGGACTCATTGTTCAAATCGAAGTCTCGAGAGTCTGATTAATTAATTACTGTATTTGTTTGCTAACATTTTGTGGGTTCTTTTGATTGTCATACTTTTTTTTTTGCAAATTGAAACTTAGGTCTTGGATTCTGTCTTTATGCATCATACTGTTATGTTGTCGGTTTATCCTTGTTATTATCGGCTATTGAATAATTACTTCTTTGAAGAAAATGTAACACTGGCCTGTATAGTTCGGCTTTGTCTTTTCAGTGGTTACCAAGAAAACCATTGTGTTTTAGTTTTCTAGGGTATATGGATGAGTACTGTATGTATATATTTCAATGCTGCCTACACCAGGGTTTAATTGTTATAGATTTCTTTTGTATGTGGCAGCATGCTATTTTGCCAGGTCATATGCATTTTTACTATTAAGTTGCTGTATTTTGTTATTTTCAAGGCATTAGCCATGTTTCGAAGGCTACCGTAACTGGTCACTGTTTGTTTTCTCAATTCAGACTTTGAAAACACTTAACGCACTCCTATTCTTTGTAACTTGTAAAATTCGAAGATTATACTACAAAACTTACTGTTGTCACGTTGAACTAATAACTACAGTGGCTTGTAAATGCTCATCCCTAAAACTCCCGCCACTGTTGTATATGCAGTATATAAATTGAATAAAAATTAATTGGTTCTTTTTGTTCTTGTAGGAGGCCATTAATGTGGCTGCTAGAGACTGGGGTCTGCAGTGTCTTCGTTACGAAATAAGTAAGTCAAATTAAACTTTGGTGCCGTGTCAGTCTTTGATAGAGTATTAGTACTCATAACTTATCTCATGTACATAACCATATGTTCTTATTTCAGGGGATATATCACCTCCTAGAGGAGTGAGGGTGGCTATGGAGATGCAAGCAGAAGCAGAACGTAAGAAGAGAGCCCAAGTTCTCGAGTCTGAAGGTAACACAGTTTATCTGAGTGTTGAATTTTGTTCATTTATTCAGTTTAAATTACGTGTCTTGTGGAATCTGATGTAATTATGAATTTAACAGGAGAGAGACAGGCCAATATCAATATTGCAGACGGGAGGAAAAGTGCCGTCATCTTGGCTGCTGACGGTTAGTTGTTTTTCCTTCTATATCACTCGCAAATGCCACGTTCTTACGATAAATTGTGAAGAATTAAATGGTAATTGCAGTCCTGCATTCTCTCAAATCCGTTAATTATCATAACAACTATCATCGTATTGTGGACAATTGTTGTTAGTGATCTTATACTAGGTTGATAACATATTTTCTATGTATTAATATTTTCTTCAGGAGAAGCGCAAGCTATCATTGCTAGAGCACAAGCAACAGCCAAAGGTCTTGCCGTGGTGTCAGAGGCCCTTAAAAATTCTGGAGGAGTAGAGGTGAGGTTTTCAAATTCTTAGTTTTAATGCCCGAGACTCACACTCCTCACTCTCTCCCCTGCACACACACATATACACATCTTCAACAATCTTGCATGTCCCGTAGTGTATATAATTCTGTGCTAGAATGGAACTAAATGTAGCTATCCTAATTAAAAGGTTGTTCAAAAATAAACTTGTATACATACACTCATATAGAGTCCATCAGCGCATAGTTTTTAATTTAGAATTCATGATATTATGGAAGTATTTAGATGGTGTAGGTGTAGCTGTGACCTTAAATCAGTATCAGTATGGGCGTGTATACGATATGCTTACATCTTTTTCTTTCAATTTGTTCTTTCCTTACGTTTAAAATTGTTCCATATCTTGGCATTCTCTGGAATTTTTATTCACGCTCCACGGTCTAGTTCCAACTATTTAAAAGCATTATATATATTTATCACCTATCACCAGAAATATGTTCTTTCTTGGGATATTCTGTCATTATTTGCATTCTCTTGAATTTGATTGCTTGAAATCGTACCCGAATGCTCCTAAACTTTTACAGAGACCTCAAGTATAGAAATATGAATGATTGGAACTAAATTTTAAACTGTATTGCATCCTAAAATTTCTCTAAAACATGCTGCGAGAAATGAAGATTATTGTTGGATCTGCATCACTTGTGACGACGCACACATGTTTTGTGATTTGCAGGCAGCCAGTCTGAGGATTGCGGAGAAATACGTCGAGGCCTTCAGTAATGTCGCAAAGGAGGTATAAAAAAACACCCCAACCCCCGCCCTTACCCTTTATGTCAATGCTCAATACGTAAAAAGTAATACTAAAAACCAGTTACTGAACATTTTCATCCTGTCGGGTCTCTATTTTCTCGTTTCCACAGAGCACGACGATGTTGCTGCCGAGCAGTGCTGGAAATCCAGCCAACATGATGGCTCAAGCCCTCTCCATCTACAAGAATCTCCTCGGCCAAAACAATGGAAATGGCAAGGCCTCGACGCCAGCCTTAACAATGGGTAAAGGAGACGATGATGAATTTTTCGGAGAAGTTGCAGATGAGCCTAAGAAGGCGGTGACTGCCAAAACTGAGTTTCTTGATGAACCTGAGCCTGAGTTCTCACTTCAGAAGCCAAAAGGCGGAAAAAAGTGAAGGTGACCACAACAATCTCATACTTAGTGCAAAATAGACAATTTGGAGAAAACCTGATGTAGTAGCAGAGAGAGACTAAGACTATCATTTGCTGAAGAGAGAGTTTAAGGCAAGTTCATAATTGGGACAACAACATGATTTGATACTATTTTTGTTGGTTCAGTTGGGATTTACAGTTTATGTTTGATGATCACTGTGTTTGGTTGTTGAATGAAACTGCATTGCTACTTTTGGTAAAACATGAATAATATGATTCATTTGAAACCAAATAAGTTTGCTATGTTTTAATCATATATGTATTTTAAAATATATCCTTAGGTTTTTTGTAAAAACATAATGATTGATTATAGGTTTGTGCAGTCGGTCTCGAAAGATAAATATCATAACATCTATGTTACTAGATGAATGCTTAATAAAACACAATGATTAATTATAAATTTGTGCAATAAACACCTACGGTCTGAAGTTACACGACCTGCATTTAAATGAACGGTTGATAAATTGATTATAAATTTGTGCGGTCAACATTTACTGTCTGAGATTTCGCGACCAAAAAAATATTCAACCCAGTTCCGACCCAAAACCCAAAACGTTATATAATAAAACATTATTCTTTATACATGACATGCACGAACTTAAAATATTAAATCTCAAATCCTATTCCAGTCACTAAGTTCAGACAACTTGGTACTACAACAAATCATAGATTTATCCATGACAATGACACAAACTCATCACTAGAAAGAAGGACCAAACAAAGTGTTGTAAATCGTAATACTGAACATTGGTCAACTTCAACCAAACTGTTGTACAATCAAAATAAAAATATGTACCATTCCATGCCATCACCACCAAAAAGAAAAGAAAATACTGAGTAAAAAAAAAAAAACCGCCGCCGTCTTTTAGAAAACTCCGAAGACGACCGAGAAGCCGACAACGATGAGCCAGACAATGTGGATCAGGAGCATCGCCTGTGGGCCCGCGCCGCCTTTCTCCACCTCGCAGAACCCCAACTTCGCCACCTTAATCCCCTCGCACGCCGCGTCGCCGCATCCGCACCAGTACGTCACTCCGTTGACCCCACACACCGGGTCGGGCCTAAAACAAGTCGCCGGACACGACCCGACCCGCTTCAACGACCCGCCGCATAAATCGATGATCTCATTCTCGGCCTCGCTCGGCAGCATGATGAAACCGGTCGCGTTCACACCGGTCCGGTCCGGCCCGGTCGAGTTCGAACCGGGTCGGGTCAGCACGGCCGATTCGGCGAGAAAAATAACCGCTCCGGCGAGGCAGAGAGCGAGAACAGAGCAAATCGGCGCCGCCATTCTCGACGAAAATGGATTCTTTTTTCTGGGTTTTGGTGTTTGGGTGGCGAGAAAGTGCGGGAAAGTGAAACAGGGGTGGGGGCGATTGCGATTGATTTAAATAGAGGGTTTCGAAGGAATCGAGCACGGTTTTGTTGTGAAATGGTGATGGTTAATGAGCTGTGTTTCTTGTAACTGCACAATCAAATCACTCACTCTGCAGCTTTCTCCGCCACTTTTATTTTCTCTGTGAATTGTCACGCGGCTTGCTTGCTTTCTTCTTCTTCTACAGATTATAAGAAAGGAAAGATTGTTATTTGGAAACGACGAGTCAATGATTGAATGTGGTATCTTCAGTTAATTGCTCATCAATGAGGGTTTAAGAAAGTTTTTTTATTTTGCTAATTAATATGGTTATTTCATGCCCTTTTTGAATTTTCAAAATTTAATGTTTTGGGGTTTTCTTTAATTATTGTCTTGAGTAATTAATGATTGGGAAAAATGGAAAAAGGGTGTTATCACATTGTTGCAAGAGGAAGTTGGTTGCTTCGTTGATGACGAAGAGTGCTCTCAAATTTGATCTTTTTGTGTGCAAAAGGTATGTAACTGGACGATAGTGATAAAATTATATTCACATTTTTATAAACTAATTTTGAACTTCAAAAATTTTCAACTACATATTAAATTACAATTCTTTATTGAAAAGATAGGGCGGCGCGATTTAGAGTTTAACTCGTTTTCCGTCTTAGAAGAAAATTGCGTCGCGTGCGGTTGTTTTTTGGTGTTACTGTGTAGGGTTTTCCTCTCTCAAGTTGAGAGCATTTGCTTCAGTGGTGTTGTTTTCCGTTGTGCGGCAGTGTTGGTAGATGTGGATAGTTCCTGGTGGCCTTTGTCCGATTTCAGTTGTTGGGATGGACGATTTTCACAAATTGTGGCTGACTGTCACTGAAATCTTGGAGGGGAAGGTAAGGTTCGTCCTAGACGACCATGCTGAAGGCGTTCTGTCGGTGGTCAACGATCGTGGTGACTTGAGAGAGCAATTTTGGACAGCGAAATTTGATCCCGGTTTGGCTGATTTTTTTATCCATATCAATTGGTTTGTTTTCACGGTGTTTAATTTCTGCTTTGTGGCTCTGTACTAGAAGGGATCATGGGTTCTCTTGCATCGATGGGCTGATCCCGGTATGCACGAAGAGCTTGGAGTACTTGGATAATTAAATATTCGTGAATCCTCTAAAGATGTCGGTCAACATTGTTGGAGTAGGGATATTGATTTCATGGTTGATCGAGAAAGCTCGTTTAATGTGTTATGCAGCGGAATCACATGATTTCTCTAGCCATTAGAGGTGGATGTCGTGACTTTGCATAATGCTAGCTGGTTCGAGTCGATTTGTCTATGTGGTTATCGAGATACCCTGTATAACGTTTTGCATCGGAATCACATAGTTTCTCCATCCAGTCGAGGTGGAGGTCGTGGTTTTGCATGATTACTAAATGGGTCGAGTCGTTTTGTCTCTGTTTTGTGATCTTATTGGTTCAACGTTCGATTACTACTATGCTTATTACTGAATCGTCTCGTATGCGATGCTAACCAAGTTTGATGCTAACTTCCCGATTTCAGAGGTTTAGGTAGGGGTATTATACTATTGTTCCACTGAATGTTATCTTTGTTCTTTTCAGCATGTATCTAACATTTTTTCGTGATAAAATTGGATGTTTTTGTAAAAATACATATTCTTTTATACTAATATGTTCATTTTGTAAAAGATAAATCATAACTCTGCTATACAAATTACACACCTCTCTGTTCCACAAATATGATAGTATACATTTAGTATTTACCATTTTCTCTAAATAAATATTCCACCCATTTTTATTTTCTTGAAATGGGAAATTATATTTCTATTTTTTCAGTATGGAATTAAGGTGAGTATTTATGACATTGGGACTTGACATATACCGAATCACTTGACCGGTTGTTATGTCAATTATTAAGACATGTACAAATTGATTGGGAAAAAATGTAACTTAATTTTCATTAATAGGAAAGACTTAATTTCCAACTTTGTTCGAACTCAACCATGCATTTAACCCATACAATACAAGGTATGTGCACTCTATATTTTAAGACATGTGAACAAACTATTAATTTATTCTTTCATGGAAATTTTATTATATCATGTTTTGAACTTTTTTTTCAAGTGATTTAAACTTTTAAGTGTAAATAGTTGAAAATTTTGATAATGATATTGAGAAAAATCGAGTCTTATCAAAATTGAATATATAAACTAGTCTAGTTAATCATAGATCAAATTCTTATATAAACTTTTTTCTATTATCTGTCGGATCAGATTCGATCTTACAATTATAGTTCCATGTCAACAAGACATTGTAGATATTTATAAGGAATAATAAGTAAGAACTTGTATATTATCAAACTATTGGAAAGAGTGTTTATAGCAAAAAATAACAATTAAGTATTTTTTTCTATCAACAATGACACTTTTAAAATATGAATACCCTCAAAATGTTATAATAATAATTGCATGACAACATCATTATTACATGATTTTAACTAAAAGGTCATGGCCAATTTTTGTTTTTTTATCATAGGTTAGTCTTTTAGACCAAATGTTTATATGAATTATTTAAACTGAGCTCTTGATGGTGTTATCTCCATGGATTCGGCTATAGGGAGTGCTCTAAATAAAGAATTGAGAATAAAGATATGATATTGATTGTTAGGTTCACGTGAGAGCTCAATGTCTTATGTTGTAAGATTAGAGTTTAAAACGAGTTTATATACATATTGGATTCAAGACCTAATATGTCAGTCTTTAGAGTTTAGTTTTAATGTGTATGTCGGTCTTCTTGAATGTTCCTCTCAGATAAGACCCCGATCTTTCTAGTAGTTGCCCACGTGACCAATGAAGTATTATTTTCTTCTATTTAGATGAATTCTATTCGACAATGTAAAAAATAATAGTTATTCATTTCAAAGTTGAATAATACAACGAAGGTTACTAGAAGGAAATGAAGTACAATTTGCTGTTTACTTATTGTACAACTCTGTCATTACAGCAACAGCAACAGCTGCTGCAAGCTCAACAATTTTAGGACAAAAATCATACATCATCTCATGACTGTATCGAACATATACATATAACTCTCTCACTTTTGGGTTCTTGACACTCAAAATGTAACCCAAGTAAATATGCAACAAATCTGTATCACAATTTATCTTCCTTACTATAACATACCATGCCTTGGCTTCAATTTCAGTCAAAAATATGACATATAACTCATAGTCTAGGACGGTTCACGATTCAGTTTAGAGAAAATAAAAATTGAAACCAAATTAATTTGGTTTCGAACATGTCAATTTTTGGTTCGGTTCGGTTTGTATTGAACTAAGTTCCATAAAATATTTATAATTTAGAACATTTTAACTTCTTATTTGACTTACCAGCTTTTGATTGAATTTTCTTTAAACCGATTTTTATGAAATTCTCACACTTTGAGCCATTTTGACTTGTTTCTATTTGCAAGCCAGATGTTTTTAGACTCAATTAACATAGAGCGGTGGCTTAAAATGAACCACATGTCCAAATCGATCGATTTTCGGTTTAATTATGTTTTATAATCAAAACCGAATCAATTAAATTCTTTTTGTGTTTGGTTTGGTTTGATTTGATGGGTTCAGTTATTTCTGGGCACACCCATGTCAGATCCATTCATAATCTGACACATCTTAGATCTTCTTGTAATATAAAAAACACGCTCTTCGATCATAATAATAAAACTATTATACGACCAATTTCCTTAACTGAAAACACCAACACAACCTCAAGAGACCAAGTTCCTCAACTGACACCCCCTAATTCCTCTGGTTTCTTATCGTCTTTGACAGCGAACAAGACAAGAAGCACCAACAATGGATAGCTGAGTGTAGTGAGCGACCAATTCACAATGAGCTGAGAAAGTAACGGAACCTTGTGCGTGTCCACTTGCCAAGCCACCGCCGCTCCCGCGCTCTGCACTCCCTTGAAGAACCCGCTGTACCTGAAAATCGAGAACCGTGAATAATAGTTCGGTTTTATGTCTAGTTTTAATGAAAACATAATATTATGCTTGCAGACTTAACATTTCGATTAACTTGTAGCATTTAAAGCATAATGTTCAATTTTTATACTTGTAAACTTTAAATTTCGAATGTATCCTCGTAACTATAACTTATAATTCAGTATTGCAATGGGTGGAGTAAAAAATGCTCCAAATATAACTCATAGATGTCTAATTTGGGTCATAAATCAGACCCAAAATAAATTTATGGGATAATGACATTTTGTTACACTTAACTAAAGCGAAATGACCTTTCATACCCTAACTATTTTTGTTTTTTTTAGTATCCTAACAAACTTTTTGTGACAAACTATGCTAAAACGACTAAAATACCACTGATTTAAGATTTCAAAATAAAACTAGTTCAATATGATTTATCAAACCATATTTGAAATGGTTCAAATTTAATATTACATTTTCGGGCATAATTGTATTTGCATCTTAAGTACAAATCAAATTGAATCAGAGATAAAAAAAATTTTGAACCAATTCAATTTATAGTTTTTTACACCAAGGATAGTTTAGGTATTTTAGACATTTTAGAGGTAGGTTGTCACAAAAAAATTGTTAGAATACTAAAAAAAAAATAGTTAAGATATAAAAGTGTCATTTCGCTATAGTTAGGTGTATCAAAGTGTTATTATCCCTAAATTCATATATGGCCAACTAGTTCTATACACTTCTATCTGGTTGGAATCGAAAAACTATGAAATTATAACCGACCCATCAAGAACCTTTGGTTCGGATATGGTTCTGGAATTCAAAATTGTACGACCTAGTTTGATCCAGGTATCAATAGTTACGCGAACTTTAAATATTTTTGTGCAAAACGTATATTTGTTTTTTATCGATACCAAAGTACATGATCACTTCTACTTTTAAAATTTACCTGCTGAGGGTCTCAGAATCATCAGCCAAAGCGCCAATGACCCAATAAACCAAGCTCTGGAACATGGCGTCGAGGAGGCCATAGCCGAAGTACAAGAGGAACGGCCCCGCGAAGGCCTCACCGGAGTCTTTAAAATCGAGCTTCTCCAGGAGGCGATCGCGGGAGTATTTTAGCTGGCTGGCGAGTCCACCTCCCCAGACCGTCATGCCGAAGGCAAAAACGACCCCGATCCCGAAAAACCCACGAATCCTACGGCATTGGAAGCTGAAATCGAGGATGTACCCGATCCCGATCGAACCGAGCATCTGTGCTCCCCAGTAGAAGACGTTGTTGAAGCCTCTGGTCCTCAGGTTGAAGAGAGCTCCATTGACATTGTTGAATTGGTAGCTGTAGAAGAAGATGCTGGACCAGGCGGCCGGAGCCAGGAGGAGCATCTTCCAGCTCAGGAAGAGCTTCAGGATCTCTCGGGCCTCGCCGGAGACGCTCGGTGGCTTGGCGCTGGAGCAGACTGTCCCGTCGTCGCGGACGACCCTGCCCGGGGGGAGTATTGCCAGGGAGAGGAGGGCTCCGGCGGACATGAAGCAGATGAACCCAATGTAGGTCCCGTCGTTGACCGAGGAGGCCTCGTTCCTGTCATCAGGGGTGGACATTTTAGACCCGAAACTAAAGACTCATATGGGATCGAGCGTGGAGCAGTAATGTAATGCAAAATCATTTGATTTCAGTTCGGTTCCAGTTTCTAGAATTTAGAGCCGTCGAATAATTCGACAAGAACCAAAACAAATTTTGAATTAGAATTTATCCTTTATCAGCATTTTATTTGCAAAATTTTTAATTTTGTTAGGATGTAATAATTAATTTTACGGTTCGATTTTTTGAAACGTTAAAAGTTTCAAATTTAAAGTTTGATTCTCAAAATTTAAGAATCTGTAGGTCTGGTTTCTGATCAGTTCGGTCAGACTCGAGAACCGTGCCCACCCCTACCTGTTGTAGTTCATGATGAAAGGGATGAGGCCTCCGATCACGCCGCCCATGTTGAAGATGGACCAGAAGATTGAGATGTACGTCCCCTTACGGGCGGGCGGCGGGTAGGCGGTCATGATCGCGCCCTCCGCCGCCCAGAGCAGGCCGGCGCCCACTCCGAGGAGGGCGCCGGCCAGGACGGCGAAGCCCTGCTGGCCGTAGTGGTTGTAGTAGAGGAAGGAGCCGGCGTAGAGGACGTAGGTGGAACAGGCGAAGGCGAGCGTCAGGTGGGGCCCGACGAGGTTGTAGACCCCCCCTCCGACCACGCCAGAGACGGCGAAGGTGATGTAGAGGGCCGTGTTGGCGTTGTTTGCGGCGGTGGGGTCCACCTGGCCCCCACCGCCCATGCCAGAGAGGGCATTGAACATTCCAGGACAGCAGAAACAGACCAATCCAATCAGACCCACTTGGACAATCGGCGAGTTGTACCTTTTAAAAAATAAAATAAATTCTAAAATCGCAATAAGAAACTATACAATAATTATAATATAATTAATATACAACATAATAATGTGTAACATTAACGGAACCTGGAGCTTCCCGATGGGGGAGGATTGGAGGGGATCGATTCTTCGTTACCGGACAAACCCATTTCAGATCAGAACCCACAGGCTCCAAATCCAGAAGGAAGATTTGAAATTTAAAGAGATCAAAGCAGCGTTTGTGTTCATATAAAAAGACAGAGAAGGTCAAATCTCAAATCTCAAATCCAATTTCCATTATAGTGAAGATAAGTGGTACGGAGAGAGTGTGTGTGTGCTCATATTCACAGCGTTGAATTGAATTTATTAATTGAAATGGTAACATGTTCCAAAAATGTCAGATTCTCTATACGAAGAAAATCGTGAGAATTCAATTTCATGCTCTATAAGGATTTGATGAGAGATTATCTTATTTTACACGAAAAGAATTGCGTTGTTAATTTGTAATGTTCTTTGAAGTAGACGAGAGAAAGAGGAGTGGAACTCTAATGTTGTGACAAACCGAGCTGATCAACTGTCCTCTACTTTCACTATTTTAAGGTTTGTTGTCGGAAAAGTGATCTTTGTTTTTTGAACTACCCTTTTAGAACAAACACGGACTAAATGTTATATAAACCTTTTGGTCCTTTAATTATTAAAAAATGCACATTTTAATCCTCAAAAGTCAAAACTTTAAATAAGTTGGATGTTATTCATATAAAAACATCACATAAAAAATGAGTGGTTAAATCTCAATCCAATCTTACACACGTTGATATGTAAATCCCCTATTGACATGAATAACAATTATACGATATTAGATCGAATTTTTTTTTACTAATGTTGATGTTGCAATTGTTTTTTTGCATTGATGAGATTAGTGTATGATGGATGAAGCATGATTATAATGAAAAATTTGTGATTACTCCATCTAATTTTGTTTAAAAGAGTTTTCATATAAAATGGTTTTCTTGTCACATTTTCATGTTATATATATAGAAAACTACGCATAGTCATTCCCAATTATGCCCACATAACTATCCCAACTTTCAAACTGGACACCTAACTACATCTAGAGATTGAAAAATGGACACTTAGCACCTACCGTTAGATTTTCTGTTAAAATTTTAAGTAAAAAGACAAAAATGCCCTTGGTCATACTTCAAATTTTCAAAACCATGTCATTGTAAAAAAATTGTTCGCCGGAGACTTGGCGGAGCCGTCGGAGGTCGAATCCGGTGCTGGCGAACGCAGTGGGAGGGTCGGAGACGAGGCCGGCGAGGAACGTGGTGGTTATGGAGAAGCTTGATCGGAAAACACACCAAAACTCATAAATTGCATGTTTTGAAAATTTGAAGTATGATAAAGGGCATTTTCGTCTTTTTCTTAAAATTTTAACAGAAAATCTAACGGTACGTGCTAAGTGTCAATTTTCAATCTCTAAGTGTCCAGTTTGAAAGTTGAGAATAATTATATGTCTTTTAAACATAGTTGAAGATGACTATATGTAGTTTACCCTATAAAAACGATCAAATCTAAGTATTGAAATTAATATTTTAGCAGTAGAACTCGACCGGGTATACTAAATTCGATATCACAAATCTAAAAACTAAACTACAACAAAACCAACCATAAATTGATAAATGATGAATCATTAGTCTTCATTCACAGCTCCCATGTTCCTCGTCCGAAACCAGACCAAACTCAAAGGTGGCATCAAGAAAATACAGCAAAAACACCATCACAAAGCAGCACAGAAACATAGGAATCGGCCCGAAGAGCCAGAAAAACAGAGGAAACGAGAAGTAAAACGCCCTGAGGCCCAGAGACCAGAAATAGCTCCCCCTGTTCACGGTCGCCGCCACGTACTGATCCTGGGCCGCGTTCTTGACGGGGACGTTGATGAGGATGCTGGCGTGGCTGTAGTACCTTATGGACTGCACGTTGAGGAGGAAGGAGACGAGGAAGCAGACCAGTATGGAGAAGAACTTGATCGAGAACCCGAGCTCGCTCGCGTCGCCGTACATGAAGTAGGAGGACTGTCTCATGCTGCCGTTGCTCATCAGGACGGCGATGAGGGAGCTCAGCATTATCGCCGTGGAAGCCAAGAGGGTCGATGCCATTATGTTGTTTCTCAGGGTCTGGACTGCCAGGACTCCGTTCTTGGCCTGGTCCTGCGCGGACATGATTTTAAGGGATTAGAATCAGTGATCTCGTGCTTATTACAGAAAAGAGCAATGCTACTGGCATGTATTGAGTCGTTCACGTGTAAGAATACGCTAAACATGACAACTGAGTGGGAGGTGTGTAAATTTTACATAACGGGTTTCATGTATTTGGTCGTTCATGTGTAAGAATAGGCTAGACATGACAACTGAGTGGAAGATGTGTAAATTTTACATGACGGGTTTTAAGTATTGGGTCGTTCACGTGTAAGAATACACTAAACATGACAATTGAGTGGAAGATGTGTAAATTTACATAACAAGTTTTGAGTATTAGGTCGTCCGCGAGTAAAAATACACTAGACATGACGACTGTGTGGAAGATGCTTGAATTTGACATACAACGGGTTTTAAGTATTGGGTGGTTCACGTGTGAGAATAGACTGGGAGTACTTCAACACTTCCCCTCAAGTGTAAACTAGATTTCTACCAGTGGACTTACTTCAACATTCCTCTCGAGTACATGACTCTACTTCTACACATGCGTTACATCAAGATTGGATATCTGCATATAGGACAGGGATCACAAAGGGCAGGCGTTCAAGGTTGACCTTATTAGTTGAGTCATTCACGTGTAGAAATGAATTTCTACACGTGTGCTTACTTCAACACTCCCCTTCACGTGTGGGGCTGAACTTATACAGGAGAGGTCAATTCTCACGTGGAGGACTTTACTTCTACGTGTGAGTCATAGCAAGATTGAAAATATGCATATTAGCATATATGATCGAAATATGCATATATGCAAGTAGCCACATATGGCGTATGCCCAAAATTAACCCTATTAGTCAGGTCATTCACGTATAGGAATGGACTTCTACACATGAGCTTACTTCAGTGCCAAACTTCCATACCCCTCACATGTATAACCGAACTTATACACGTGAGCCATATCGAAACTAGACATTTGCATCTACAGACAATACGGGCCAGAGACCACAAGAAAATATAGCCATACCATCTTCAGCCTTTTTCCTTGTACACCTCGACCAGAGACCACAACAACAAGAACAACCTTTATGTGTGGCTAAAACTGAATAGGTAAATAGTTACTTCGTTACCTCCATCATGGCACGAACCCAGAAGCGGCGGTTGAAGGCGTTGACACCAACGACAGTGTCGTTGGGCTGCCTTATGATCCGGTAGAAGAGCCAGACATGGTAGGCCACCATGAGGAGGAAGCCGGAGGGAACCAATGTGTAATCAAGAATCTTCCTCTCCATTGCTGATCCTACCTGCCTCCAGAAAAAAGGGAGAAGACAGATCAAAGGATATATTCCAGCCTCTTAAGAAGAAGAAGATAGAGATAGAGATGGGATTGTCAATATAGAAAGCGTAACACGAGTGGTGCTGAGGAGATGAGGAATCTTTCTCCTTTTATAGACATATGGTTCCAATTCTCAAACGTTAAAGTGAAGACTGGCGTCAGCTGGCCGTCTTAACCTGTAACCTGCGTATAAACAGACCAATACCCTGAAGAAGAAGAAAACATTAGTATGGGCAGACTAGGATTCCACAGAAAGTCATGCCATGTCCTGTTCTCCACTAAATAAGTCCAGCTTTGGAAATAACAAGGTCGCTTCTCTTTTCTCCTCCCAGGTCCCAAGAGTCACAACTTTAAAGGTTATGAGTCATGGCCAAAGTTCCAAAAAGCACAATCCCAACAGCCTTGTTAGGTGTGAAGTCATGAAAAATTCATGAACCAATGCTAAAAATATACGTCGACAAAAGAAATTTGAACTCTCCTTCCTTCTCGTGTATGAATGCAAATGGGTCTATTTCAAATTGGCATATATATAAGTTATTACAAAACCATGTTATGTACCAACATTCACAGAATTAGAGTCTCTCACTCAAACTATAATAATCATTGACTCTATTGTATTGGAGTACAAACTTAACAAATGAGAATAGTACTGTATTGGAGTTTTTATACGAGCTCAGCTACAGAACTATCCCAGCATAAGAAAATTCAAAATAGCTTGCTTACAAAATACTAACCTCAAGAAACAAGTGGCGTAATCTGTATTACAACTGAGGCAGGTCCAACTTGCAAGGCCATTAAGAGTTCTCCACTGAAATTCTCTGAATATCTTGTAAAGAAAGCAATGCTAATCACGATAATGCGCACAAATTAAGTCATGGCTGCCACCTATAAAATAAAGTATAATTTACATTCATGTTCCTAACAGTAGCAGTTAAGTTAATAATGTCAAGCACATGCACACAACTAAGTGAGTGCTGCTATTGCTCTCACCAAATGCAACGCCTGAAGTTAATGGAACAAAGTGAATCATATTTATGAGAAATGGAAGGATACAAGAAGAAAAAAAATGTTAACACAATACTACGTTATTTACCTTGGACTGATCCGAGTGATGAACCCAGATCACACATTAAACGATATAGTATAATGGGATCATCCACCACAAGAGTTCTATTTGAATCCAAGAAAACCTCCATTAGCCATGTACCTATTTATAAAACCAACCATGATTTATAATTATAACCCGTGTGACACACACTGTCGTCAAACTAAACTTGTTGCGCATCGTTATGCCCCGGGGATCACTATGGCGATTCAAACAGCAAACCAAACCAAACAGAGAAATCAAGAGGTGTCTCTTTATTATATGAACATGGAAATCAAATGGCACAAAAAAGTTCATGAATTCAAACAATAAAGACTCTACCAACAAATAGTGATTTATTAAAACAAACTATAACAAGTATCAAACCACAAAAATTAAAAAATTAAACCTAAACACAAAGTCAAAACTCAAAGCAGCAGCAACAACAACAAGCTTAAGAGTAACTATCTTCTAATAAAACTCAATCAAACAAAACAAAACAAGCTCAAAACACAAAAAACAAAAATAATTAAATAAACCAACAAAACCTAAACATCCAATTTCACAATTATTCAAACAGTGCATTCCCACCCATTCCTTCAACAATTTGGGGATTTTTTAATCAAATTCAAAACATAATCAACAAAAAAGATACACAAACACCACAATTTACCAAACAAATGCTACTAAATCATACTTATCATCACAAAAAAAACTATCTCAGGCCACAAATTCAGTAACTTCCAAAAACTACGATCAGAGAGGAATCAAAATCGGGTAGATCTCGCAGAAGAGAGAGATAGAGATAGGCAAGTGAAAACATTCTCACCGGAGATCCGAAGTCGAACGGAAAATTCCGCCGGAAATTGCAGATTCGCCGCCGGAGCTTTGCTTCAGTTCAACTCCACAGAGACGGTCGGTGGAGGGTTTGGAGTTGGTGTACAGTGACGATGGTAGTAAGCGTGATTACTGATGGCGGGCAGGGGTATTTCCGGAAGAGTGAATAATTCATCGAGCGCGCAACGAGCCCAATACAGCCATTAGCCCAATGAGGAAGAAATGTTATTGGGCCTGTTCTCGCGGTCAAGCCCAATACTGTATTTGATTGCACTCCAGGGCCCAAGCCCGTGTAGATGGGCACGTGAGTCACGTGATGGGAAAGGGGTAAGCGTGATTTGCTGATGGCGGGAGGGGTATTTCCGTAAGATCAGAATTCATTGAGCGCGCGACGAGCCCAATACAGCCGTTAGCCCAATGAGGAAGAAATATAATTGGGCCGGTTCTCGAAGTTGAAGCCCAACATTGTATTTGATTACACCAAGGCCCAAACCCATGTAGATGGCCACGTGAGCACGTGACGGGAAAGTAGATAGAAGTTGGGCTACCCAAAAGTAACCGAACCAAAACCCCGTCAATTCGCTTTCGAGTTATAAAATTAGATACGATAAAAAATCAAATCAAACTAAAAGATGATGATTAACACAAATGAATTGTTTCTGGTTATTGATTCTGATTAACCGAGCCTAAATTTATGGGACCAATAAAAATTAAGTCAAACAGACTCAAAATGTAAAGATTTCATGAAAATCAGTTTAACAAAAATTAAATAAAAAGTCAATAAATCAAAATAACTTATAATGTGAGAATTGAGATTCGCGTTATAAAAATCAAACCAAACTAGTTTTTATATTCTTAGAACCGGGTTGATTCGGTTTCGAGCCGGTTCGGTTCAGAACCGAAAGTGATATTGGTTTGGCGCCGCAGTAGCTTGAAGCTGGAGCTACCAGACAAAAATGAACCCAAATTTCCCGCAAATTTCACTCGCATTTCATTTACATTTCCATTTCTTCTCCTTCGTCAACCCCACCACCAATCCAATTCTTTCTATAAATATCTAACTGCCTTAGATTCTTACATTTCGTAGCATTTCTCTCTCTCTTCTGCAATTTTCTGTGTTTTGTTCTTCGCGGTGAGTGTTTGGTGAGCGAGAAAGTGTGTTTTTGTTTGTTTTAGGGTCTCGAGTGCTTCGCTTCGCTGTTCGGAGGAGAAAGAAACAAGTAAGTCTGATTTGATTTGATTTAATTAATTAATTTTTTATCGGTACTATTATTGTTGCTTTATTTATGTTAAATTTCTTGTACTTTTGGAGTTTCGTGTTTCGATTTTGGGCATCATCCACCACGCACGTACATATATGGCTTTGGGAGACAATTTTTTTATGTTTCTGTTTCAGATCTGTTTTCTTGTAGGCTGTGTATGCTGTTTTTTTCATTAATTTGTGTGTTTTTATCTGTTTTGTGATATGGGGTTGAGTGATTGTTCGTGAATTTTGTATTTTTCTTCAGTTTTGATAGGATTGAGATCTGGAATTAGATGTGTAGCTGTTATGCTGTTGCTTTCACTTGATTGTGATGTTTTTTTCCTTCTGAATTTGTGTATTGTGATTTGTGAAAGCTGAATTGAAATGATAATGGTGTTTTTGGATGCATACACTTTTTTGTGTGTCTGAATTTGTCACATTTCAAGATTTTGTTTGCTAATGCATGATTGAAACTGCAAGCAAGATTGATTTGGAACAAAAATGAGAGAGGGGAAGAGGGCCAATGAATGAACAAAATTGCGAATTCGAAGAAACAAGGGGAAAAATGAATTTGACCCTTTATTATTGTGAAAGCTTAATTGAAATGATAATGGTGTTTTTGGATGTATACAATGTTGTGTCTGAATTGGTCACATTTCAAGGTTTTGTTTGCTTGGAGAGAGACAGTGAATGAACAAAATTGTGAATCTGAAGAAACAAGGGGGAAAATGAATTTGACCCTTTTAATATGTTGTGGGATCTGCAGAACTGCCTGAGCTAGAAGTGACTTGGGAGTATCTCCGCTCGTTCCTTAATTCCCGAAGCAATGGAGGTATATGGAAAATCCATGGTTGCAGGTCCCGCTAATGTTATTTTTCTGTCGAGTTTTCTGGGGCGGGAAGGGCCAAACCACGTCCACAAATGCGACTGGAAATGTGAGAATGAGCATGTGTGTGCTAATATGTACCGCTGCAAACTAACCGGCCTCACCCACATATGTGACAAAAACTGCGACCAGAGGATTCTGTATGATAACCACAGCTCCCTCTGCCGTGCGAGCGGGAAGATCTTCCTTCTCACCCCAGCGGAGGAGCAGGCTGTGAGAGGGATTCGTAGGAAGCTTGACACAGAGACTTCCCCGCCCGATAGCTGTGGCTTTAAGCGCAGACGTGGTGATGCTAACTTTCATCCGTCTCCGTTTGAGAGATCTTTCTCTGCTGTCAGTCCGATATGCAGCCAGGTCGGAGATGTCATGGATATGAGCTAGATATAGTTACATATGCTATAACCCGAAAACTAGTTTCTCTTGTTTTAACATATTCCTTTGAGATTTTTCCTTTTCACTGGATACTTGAACTTGAACTTGACCGATGTGATCGGACTTAATTCGTGGACGTTATGCGTCTTTCCTATCTGTAGGAACTATATATTTCTAATCTCTTTAATTCAGTGTATCTCTTCTGTTAGGCGCTAACTTATAATCTGAGATGTGGATGATGACATGGTGCCATCAGTTCTTGATTCGTTATTTATCAGTTTTCATTATTTTTACGTGTGCTACTTATCTATGCAATTATTTGTAGCATCATGTTGTTCTTATTGTTCATAGACTTCGTTTCTATTGTGATCTGTGTAGCACAGGATTTCCCGAGGTCTTCCAATGAAAGGTGTTTTTAGGTTATTATTTTATTATGTTTGAATACATGGTCTAATTACTTGCAGGTTAAAGATCAATGACCTGGTTTAATTTCTCTTCTTTCTGCGCATCATGATTTCTTTGTTTTGCTTTTTATTGGGATTGTTTAGTATGTGTTCCTGAAGTAAATGTTGATTTTGCAGGAATTCACGCATTTGCCATTCGGTAGAGTATAATAATGCTTGTTCTAATGATGGCATATGCTTTTTTTGTTCTTGAAATTTAACATGACGAGTTTCTAATACAGTGTTTGTGATTTTTGAATGTAGGCAATTGTGTTGTGTTCAGAAACAGCGAGAAAGGGTACACCAAGAAAATGGTATATTTGCTGTTATTTCAAATATTTGGGTTGTTGAGGGATTGCATTTTGTATTATATCGGTGCTGAGAAAGAAATCTACCTTCACTTCAATGGCTTCAAGGTCTGCTAGAGAAATTATAGGGTATAAACTATTGGTGCATTTTTATTTTTATTTTTCATTTGCAATTTGCTTTGTTAATAGTTGAAATTTTTTCAGGACTCGAATCATGGTTCGTGAACTACTCTCAGTGTGCCATAATTAACATGGTCTGAACTCTGAGTCTCTTCACCGATTACTCTTTGGCTTACTGAACTGCTTCAAGTCTCTATAGCAAACCAATCCACTGCTCAAGGTCATATCTCGGGCTCAATAGACACTATCAGATGGGAAAAAACAGGCTTTTGGTGGGCGATTTTGTAACTCGTCCACTTTCTTCAGATGCTGCTCTGACGGGTGGCTTATGATTGTATCAAATATTTGGAGGTGTGAGCATAGTCTCTATATGCAATGAAATTTTGGTAATTGCTCTCCTCGTATAAATCGTATATAACATGAATCCATCGTCGTGTTTATCACTTCTTAATCGCGATCTTGTATGTATATACATTTTTTCAATCAGGAAGAAAATTTTATAAATGATGATGAACGATCTATATAGCTTGTACTTTAAAGGCTTATCAGAACCAGATATTGTCAAAAACAGTTACAATGGTCTATTATAAGATAATTGTTGTGAAAGGCATATGTGTTTTTACTTTCTCTATTGAAAGTGATTCATTTGTTTCAGAAAGCAAATTTCTCCTTTGAAGAGAAAATGTTGGTTCTGTTTTATCATTGCAGTACTTTAAAATTTTGGACCGCCTTATCTGCTGATCTAATCATGCAGAATCTGTCTTTATTGCGATGATTCGTTTCATTTGGATGTTATATTCATCTTCTGATATGGGTTTTTGTTTTTTTCCAGGTAAAGGAAGGAATCGCTTCTTGAAGAGTCCATTCCAAGGCTGAGGAGATACCAAAACCAAAAGGGTCATCTTGCGGCTGAGAGATCATCAAAGCAATGTAAGCAAGCATGTCACATTTTGCATTTAAAATCATAAATATGTAGACGTGTTTGGATCAAACTTAAGCGCAATTCTCACAATGTCTTTGAGTCTCTTCGCAATTTCCATTTCATTGCTCTTCTCTTGCTGTTATGGTACCACGTTCACTATAGCGAACAACTGCCCTCACACCATATGGCCCGGAACGCTTGCAGGTGCAGGAACGCCTCCTCTGCCGACGACCGGATTCAGGCTGGACTCGGGCCTGGGTGTCAGGATCCCGGCTTCCCCGGGATGGTCGGGCCGGATATGGGCGAGGACAGGGTGCACGTTCGACGAGTCAGGGAATGGGACGTGCCAGACGGGGGATTGTGGCGGGAGGCTGGCGTGCAACGGCCTTGGCGCCGTCCCACCCGCTTCGCTCTTTGAGGTGACTCTCGGAAAAGACGGTGGTCTGGATTTCTACGACGTTAGTATTGTTGATGGCTACAACTTGCCGTTGGTTGCTGCCCCGCAAGGCGTGGATGGTGTCTGTAACGCTACTGGCTGTGCTTCGGACATCAACATGGGTAAGATTCTATGATCCAGTGTTTCTTAGATTTGTTAGAACGAGAAAGATGTGATACATAATAAACAAACATAAAGTTGGGCCAAGGAACACAGTACACACTTTACAAATGTGAGATTTTAAGTTTGAATCTTGTTACGAATGATTAGAATAAGAAATCTCTTATTATTGCTGATAAAAGCATATTCAAAATAAAACATTACAATAGTAATTTGAGTTCAGCTTGAAATAAAACAGTCAAGTTCGGTCCAATTCGGTAATTAAATACTAATAATCCAAGCTAAATTTAGTATATAGTTCACCAAATTGACAACAACCATGACAAGAACTTAACAACTAAAGTGTACTCCTTTTGGTTTGGTTGTCTGTACCAGGTTGTCCGAAAGAGCTCCAAGTGGTGAGCTTGAGCTTGAACAGAGAGCAACAAGGAAGCGAGGGAGTGATTGCGTGCAAGAGCGCTTGCGAAGCGTTCGGGCTAGACCAGTACTGCTGCAGCGGAGAATTTGCAAACCCAACGACATGTAGACCGTCCTTCTACTCCGCCATTTTCAAGAGGGCTTGTCCCACAGCCTACAGCTACGCTTTCGACGACAGCACCAGCATTTTCACGTGCAACGCCGCCGATGACTATGACATCGTCTTCTGTCCCGACGCAAGCAGAGTGAATGGAACAAATGGTGCGTACAATACAGGTCCTGAGATTCAAGAACAGGACAGCAAGAACAACGGGAAGGTCTTGGATATGGCTTTTAGCTCCGCAGATGGTCTCCGACCGTTTTCTATAGAAATCGTTCTTGTACTTGGTTTCTTGATTTCAATTAAGGTTCTTGTCCAATCGTGATGGGATCATTAGTGTTGAGGGATTGATTAGCAAAAGTATGTAAGATAGTGAATAGTTTCGATCTGTCTAGTAATTCGATTGTTGATAAATATTTTTCTATGGGTCTGATAATTCGATTAATATCAATGATTAATTCACGATTAGTCTAATAATTTGTTGATCAATTTATCTACTAATTTTGAACTATACATTATAGTAATTTAATCAAATTATGTATAATTTTTAACTACTATTAATTCTAACTCAATCAATCTAGTAATTTGATTTGACCAATCAATTTAACTAATAATTGTTTACTAGTATTAATTTTAACCACCACTAATTCTTGATCGATCCAAATAACTTGATCAATATATAATTATTTCACAGAAATGGAAGTGATAATTATTTCACAAATTGATCAAGTACGCGTAGTTTTAGTTGTGCGTAGTTTTAGTTGTCAAAAAAACAAGAGATTTAATCAATTTATTTTTCAGATATTCCCAAGCACCAGTCCCTAATTGCTAAATTAAGGCTTTGATTAACACTTTAAAATACAGTTAGTACGGTTATAGTTCTTGTGTTCCATAGACAGTTGCGAGAAATTATTTGTGGTGTCGCTTATTCATAAATAGTCATTTACGACATTTTAACTTTCACTACACAATTATGCACAAAATTTGCTTCCATTTCCACAACTTAATCACTGTCCAGAAAATCAAACTCAACAAAACAAGATTCACATCACGTTCGTGGCGGAGACACACAAGAAAAAATAAACGCATCCTCTACACGGCGGCGACGTTTTTTTCCGGCGACGGAGATCAGGCGACGGCGACGTTTTTGCGGACGAGAGACTGCGCCTGGGAGAGCTGCGCCGCGAGCGAGACGATGCGAGCGTGGTACTCACGCGCCTGCTCGACGGCCTCGGCCTCGAGCTCGCCGAGCTGCGAGCAGAGCCTCTCCTCCGCCTCCTCCGCCACCCTCAGCCTCTCCGCCGCTCTCTGTAGCTCCCGGCGCGTCCTCTCCTCCCTCTCCCTGCTCCTCCTCAGCTCCGCCTCCAGCTCCTCGTTCCTCCTCCTCAGCTCCGCCTCCGGAACCGCCGGAGCCGCCGCGGATCCGACCTTCTTCACCGCCGAGCTCGCCACCGCCATCGTCGGAGCCATCGATTACAGTGACTTCCAAATTGAATTGAGTTTTCGATTTACAGATCCGGTGGTTATGATTTGGTTTGGGGGCGGTTATTTATATAGCGGAGAGGTGTGGACCGTGGAGTGTCCAGGTTCAATGAATCTGGTGATTTGTGCGGTGACGTAGTGGCTCCGGTGGTGCGGGGGTATTTTGGTAAATTGGGGCTATTGTGTGGACGTGGAGTGGGGTGGGCCCACGGGCCGAATAAGTATGTCGATTGGTAGTGGTGGGTTTGGGCCCACCGATCCTATTTATAGATTGGACACGATCTCTACCGACGACGCTGTGATACGTCGTCGTATCTGTCACCATCGCGTTTGGATTTTATTTTTCCACCGTTAAATACTTATCTGTAACTTCTGTTTTTAGTAAATAAGTGAATTGCATAAAGTATCTGACTGCGAAATATTTAGTTTTTTTTGTAAAAGTGATTGTAGGTTTGTTTTAGGGTTAATTATAATTTACTCGGGTTGAAGTGATATATTTTATATTTTATTACGATTAATTTATCTTTTGGTTTAAGGTTTGTTAGTTATGTTCTCTACTCTTTACTCTAACACTAAAATTTGAAAGAAAAATGTAAAAGGTTCAAAAGATAAAAAAATATCTTTGAATTTAGATTAATTTAACGTGGTTTGATTTGGCTCGAACATGTAATAAACTAGAATTGGATTTGACCAGTTCGAACGATCCATTTCCTTCCTCTCCTCGCGTTACTCTGACAGTATCCATCGACAATTCAGGTCAATCCTCGCAGACCGTTACCGATCCAAAATACAGAGATTCAAGAAGCTGTTGTTCCATCGGAAAATTGAAGCGGTTGCGGCGACAATTAGGAGTAAGCAAGTGAAAGTGAAGATCGAGTAAAAAATTGTGATTCGGTTAGGGTTTTTCAGTGAATCCATGGCGACGATATTCAAGATTGCGCATAGAAATAAAGAAATTTATTATCAGGGTTAGAGAAATTGAAGATCTAAACGCCGCTGATGGACATGCAAGCATTGCACTTTTATAGAGGCAACAATTGGGGAGATTAAGGGGCGAGCAGGTTCGGAAATGGGTGCTTCTTCTTGCACTCACTCCAGAACCACCACGCATGTTGGACTATATAAGCATGCGTCGTTGGCACACCATATGAGCTTCTTTGGCGCCAGAGGCAATGAGCTACGAGGATTGACCAGAGCCGTTGATGGATGTTGTCAAGGTAACGCGAGGAGAGGGAGGAAGGAGATGAACCGGTTTAATTTCTCAGACCATAACTAATTATGATTTATTACCAGTCTGAGCCAAATCAGGTTGAATTTATTTCAATTTAGTTCAAGATTATTTTTTGTTTTTTTTAAAAAATTAGAGTTTCCGTCCAAATTCTACCAGTCAAAGTGCGTAGTGTAAAAAAACACGACTAACTGACTTCACATTAAACTTTTTCATTACTTATAGTAAAGTATAAAACGCACCATTTAGTACGGGTAAATGATAACTAACCCTTTGTTTTATTGCAAATAATAATTGTGAACCTTGTAATTCTATACTACAATAATGAAAATACTTATTAAATTAATTTTTTTTCCAGCTTGAACTTGCCTATTTTTCTTCTCTCTAATTGTTGAGTTAGTCCAACTCCTTTTTTTTTCGTGTTATCAAGTTCTCGGTCTGTGATATTCTATTGAAGAATAAAAACACCGGCAAACTTAAGTTGAGAAAAAATAATTTTATGGACATTTTCGCTATTTTTTATTGTACAAAATAAACATTTTCCAAAAATCAGCGACAATAAAAAAATATATTTTTGAATAAATTACGACTAATTTTTATAATTTACTCTTAATGAAATTATCAGAACATATTATTCTTGTTGAGACATCAATTGTCTATGATAAAAAAGTCACGGCTCGGCGTGATGAAATATAGGTACACGTAATTGTTAGTGAATGTTACTGATCATTTTAATAATAAAAACCCATTGAAGTCGCAAATATGGAGTCAAAATAATCAATATCATTAATTATTAAACAAGTAAGTTTGTTGAAAATGATTTTTCAAAGAATATGCGTCACATAATATTAAATCTTGTCACGCTGGCATATATTTGATGATCAGTACTTAACAACATGTATTAATTTTGATTGACTTCAAATTTTGGAGTTTAGTTTAAATTCCTTAAATACTTAGAAATGAAAATGACAACTTTTTCTTGACCTCGGTAACTCAGAATGGCCGATAAATTTTGAGAAGCTTCGATATTTGAATGATAATATTATTAGAAAAATCTTACTTATTTAAATGATGCAAAACATTGTTTTGTGCTTTTGTCATTTGGAATCTTTGCTTAATGAATGAAGAATATTTTTTTTATTCTCTAAGCATATTCTTGATTCTTCGATGCCATGAAATGGACCCACTAATGTGAAATAATTGAGCATATCATAATTTGATACAATGTTTATTTAGTTTATTCTATCGTACAGAAGATTTTGGAGTTGACACAGTTTTGAAATCATGTTAAACCATATCTTATTGTCCGAACCTAAGCATTTAGTTAATTTACAGGAATCAAATTTAAAATAAGTGTAAAATAGTTCGGTTCTACTCTCTATTAACAGTTTAAAATTTTCAGTTCGTTTTCTTCGATTGTACTCGATTGTATTGATTAACTTTTTAATTTTAAATTTATGCTCGATTTAGGGACTGAATTAAACAAAATAGTGTCATACTTAAAAGCAAAATCTTTAAATTTACAAGTACAAAAATATCAAGGAAAACATAATATTGAGATTTAATCACTACAATCCAATCGAAATATAGATTTTGCAAACTAAATAAAACTAAAAAATAAACAACATATCGTGCGAACCAATTTAATTCCAACCTAATTAACCAAGAATTTTATACTTTTAGAACCATAACCGCGTTGGATTAAGCGGTTCTTTCAAAATCAGAACAAAAACTTATCCATTACTCACGGTTCCCAATTTCTCAGTTACAGTTTAACTCAAATCTCAATTCGTGACTAGTTCCGGGTCTAAATCGCCCACCCGTAATCAAACTTGCTGATTGATTGACTCCTCTTCCAACATTGTTGGGCCAATTTATCAGCCCTTCATACATTGATCTGATAGAGGCTTGTGGACCCCTCTTCATCAAGTTAACGGGCCAAGGCCCATAAAGTGAAATGCTACACAAAAGAAACACAGAGACATACTTCAACCTGTAATGCTATAAGTTTCATATTCACAGCCCAAATAGGTTTTTGGTGCACATCATTTATCCACCAAGTTTGGGCTTCATAGGCCCACATTATAAATTATTTAATTAATAAATATATAAAAAGTAAAAGTATCTTTTTTTGTGCTATTGCTTATCTTGTTTTGACTTCTTGTACATAATTGACATATATTATACCGTAACATAAAATGGTCGGTAGGAAGTAACTAAACAGTCTAACACATTTATTGATAAATGTAAAAAACAATTGTTGTATTTAACAGAAAATTGCAAAAATTCTTAGTACATTATACATCTTTTGTAATTCTCACTCCTCCCTAATTTTTAGTGCATTTTTTTTATCGACAAACCAAATTTTGGGTTATGACTGTTTTTCAAATACCCAACAACAAAAATATTCATAAAAATAACAAAAAATTAATATAACAAAATCACTTTCTCATTTCTAATATGTCTCTTCCATTTGTTTTCACTGACGAATTTTTCTGTGACAATTGTGAAAAAGAAAAATAAATACAAATGTCATGGACAAACATACTAGAGATTCATTAGAGAATACGGCAGCATCTCTGCTAGTAATTGGCGATGTACGATATTCAAATTAAATTGGTGCCTGATTTGATTTTAAATTAACTTTAAGTGTGTTTTACATTTCTTTCGAACAAATTATCGTTAAAGAAACAATGAACACCTCTACCAACAATTTAATTCTCATTTCAAAATCTCAATTCTATTTTATGTAACAAAATACAAAACAATGAAGGGATGAGAATTGTAAAACATGTCCAATACATTGATAGTTTTGCAATTTCATCTTGTATTTACGAGGGAAATGTGTAATTACTCATAATTTGATGATTAAAAAATAAAATACAGATATTGAGAGACGTAAACTAAAATAAAAACACAATTATTTAGCCATAATGCTATGGTTTAAAATAATAAATAACGAAAGAGAAGTGGAAATGGGCTCTCCCTCGTCAATGGGAGAGCGAAGAAGAGATCGTTGCAGTGTCTAAAACTGGAAGCAAGTTTCTCCACAAAACCCAATTTCCCAAATCCCCAGAATTCAAGAACACGAATCAGTGGAAGCAACACCAAGAGAAGGAGAAGAAGAAGATACGGAGCTTTCTATTTATCCACGCAACGATTGTTGCTGGTTCGTGCGTTGGATTGTTCTGTTTGTTCAGTTCTGAGGACCCAATAGCGCTTCTCCGATTCTCTCTTGTCCTCATCTCCAGCTCCGCGTTCATCGAAGTCGTCTCCATTATCGAGTGAGTTTTCTGTTAAATTTTTTGTTTTTTTTGGAGATTTGTGTATCTTGTTCTGTTTCAGTTGCTTAGATCCTTATTGGGTCACTTCTGTTTGGGTTTATTGTTGAATTCATGAGTCTCTGAGACTCATGTACCACGATCTGCCAGATTTATGGACAATTTTGAGGGTTTTTGTTTCTCTGATGAGATAGAGCTGTGAAGATTCGATCTGGGTTCTGCTGATTTGGGTTTTACTGATCTGGGTCCTTGTTTGTTTGGATCTAATTGAACAATTATAGTTGTTTTAGCTCCGAATTGATCGTATACATAATTTTATGCTAAGATTATTACTTGGCAATTTAGAAACTGGTTAGTTTTTAGTTTGGAGCTCTCGTGAGCTGAGGATTTAACTTTGAGTTACTGGAAATCTGTTTAATTGATGAGTTTGAGTTGTGGAGATTCGATCTGAGTTTATTTGTATCTGGGTTGTGTTTATATGGAGTTGATTTTTGCTTGAAAATGGAAAGTTAAGCTTCAAGGAGCATGGATTGTTGTGTGGCCAATCCTTGTGAATTGTCTCCATGTTGCTATTTTGGCTGTTCATTGATCTGATCATGGATCGTCATTCGTCAGAATCATATTTGTTTGTTTGTCTGGAGATGGATTTGATGAAAATGTATCATTTTCAATGACATGCAGTAGAAATTTGGTTGAAGCCTAGAAACATGGATTCACACGGTAATTCTCACCCGGAACTGGGAAAACTGGAGCAGATCGTTTCGCAATTTCTACTGAAGAGCCTGCACATTATTCTTCACTCGAGGATACCTTCTCTTTGCCCGCACGACCGAAGTGGCAACATTTCATCAGTTTCTCGAGCGAGAAGGAGCGATAAATGGTTCAACTTGATATTGGGGGATCGCCCTGCAGCTTTAGATAACCTGAATTTCTGGCACAGAAATCTGATGGATCCGATGGTAATCGACTTGATACTCGTTCACGAAGCGCCCACTTCGTCCATGGATTATACTAGTTCGGTATCAGGGTCATCGGTTGAGACTGTTATTGAGAGATGGGTGGTTCAGTATGAGTCTCCACGAGCAGCGGCTCCCCAGGCCGGTGAGAGTTCTGCATATCACAAGACCTACAAGAAATCGATTGTTCTCTTACGTTCTCTTTATTCACAAATGAGGCTTCTGCCAGCATATAGGATCTTCCGGCAGCTGAGCTCGTCGAGCCAGACTTACAATTTCGATATCATTTATAAGGTGTCTTCGGTTGGCGACCCGTTCTCCAGGAGGGAGGAGGAAGCGATGAAGGGATACGGGTTTTCGCCCGTGGAGGCCCATCCTGGCCGTCTTAATATATCTGTGACATATCGTCCGACACTGTCTGAGTTCAACCTCGAGCCTTTGACAGCTTTGGTACCGAAGATTATTACAGATTATGTTGGTAGCCCGACAACTGATCCTATGAGGTCGTTTTCCTCTACCGGGAAGGGCGTTAGCGCCCCGTCTTTTCCGATTAGAGGTTTCCGGCCTCCATCTCATTCGCCATCTGATCGGCCACACAGCTGGTCAGGCGGCGGCTTCCACAGAACAGCAGTTACCGCTGCTCAGAATCAATCCCTTGGCGGGTCTCCTCCTGTTTATGGTCAGAGAGTCCACTCTTTTAGACCTCCGCCTCATCAGAAGTCTATAAATTACGACGAGTATCAGCTTTCACCGCCCTTTTCACCATCACCGTCGCCATCACCATCTCCCCCGACATACTATTCGGGTGGTTATCCCGGGCAGCCTTACATGCGTTCGGAGACTGCCCCTGTAACGATCCCGCTTCCATTGACTGGCCGGACCTCTAGAACTCTTTCTGCTAACTTTTCCGACCCAAATAGACATTCCCTCCCGCCTTTGTCCCCTAGGAGCACGAAGCATGATCTATCGTCACATGAGTCTCCATCTGGCATCAGGTCGTTGAGGAAACTTGAGGGCTTGAGGTCCGGGGAGTTGCACTCTGGAATAACGAATAATTTTTCCGGTCAGAAGGTAAATGTTTTCGTTCTTTCTCCTTTGGTTTTTATGTGTCTTGTTCTTGCATCAATGACCAATTTTCTTTGTTCATTTTCTTTCGTGTAATGTAGCTAGTCAGAGATAGCCGAGAAGATTCAGGTAGGTTCTCGGGGTTGCTATCTTCCAGTGGCTCGCCACGTATTGGGTTCTCTAGAAGCTCTAGCAGATTGTCGTTCCAGGATGAGATGGATGATATTGACTTCTCTTGCCCTTTCGACGTGGATGATGTGGACACAACCGATTCCCATGTCAGGTACTTCAGTTTCCCTCATATTAATCACCCTCTCAATCCGGTTATAACCTGTATTGCCGTAGATGAAATCATAATCTGTGTTATTCATGCATGCTGTTGACCAAAACTGTTTCGGTAGACTATTCATGAAATTAATTCAGAAGTCGTGGTTCCTATAATTAGAGTGAAATTAATTCACTTGTGTTATCATCATATTATTGTGAATGGTATATTGCAAAACCATTTTTGAGGCTTTTATGTTTGTGAGAATGGCATATCTATGCTGCTATAGGTGTAAATGAAATCATAAATTGTTTTCTTCATGCATACGGTTGATTTTGAGCTAGAAATATCACTTTAACCAAAACTGTTTCGGAAGACTAGTCGTGAAAATTATTCTGAAGTCGTGATTCCTGTAATCTGAGTGAAATTCACTTGTGTTATTAGTATTACCATAGTATTATGAATGGTATACTGCAAAACCATGTTTGAGCCTTTTATGTTTTTGAGAATGGTATGTGTGTGTGTCAGTGTGTGTATATGCTGCTATGGGTGTAAATGAAATCATAAACCGTTTTCTTCATGCCAAATTGCCAACCGTTGATTTTCAGCTAGAAATATCACTTCAACCAAAGAAACTGTTTCAGTGGACTAGTCATGAAATATAATGTTGAAGTCATGGTTCCTGTAATTCGAATTGATTCACCTGTGTTCTATCAAGGATATCAAAGATTGCAATATCACCATATTTCCGAACATTACAAAGCCATATTTGAGACCTGTATGTTTGTGAGAATGGTATATCTATGTAGCTGCAGGTGTATATGAAATCATAAACCGTCTTCTTCATGCCTACTGTTGATTTTCAGCTAGAAATAACACTATAATCAAAACTGTCTTGGTACATTAGTCATGAAAATCATCCTCAAGTCGTGGTTCCTGAAATTTGAGTGAAGTCATATGTGTTCTATATCACGCTAGTACTATGCACGGTATACTACAAAGCTAGTGTATGAATCATATATAAACCGTCTTCTTCAAGCCTACAGTTGATTTTTAGCTAGAAATATCCCTTTAACCAAAACTGTTTCGGTAGACTAGTCATGAAAACTGTTCTGAAATTGTGGTTTCTCTAATTTGAGTGAAGTCGTGCGTGTTTAAGGTTTCTGTAAGACCATATAGTTGTCTTCTTGTTTCTTGGTTCAACTTCTGAACTTCCCGAGTCATTGTGATTGTAGCGGGAGAAAGGCGTCTGAGGGCAAGAAGTCACAAGACGCGGCTGTTGGCGTTCTCGTGCACATGCTGAGGACAGCGCCTCCTCTTCGCCAAGACTCGAGCTGTTACTCGACCAACTCCAGCAAGGCTGGCTCTGGCTCGGAAATGGACCCTGGAGCGGCGTCTGGGTTTTTCATGCCGAGGAAGACGACCGATGCTCTGGAGGAGCTGAGGAGCTACAGAGAAATGAAGGATCTGTTGCTCTCCAAGAGTGGAACGCAGATGTTTGGTAGGGATGACCCAAAATCTGCTGCTTCCCAGTCCCTTCATCAGGTGGGATACAGAAGGGAAGGTGGGCTATTTGGGAAGAGAGTGTGAGAGAGATTGTTGCATAGACATGAAGCTGAAGTGGCTGTAAAATTATTTTAAGACACTGTTGTATTGAAGACTCTTGTACAAATGACTGTCAGATTGTGTACATACAACTTAGGACTGAACAAAGATTCTGGTAACGATTTCGCGTAATAAGCATGAAGTCACTAATTTTAATCTTATGTTATCGGTATTGTTATTTATGTTTATATTATTGTTATTAAAGAAATGAAGAGAAAACATATACCGAATATTTGGTTGTGACGTTATATTCCTCGACTCAATCAAATCCTTCTCGTGATTTATTAATTATTACTTAGTCGTGATGTTAAAAAAGATTAGATTTAAGTTTTAATTGGGGATTAATTTATAAGAAATTAGTGAGACAAATAGGAGATTCTTAAAACATTACTATTTTAAGTATAAGCATGTTTTAGCAAATGAATCTAAATTCTCTTGTTTTTTTTGGGCTTCTTATAATAGTTAAAATAGATATCAGTCAAATTATTCCATTTTGTTTAAGACACATATCTTACTTCAGTTCAAAAAAATGTAAATATTAGTTTACAATCATACCCAAATCAGAACACACACGTAGAGAAATGGAGTTTCGTAAAGGATAGGAGGAAGATGATTCTTAAAATATAACATATTATGAATTTTTAGATCTCTAAATTTATGATTGATTGTGAATTATGGGTTATATTCTTGTTGATAGCGTTGACGCACATGAAAAACTTGTTTGAATTGTGTTGTCATGTTTGAGAGGGTCGGTGGGTAACAGATATGTCACGATTCAAGGAATTCAACTCTTCAAAACTCATATCCCTTGACTGTTGGACTTAAGTATAGTTGAATTGTTTCGGATTCGAGAGAATCAGAATGCATTGAATTGTTTCGGATTCGAGAGAATCAGAATGCATTTTGACTGAAGGTTCGCTTCCAAATCGAGATGAGGAATCGACATTCGAGTAGGCATAGGATGGTTCATGAGTGCATGATAAATCAATTGCATGTGTTGAATTGATGTCATATGTAGTGACTTAACATCTGTGTTTCGTTCTTCTGAATAATTTTCTCCTCATGTTCATTGCAATTTATTTACGTTCACATTAATCACATCACCTACAATATGTGTCTTTTAATCAGCATAATTGAAGTTGAATTATTTTAACCTATATTGGTCTTTGAAGAATCAACCCGGTCTTACCGGTATTACTTGTGACAGTCGCGTACACTTGCGCGTTATCAAGTGTTCGTATACAACTGTCTACGGAGCCAACATGAAACAAGTGCGACATATTATAGGCACTTTCGTGATTCTACCTATTTCCAATTAAGGATGGTAAACCAAGTGTTACATGCACTTGAACGTTGCAATATGCAACATTTCACTATGGACTCTGCCACCTCAATCGTCTGAGGACTAAACTCATATTTAAAAAAAGGGTAAATTCCACATGACCCCCCTTAACTATAAGCGTGTCTCACATGCACCCCCTTAACTACAAAATCAATCTGTGAGGTGCCTTAACTATCCAAAAATCCTACTTTACCTTTTTCTGTTGACTTTTTTCAAAATTCTGTTAAGTTTTTGTGAAATGACGAAAATACCATTGTATCTGAAAAATTAAAATAAATAAATAAAAATAATTTTGAACTTTTTTTTTAATTTTCTCGTTCTACAAAATAAAGAATAAAATTTTGTTAATAGTAAAAATAATTTTTAAAAAGTTTTTTTTATAAAAAAAATTTAAAAATAAAAAGTTACTTTTAAACATCGTTTTTTATTTTTATTAATTTTTATAAATAAATTTTTTTAAATAAAAAATTAATACTAAAATATTGTTTTTATTCTTTATTTTGTACAACGAGAAAATAGAAAAAAAGTTCAAAATCATTTTTATTTATTTATTTTAATTTTTCAAATACAAGGGTATTTTCGTCATTTCACAAAAAACTTAACAAAATTTTGAAAAAAGTCAACAAAAAATGGTAAAGTGGGATTTTTGGATAGTTAAGGCACCTCACAAATTGATTTTGTAGTTAAGGGGGGCATGTGAGACACGCTTATAGTTAAGGGGGGTCATGTGAAATTTACCCTTAAAAAAAATAAATCATTTTTTCATCTTTAAACTTAAATATATTATTGTTGAAACAATCTCCTTTGTTTTGATAGTTGAAATTTAAATCACCGTGAAAGAAAAAAATTTCGATTTTCGAAATTTTCTCTAATACCAAATTTATGCACATGAACTCATAAATAATATCTCATCGTTACCCAAATGTTTTGTACAAATCCAACCCAAATCGCTCAGGTCGAGCTTGTAAATCTAAAAAATAAACGCCATGTAAATAAACTTCGATCATTGCACTTGACAGACAATCTTTCCTCCTTCCGAATACCATAATTCTGCTGTCATGCAAGTTTATCAAATACATATTACTAATGATTTGGCCAAACCCTCTCCAAACTCCTAAATTCAGGATAAGAAACAATATACCATGAAAAATCATCTACACTGTTTTTATAAATTAGTACATATAATTTCACGTCACAAATGTGATGTCACTATACCCGCAACGACAACATATGGCGTCTGCCAAATCCGACCACTTATCGCCGCGCAACACATATACAGTGATCATAATAACAGAGAACTATTTGAGCCTTGTTAATTGTGACTACGCGAGTGAGTGTATCATTGTTTTAAAAGTTCTCGGACTCGTGTGATTAATATTTTAGCAATTTTTGATTAGTTTTTAATTAATTATTCAATCTAATTTATTTTTAATTAATCACCACTTACTCTATAATTGCTCCTCTCTCCCCAAGTTGGGCTTGAAAGTTGTTGTATACATATGGATTGAACCCGCCTGTTCGTTCCCTCCCAATTTTCTCAGTCTCTTCTCTTCCTTCTTTGGCTGGTTCTGGTTAGGGTCTACAGAGAGAGGCGAAACCAGACCAGAAGCTCTCGTCTCTACGATGCAATCGTCGTCTTGTCCGGTTTGCGATCTCATCTTCCCCTTCGCAGAGCTCGAAAGGTAATGGAATTGAAGTTTTGTTCAATTTTGTTGATCTCGTACTCGTTCTATGTGTGTATGTATATATTACGCATGTATAATCTAGGGTTTCTGAAGGTGTAGAGAGAGAAAGAGTTTATTTTGCAGGCACGTGAACAGTCACTTCGAGGAGGGAGATGAGGAATTGGCTAGAGACATGGAGCTTGCTCAGCAACTCGCCCTCGCGCCTTCAAGCCCACCTCCACTTTCGGTATACACATTTTTCTCTATTTAGTTTCAGTATATACACTCTACCGTAGCTGGATTGTTTTCGATAAGAGAGAGCTTTTTAGGGATTACTCAAGGATTAATTGGAATGTAAATCCGATCAAATGATTAATCGGGAAAGTCGGGGTTTTTACAACATTGGAGGAATGGGGATGAGGATGATAGGTTTTGCTATAGGTATTGGAATCAATGTTAGGAATGGGAGGAGTGAGAGTGTGCTAAAGAATGAGATAGATGGTTCGATTCGAATGCTACCTAGTTTCTAATGCATTCATGTAGATGGCGTGAGGAGTATAGGTCTTGCAATCACTGTTAGGAATGGGAGGAGTGAGAATGTGCTCAGTTAAGGAAACAAGAATGGGATAGGTGGTTTGATTCAAATGCTACCTAGCTGCTAATGCATTCATGTAGATGGCGTGGATCTTGGTTAGTTCAAATTGATGAATAATCGCGAAATTTCAATATACATGACCCTCACATTATATGTTTACTACTTAGATTGTGTGTGAGGCTGAAGTTGTGCATCAGAACCTGATTTTCATGGTTATATGGTATAGACCCCGAGAAATGCTCGGGTATACACTATATAACGTGGTTGGTGAATTTTATCTGCTCCTTGAATTACTAACTTAAATACTGAATGTTTTGTCCAGAAGAATTATAGGTTATTTATTGCACGGTAGACGTGATTTTAAAGCTATATAAGATCTGCAGCTTGGTCTTATAAACTCAACTTTGTACTACAGCAGATTCCCGAGACTAGCACTTCAATGAGTGATGAATGGGCTATGAGAAGTGGGGATTGGCATATTGATGAGAAGGTCTCTTACATGAAAGCACTGCAAATTAGGAGCGTCTTTTATAAGGTTGAAGATGGGTTAATGGCCTTGTTGAGAAATCGTTTGGAGCTGGAATTTGGAAATTCAACAAGCATATTATCTGGGTACGTTGATCACTTCCAAAGCATTGCATCAGAAGATGTTGGCTGGGGTTGTGGGTGGCGCAACATTCAGATGCTTAGCTCTCACTTGCTTATGCAAAGGAAAGAAGCAAGAGAGGTTTTGTTCGGCGGTTCAGGATTTGTTCCCGACATTGTATCACTCCAGAGGTGGCTCGAGATTGCATGGGAAAGGGGTTTCGATGTGACGGGGTCTGCTCATTTTAATGAACAAATTTATGGTTCAAGCAAGAGGATTGGAACTACTGAATGTGCGGCTCTTTTGCGTTCTTTTGGGATTCGAGCAAGGGTTGTGGATTTCGGTCCTAAAGAACTTGAATCGCTTTATCTCTCTGTTCCTGGTTCAAGTCTCGGGGCACAGGGTAAGAGAAAAGCAATCCAGTTTCATGGACCAATGGATAGATTTCTGCTTCACAAAACTGATAATACCCTCCAAGAAGGTTCTGGTGGGTTTGAAAAATTTAGAAATTCACACACCCAGTCCGGCGGTGCTATGAATGATAAAGCTACCGATATTTTGGCAAATAAACTTACAAGGAAGACTGATGGTAATCAGGTTTTGATTGATTGGGTCTGGAACTATTTTTCCAATAACAGGATAATAAAACAAGCTGATAATCGCGTCCTCATCAGTGACAAAGCGTAAGTTACTATCTCAACTAATGGGTGTATTTTCTAATGGCGTTTGTCTTGTTTGCTTTGCAGATCAAGCATGTAGCTTATATAATAATATGATATACTGAAGAATACTTTAGTCCTATCCTAATGTTTTTCGAACTTCATTTACCAGCCCCTTGTACTTCCAACATGATGGACACTCAAGGACCATCGTCGGGATTCAAGTGAAACATCAAAAGAATGGGATGCAGCAGTACAACCTTTTAATTCTAGACCCTTCTCATGTAAGTATCTCATACGCATTTCCATTTTCAGCTTGAGCTTTGCTTTTGATTAATAGATATCGTATCAAAATTCAAAAGAACAGCAATAGTTTAATTTGGGGAAGTTTAGCATTGCCTATATATTTAGTACATGCTCTGTGGTGCCATGTCTCATATCGTTCTTTTCTTTTGTGATTTTAGAGAACTGACGCGTTGGAGAGATCGCTCAAGGAAAATGTTGGATGGCAGAAGCATACAAAAAGAGGAGTTCACACACTGAAG
The DNA here is from genome assembly GCA_963920655.1 of Geranium rotundifolium. Lineage (NCBI taxonomy): Eukaryota > Viridiplantae > Streptophyta > Magnoliopsida > Geraniales > Geraniaceae > Geranium > Geranium rotundifolium. The sequence goes on from OY987318.1 coordinate 36,892,102, forward strand.
AAACCGCAATACCAGGTCAGATAGACTTTTATCTTTGATGGTGGTATGATTTGATGAGTAGACTTATAATTCAATAACGATTCATGCATTTTATTTTATAATTTGTCTTTTCCAGTTGTGTTACATTGATGAGGGAATAGCTAGTGGGGAGGAGATGGAGCAGCTCAAGAGAATAGATGCTGTCTATCTGAATATTTAGAGTTACATCGTGTTCTTCTACTAGATACTATTTGTCTAATTTTATCATGTAACTGAACCTCAGTCCATGTCATTTCTGGAAAAGAAATGAATACAGCATTATATTGAAACTTCCATTGAAAAAAGTGCCATTACTTCTTATAAGTGACTTCTCCACATGTCCAGTTTAGTATCAATCATCAATTGTATGATAGACACATACTGTAGGTTGTAAGTTTATAAAATGTTTGCTTAACATAGATTAATCTTTATACCAAATGCTGAATCTGGCATAGCTTTGAATAAACTCCTTCAGATATTTCTATTAGGGTTGAGTGGGAACCCATCTCCATAGTCTCACCTTTATTCATGTTGATTGTATCTGAATTTATAAGTGTGGGAAACCTTATCTGTGTAGTTCTGGATAGTGAGCCCCCTTTGCTGTTTGAACTAATTGATTCCAGATCATAGACTACTGTTCTTTCAGACTCAGCATCAACAGCACCTTAAGTAGATTTCTAGCAATGTCCACTCTTTGCTTTTGTCCTTGTGAAAGCTGGTAACCCTTCTCCCCAACAACTGTGCTATATCCATCTGGAAAATTGCTTATAAACTCATGTATGTTTACTTCCCTTGATAGCTTAATTATTTCAGCTTCCGGAGCCCGCTCACTCCCATAGCAGATATTGTCTCATATAGAAGAACTAAAATGAAGTGGCTCTTGCTGCACTAACCCTATCTGCAAGCAAGGAGGTCCATGAATGGCCATGGCCAAAATGGGAACTGTCACAGTAGTTATAATGGTAATGGTACTAGCAGTATGTTACCAGTATCTTCCGAGTTTCTTCGAAATCAAAGAATGGAGCTAAATCTGGGTTTCAGTTTACTGATGAAGGCGAAGGGCTTGGAACTGTGGAGTCATATTGAGGGGCATGCAGAAGCAAGAGAAGCTGAATCGAAAAAACAGAAACACTGTTTACTTTGACAGAAACCGAGGTACTTCATTAAACCTCCATCTGTTCTTTTAATTTTTCCTTTGCTTTAGCCAGTTTTTGGTCTTAATTTTTATTTTATTTTGTCTTGTCGTTCCTGTGGATTTATACTTCTGTTATGTTGATGTGCAAAGTAGGGTGCTTAGGGTGATATTATGGGTATATGAGTTGGTTGAAACTTTGAGACAAGACCAGCCCTTTATTTTTTTGGTTGCCGTGAGAAATTTTAATCGAGTATTTATTGACTGGAAACCAAAAATATTGATGAGATGTGGTTATGACCTGATGGTCAAAGTACTACATCTGAACCTTGAATTTCAGTACCCATATGACAAAATCAGTGTCTTGTGGTTCTGTTTGTTATTTATCACTTGGTATTCCAGGGAATAGTTGGTGTTGAGTGAACATACGGATTGTTTTCATTGAACTATTGAGGCCTTGAAGGGATATGGAAATGTCACCACTGCGATTGGACCTACCGAACTGGATCTCCTTGGATTTTCGAGGGTTACTCGTCCATGCTTATGAACACCAAAACTTTAGTATTCGAAACTAAAGGCCAGTTGATGCAATATCTTATCAACATTAAGGTTATCCAGAAAATAAAATAAAATAAAAATGGAATGATTCTGGTTGCTGACTTGTGATGTTGCAGCAACACATAAAAGTTTATGTAGACTACTGAACTATGCGTTACAATGTCATGCTCTCTCATTGGGACAAATTATGAGAACAGTGCCTCTGCTTGGATTATTTGCCTATTTTAGCTTAGGTTCATTGATTATGTAGCGTGATAAGAGTTTTACTTGGAAATTCTTTATTTTTCTACGGTTTTATAATGAGTTTTGAGGGAAGACAGATTGTTGTGTGGTATGTATGCAATTGGACATAGTATTCACTTATGGTTGCAGGCACTGATTCGGCTAATGAGTTTTCTGAAGTCATATCAAATTTTGTTCAGAAAAACCTGGTCGCTGAAATCAAACATCGTGTTGTGGAATTATTGGGGGTCGAAAGCTTTTCTGATCAAAGTCTGTTACCAGTGAGAAAGCTACATGGAGAAGAAAATACAAATGGTCACAACCTTAACAACAATACTGGTGTAGTCGTGTAGATGAGACTGGACTACTGAACTTGATAGAATAAGAGTCTGATCAATGGGTCTTTTCGAGTCGGGTTCTTGACTTTTTGAAGGATACGGGCTCTCCGAGTCTGGTTTGGTCAGGACCGAGATTGGAGCAAGAGTTTTTTTTTTTTTTTGAAATTTCAAGAAGCTATGCTAGTAGTAGTATTTTAAAATTTTCCGACTTGTCATATTAGTCTTTTATTAATTAATCTCTAGAGTTTTTAATTATCTAACTTGCGCGTACGTATATATCTGAATTAAAAGTAAATTGTTATGTTCTCAATTTTGGAAGTTGATGTCTTTTATTTATATGATATGGACTTGACTTAGAGAAGAAAAAAATAATTGGGTTTGAATTCGATTTGAAATTTAAAATCATTGAAATTGATTTTGACTATTTTAAATTTAAATGACTCGAGTACATAGACGAGTTTTTGGAGGTAAGTTTGGTTGGAAAGGAAAGGTATGGGGGGCAATTTAAAATTTTGATCATAGATAAGGTCTCGATTTGCAAATATGAAAAGGTTCACCCAAAAGATTATATTTTCTGGAGTCTTCATTGGGCTCACAGACCTTGTTCGTTTTTGTGTGGTGGTGATGGACGCAACAGCAACGACCACTCTCTCGTGGGTCCCCACCGGGCCCTCCCTACACCGTCGCCGGAGAGCCTCCCTCCGGCCAATCCCCTCCCGCCGCGTGTCCCCCCCTGTCCTTGCCTTCCAGCGCAGCGACTTCGACGGCTTCGCGAAGCGCGTGACCTCCGGCGAGACGTGGCGGGGCGTGTGGCGCACGGCCAACGACGGCTTCGAGCAGCTCGTCTTCGAGGCCAAGAAGACCGCCGAGCGGATCGATCGCCGCTACTCGGTCTCGCGACGCTTCAGCTCCGCCGCCACCACCGCCATGGAGCGCGCAAGGGAGATTGATCGGGAGTTCGAGATCGGCGCAAGGTGGAGGACCTTCAGCGTCGACTTCTCCAGGAATTTCCCTAGGGTTTGTTCTCTCTCTCTCTCTCGCTCTCTCTTTGTGTCTCTGCAGTTACTGTCGTTCTTCGATTTCTGACATTTTGCTGAAAATTGATGTTAATTCACTCGGTAGCTTCTGTAATTTTCAATTTCAAGTCAAAAATAGTGTTCTCTTATGTGAAAACTAGCTCCATTACTGAAACTGTGAAGAATTTGATGCATATTGAGTACCATTACATTCCAATTAGGTGGAAAGTTTCTAATGCTTTTGTTACAGCTTCTACGCTGTTTACTGAAAATGGATGTATTCATTTGTTTGCTCTCTCTGTGTCTCTGCAATAACCGTTCTTCAATTTCTGGCATTACTTGAGAATCAAGATGAGAGCTGTAAATTGGGGGTTTGGAGCAACTGTTCGAGCTGAAAATGGACTTAGTTCGCTTGGTAGCTTATATGATTTTCAATTTCATGTCAAAAATAGTGTTATCTTCTGTGAAAACAAGCTCCATTGCAAAAACTGTGACGAGTTTAATCCATGGATTGTTAGGAAATTGGTTACGAGATGTGAAGTTTATGATGCTTTTGTGATAGCTTCTGTGTTGTTCAATGAAAATGGATGTATTCAATTGTGTATAGGACATGAGCTCGTCTGTATTTTGTGTCTTGTGTTTCAGTCACTTAATTCTTGATTTTTGCCTTTGTATCCTTGCAGTACAGAAAGCAGTTTAGCGATTTTCTTGATACTCCATTGGGAAGAAGTGCTACGGTAAGTATCGCAACGAGTTGTATGTTAAGCTGCATTGCTCTTGATGTTAGCTCGATATTTTTGATAGTCGATTATGTCTTAATATGTTATTGCCTAATAATCACATATTCATATGCTATCTGTGTGTATGTACTATGTAAATTAATTATCCTAGGAAGCAAGTGTACATGAAGTAGTTTTCTTGCTAAGATAGAACCATAATGCATTGCACTTTAGGTCTCTCTTGTTATGGACTATGTCTGTCCCAAAAAAGAGTCATGCTTTATTTTTTTGCTTAAATTTAAGGAAAGTGGACACTTGTTTTGTACAGAGATAGTAGTATCATATCATAGTACAACATCATGTAATCAGAATCATGATTATGCAGTCACTATACAAAGAATTGTTGAGAAAAATACGGAATAATAATTTTAATCTTTTCAATTACCACTTAAGAAATCCAATTATGTTGTTTTTTGTGGGATGAGCTAAATTATCAACAACTACGTTCATGAGAAGTAGTTTTTGAAGGCTGTATGAGCTGAAAGATTATGTTAGTTATTTAGCTTTTTGTGTGAATCGGTTATCTTTATTGCGTCTCACCTTCCATTCATTTGCTTTTCTCTTCTGCAGGCAGTTTTTTTCCTATGGTTTGCAATTTCCGGGTGGTTATTTCGGATCATAATATTGGCTACCTGGGTGCTACCCATTGCTGGCCCTCTTCTTATTGGAACTCTTGCCAATAATCTCGTCATAAAGGTAAAGTTCTATTTGGATACTTTGGATATAGAGAGGCTCGCAAACACTTTCTTTCTTATGCTTATGTTGAATCTGAACTGGTTGAGCTTTATAATTATACCCTTGAGTTATTAGCTATATGAATTTCTGGCCATCCATTTCAATTTCTTCACCATATTTTTCTCTTCCTTCATATGGAATATTTTGCCCCTCTAATTGTTCTTTCATAGTTACTGGTCTATTTCTGATCCACTGAATCCATACTAATCTGCCCCAAGAATATAAGCTACATCGGCCATTGCTTATACTATGTTGCCAAATTAATTATTGGTTAAAGTTGGTTTTGCTGTGTAGTTTTGTGTCCATAATCGGTTTTGCGTAATACTCCCTCTGTCCCTAGATAAGGCATCAATAAGTGTATTATTTGATTATTGACAAGAATTAGTATTTTTTTGTTTTGACTTTTCATTATTTACCCCCATATCCTCTCAATTTCCAGTACTCAAGTTGTTAAAACCTCAATGTAGTAGGGGGCCTTAAGCAAAATGACATTTATTGTCACTGAGTGAATATGTATGACCATCTATTTTTCCTGGTGTTCTAAAAAATGTTAGGCGCTAGTCAGGCGGATAGGGTTTATGAGGACTAATCGGGACTAACAAGGAATTAATCAGACTAATCAGAGATTTTTAAAACACTGATATTATTATGTCTTTAGGGAGCTTGCCCGGCTTGTAAGAGGCAGTTTGTGGGCAACAAGAGGCAGATGATTCGTTGTTCCGGCTGCGGAAACATAGTTTGGCAACCAAAAGGAGACTTCTTTTCCGGTGGAGGCGGAACCAAAGCTTCCAGGAACAACGACCCCAACATTATTGACGTTGAGTTCGAAGAAAAATGAATCAGAGAAATACTAGGCTTTGTGGGATCTGATGGTGTCTTGGAGAAGAAAGTAGAAGGGTCCTCTTATAGTTTCTCTACTGTATGGGGTCTTCTGAGATTGCGAGTTTGTAAAATATATTTTCATTATCAGGAAATTTGAAGAAAAAAATTAACAGTATATCTTTTGGGTGATCCAAGTAATATCAGCAAAGCACGCGTGTAATCCAATATATTCAACTGTCCAAACATTGTTTATACGACGAGTTAAGGCTGGGCATGGGTCCAGAACCGAACCGGAGTCTCCGATTCTTAAAAATTGAGGACCGGAACCAAATCATTATAAAATGGGCCGATTCTGGGTCTAGACTTGTTTCTTTGGTTTGGTTCTCCGGTTCTACCCGCTAGAACCGATCAATTTTTTATCTTTGTTATTTATGCGGTCTAATATATAGTTTAAAGAACAAATTAAACAATTTTGATCTGATTTTTAGAAAAAAACATTAAATTTATAATTATTAAAAACTCTAACAAAAAATATATTAAGAATTAATTATTAAACTCAATCGAATTATAAAGGTCGGTAATCAAATAATAATAATAAAATATAAGTAATATATCTTTCTCGGTTTATTCTTCAGTTAACGTACTTTATCTCTATTTTTCATGTAATTTGATGTTGGTTCGATGATTGTTTGTGAACCGGTCCGGTTCTAGTACCCACCAATTTTATATTTTAAGAATCAGGACTAAACTTAAATTTATGTTTCCTTCATTTTTAAAATCAGAACTGGAACCGTTACCCACGGTTTATGGTTCTTTGGCTCTAGTTCCGGTCCCGAAACTTATGATTCAGAGAAGGCGACGGTTCGATTTCTCCGGCGAGCATCTCCGGCGACGATCACGACGAGCATCTCCGGTCAATGGCGAGGAGGCGAGGACGACCAGCGAATTTGTTCTGAGGTCGAAGATGAGGTCGGTGAAGGTTGAGCCCATAAACAACCAAAATTCTCATAATGACATGATTTTGAAAATTTAAAATCTAACCAAGGGCATTTTCATCTTTTTACTTAAAATTTTAACATATTTTATCCAAAATTTTAACGGTAGGTTATTATAACTGTCAATTTCTAATCGCCGGGTGTAGCCCACTGTCCACTTTCAAATATGGTGACTATTTAAATATTGTTAGGTGTGGTTTAGTGTCATTTACCCTATTTTTCTTCTTCCATGTTTTGATGATAGTTTATTTGGGTTACTGTGTGACTTCTCCTAAATCCAAAAGAACTAGACAAATTTGACAAAGTCCACATTCTAAAGAGAATGTAAACTAAAAATCGAAGAACAGAAGCAAGTTGCTGATCACTCTAGAACACTGCATTAAATCATTCTCGGGGTTAACACTGCACGGTTTCTGTCTGGAGATTCAGAGTACATCAAGAGTGTTGTTCTTTCCTTAATCGAATCTGTAAAATCCGAGAATAAGCGTATTCTGAAGGCCAAAACTATAACTTGTATCGATCTAAGGTATGTGGATATGAAATTATGTATGGATACATATTTGAAGGCATAGCCTATTTTGGCTCATTAATCGTCTCCTATTTTTTTTCTTCTAGGTATTGCTGCAGTACCTATGTTCTATCCTTATTTCTGAAAGTCTATAGGGTTGTTAACGTACTCAGACGGGTTCGAGGTCATGAAGAAGTACTTCAAGATTGTGGTTCCGCTTGAATTTTTGGATCAGGCTGTCCGGTGAAATGCAGGAACTCGCCATCCAATCCCAGGAAAGCGTTAAATTCAGTCCGGAGAGCCTGATGAGTTTTCTCAAGGCTTTGTTAGATAATTTGTTATTCCATAAACGCAAATTCATAAATAAGGGTATACATTCAATCACGCGGTAATAAAAAAGGTCGAACCAGACAAACAAATGAACATATGCATATCTTTATTTATTCAACACTTCAACACAAATACAAATAAGTATTACTTGACCTGTAATTCGGTATTGAACGGATGAAAGAGGAAAAGATTATCGTCGAGACACGGTAATCTGACCCAGTATGAGAAAATTACTTTCAGGATACAATAACGATCGTATGTGAACTCAAAACCGCGATATAGAGAGTAATCGAGACGGAATGAATTTGACAGAAGTTCTAATTTTCTTTAACCGTAAACAGATAATAACATTGGAATTGCACATAATTCCAATAACAATTGATGGAGATAAATCTACTACTATATGGCAATGAAGCATTCTCAGCTTAGTTGGAGACTGGTTAAAGAAAATGCAAGACTCATGAACCCAATAAGTTTTATGTGAAAAAAGGATCAAATTGAAAATGTAAGGGTGTTGGATTCTACCAATAAGTAATTCTGATTTGTGTTATTTTAGGTCAGAATTGTTGATGGGTTCGTGTTTTCAATTATATAGTTGTTGTAGGATTTGTCTCTACAAATATTTTGGTCTGCGATGTGCAGTGTTATTAGTAACATTTTGTGTAGATGAAAACATAAACATTATTTGTTATAAGGATAAAAAAAAATTATCAATAACTTTCTAGATATTGCCAAACTTACACGAATGGTGATGAGTTATAAATGTAAACTTCCCATGATCAATTTATCAAGTAATTTTCAAATTTACCGCAAAATATCATTAGAGTTTTCTTGGTTTAGTGTTCGAGGTTGTGATAGAGCACGGACTGCACCACTGTGGGACTTTGTTCGAGGATTCTCAAACACGAGCTTCAGAATTTTCCAATCAAAAATCTTGAAACTATAACATACATAATGTTACACATACATGGTACCAATCAATACGGGTTAGGAGTAACCCATACGGGGAGGGAAAAATCCTTTTCTGGTTAATTTCATATCCTAGAGATTTTGTCATCTCTTTATCCTCAAAGCTAAATATACCTTAGTCGAAATAGTTTTGACCGTCAAAGTTCATCATATGGTCGGTGAAATAAATATAATTTCCTCTCCACGCGGGGCAATCGAGAGGGACACGAAAATTATAAGAACACTGTTGAGTCTACGAGAGGGAGCAAGAAACCGATGGATCCTCCCAAGAGATTCTAGTGCGTCAAGTGTGAGAGCAAGTTTCTCACCCCCCCTAGCTTGCCGGTCACTTCTCCGAGTTCCACGGCAAGTGCAGGGTCGCGTGTACTCGTCTGTGCGGGAACCGTTTCATCAACAATGGTGACATGAAGGATCACCGTGATCTTCACACGGGGGGAATCACTGTTCCCCTCTGGCCCAACAGCTCGAGGAAGAGCAGGCTCTGGCTGAGGCTGAGGCACAGAAGGCTCTGGCTCTGGCTCGGGTTCAGGCCCAGTCCCAGGCCAATCGACAGGGGAGGTTTGTTCCGGCCGCGGCTGAGACAGGCGAGTAGGAGGAGGTTGTTTTCAGTTGTGTTGTGTTGTCCATGTCCATGTCTCTGTTTCTCTTAGCAATATTAACAAGAATCACTTTCTTTTCATCTTGTCAATTTCATTTATATTCAATTTACATTCTCAATTTGGAAATATTTGGGTCTGTTTGGTTGTGTTTCTCGAAAATTCATTTCCTGTTCCATTGGAGATGGTTGCGACGAAACCAGATCTGGATCTGGTGTTCGTTGGGCTACAACATCTTGCATTTCTATTTGCCCCGATTCTGGATGTTTGGGTTTTCGCGGAAATTCTAGGGAAATTTGTGGGTTTGTTTGAGGTTTTCATTGAAATATTTGGGTCTTGGCTTGTGGGTTTCGTTTTCTGTGGTTTGGGTCTGTTTGGTTGGTGCGAAAATGCTAGAATGGGAGGAATGTGTCGGATCCTTTGAGAATCATTAATGGCGGAGCTCGGCCCCTAGTGTTCAATGCCATCCTTGCTTACCCACAGATGCTAAGCTAAAATTCATGAAGCCGAGTGGTCCGAGCAACTTTCCGGACACTTACTGGCAGCGACGATGCTTCACGCCGGTGAACCCAACAGGAGCTGATTGCCTGAGGATGAGTCCTCTACGAATCTTGACAGTCTCGATCTAACGGCGCAGGATCGCCGGAACGGCCTCAGTTCCGGACCAGAACGATCGTTTTCGCCGACGCTCTGCCCACGCGCCCACCCATCCATTTGCCTCCAAATGACTCCTAAATCATGTTATCAACGTTAACATGTATATTTGGGCTATAACCAAAACAAATGAGTGAAGCCCATCTTAAAAGACTCTACTATAAACTCAAAATCCCTCAATTTGGCTACACACAATCGAAGTCTCGATTCTTCCTTTCCACACATGCAACACAAAACCTCTTCGATTTAGTTTAAGGCTGGGCACAGTTCTACAACTGGATCGAACTGGAAAAAATCATACCAGACTAAATAATCTAATTCTTTATTCAAAACCGCACCCAATGTATGACGCTTATTGACACCTGATGTAATTACACATATATCCTTTTAGAATGTATTTTACTAAGCTGGCTTCATCTTTGGGTATAATGTGTTTCTCTAGACCATAAAATGGCTTGATCGAGGATTCCCAAACACGAGCTTCAAAATTTTCCAATCAAAAATCTAGGAACTATAACATACATAATGTTACACATACATGGTACCAATCAATACGAGTTAGGAGTAACCCATATCGGGGAGGGAAAAATCCTTTTCTGGTTAATTTCATATCCTAGAGATTTTGTCATCTCTTTATCTTCAAAGCTAAATATACCTTGGTCGAAATAGTTTTGACCGTCAAAGTTCATCATATGGTCGGTGAAATAAATATGATTCCCCCTCCTTCCTCGAACTCGAATACCTGGTTGTCTGCCTGTACCCATAAATAGAATCTCATCGTAAGCCAAGCTTTCCATGCCGATCCAACCCGACATGGTCGTCGGGTCCATCCTGTGAACCTCAAAATCCAACGTCTTGGAAATGAACTTACGTTTTTTACACCCACCCGTTTGCACATCACAGTTCCTTCTGACCGCCGCAATCCCGCCGTCTGAAGAGTTTATCAAATGCATTTGACTACTGATATCTCCAAAACCATTCCAGGCCGGAATGAGCTTCCTCAACTTGGGACTAGATATGATGTCATCACAAACCATCAAGTCAAGTTTTTGATTCAGGGCATATAATTTCCCACCACAAAAGGTGATGTCAGCATATGAGTATGGGTCATTGTCGTGTTTGACCATATCCGTCCAGTTCTTGTCCCCGAGCTTGCAATACGCCAATCTACTGGTCTCGCCATACACAGCGACAGCTCTGAAATCGCCCCTGCAGGTTGGGGCGCACGATAAGGCTATTTTTTTGATAAGGAAATTCCTGACGTGCTTGGCATTCAAGGTGAACGGAGGGTCATGTCCAACGCCCGCTGCTAACGGCCCAATCCACAAGGGCCTAAAGAGATACTCGTGTCCGACCTTTTTGGGGCGGTGCTTCAACACGTCGGTGAATTCATATATGGGCGGGAGGGGGAATCGGGCCCTAGTGAGCGGGTTGACAACATTTATAGATCCGTCCCTTACAAACCTTCTCCCCGGACTCGGGGAGATCGATCACAAGCATATTCTTCTCAAATGGATGAAATAGTCTGCACAATGAGTCGTTGGCAAACGGAAGGAGCAGCCACGGTGGCTGCTCACGCCTGAGATCTGTCAATTCGGGAAACGCACTACTATCCCAATGAGTACAAACACATTTTGACCTAACCTTGTCCGGGTAAAGCTCGAGGTGCTCGTCAATCTTCCTCAACAAATCATGATGTACCTGGTGACTTGTGGTGAGAACAGAACACTATCCGAGGTTTTGACTGATGATGAGAAGAGAACTAATGAGTTGCACAAACAAACATGCTATCTTTCTATATTTATACACCGAGACAGACTTATAGATCTATTGTGCCCCGAGTCCTTATGGGAAACAGGAAAGCGACACTTAATGGGCCTACATAATATGGGCCTGTTTTAAATCTAGTTACTTTCCTATAACATATGGTCCTGTTTTGCCATGTTTTCTAATCCTCATCTTGAGTCACCATTAACTTAAATTAATCACATAACATTGTTTCGGTAGAAAATTCACTTATTTATATAATTTTTTGTCGATGGGTTGTGGGTAGGGTTCGGTTCTAAATTTTTAAGAACTACTAAAATAGTGGATAGTATTCAATACTGTTCGCTAATGATTCTTCCAAAATTGTTTATCTCAACTAAGGGTGACCACTTTAAACTCGAAATCGGAGATTAAATCAGGACCGAACCAGAACCAGAAACAAAGAATCAGGAACCGCGAATAACGGCTCCGATTCCGGTTCTAGAAATGAAGGAACCATAAATTTTTGGTTCGGATCCAGTTCTTAAAATAAATTTTAAGAATCTATATTGTCGAGTGCTTATTTAAAATATGTTATGTTCAAATTAAAATTAGATTTTGAGAAAAATAATTTCATAAATACATGTCTAGATTTTTTCGATATGCTCTTTTTTGTTCGGTATTATTTTCCGACCATAAAATATTATTTGTCGGGTGTTTATTTAAAATTTATTTTGCTTAAATTAATTTATTTTATTCCAAATTAAATATCAAAATAAAATTAATACATTCTCTCAAGAAAATAAATTAATACATATTATTTATAAAATTTAGTAATCTCTGTGTAAAAGAAATAAAAAAGGAAACAAAAAATCAATAATTGACAATGTAAAATATTAAAAACGGTTAAAGGTATTAAATATCACAAATCTATCATTCATTTATTCAAAACGGTAAATATCATTACACATATTAAACCCTACCTATTTATTCCTTCCGCCTCCATTTCTTTTATCTATTTCATTTTTCTTTTAACTTTATCAATTTCTTTCTTACTTTTCCACTAATTTTAATGTTTAGAAACTGCTACTGTACTGATATGCAAATATTTAGAGATGGATATGCATGCCTTTGAGAAGAAAATATGCATTTGTATTTTTTTTCATATATGGAGACTTTTCTGATTTTTTTGATAGTCGCCAATTAAAGGGGGTCATTTTTTCCATTTTTGTTATAGTCATTGGAGCCGCTGAAGTAGCTATTGGACCGGCCATTCTTTCGTCAATTTATCATAGCAAAAAATTAACTCGTATTAATCAATCGAATTTATTGAAAAAGTAGTATTAATCAGAAAAATGAGACTATTATTATTCATCAATTTGCAGATGACCTTACTTGTCTATTTCTGATTCACTGAATACATATTTTATTTTATCCATACTGATCTGCCCCAATAATATAAGCTACATCAGCTTGGTACAAGTCATTGCTTACACTGTTTCCAAATCAATTATTGGTTTTGCTGTGTAGTTTTGTGTCCATAATCGGTTTTGTTAAATTCTCCCCCCGTCCCTAGATAAAGCATCAATAAGTGTATTATTAGACAATGGACAAGAATTAATAATTTTTTGTTTTGTATTTTCATTATTTACCCCATATCCTCTCAATTTCCAGTACTCAAGTTGTTAAAACTTCAATGTAGCGGGGTGTTAAGCGACCAGACATTTATTGTCACTGTTTCTTGGTGTTCTAAAAAAATGTTAGGTGCGAGTCAGGCGGATAGAGTTTTATGAGAACTAATAAAAAATTAATCAGACTAATCAGAGATTTTTAAAACACTAATTTTGTGTTATGTGTTTAGGGAGCTTGCCCGACTTGTAAGAGGCATTTTGTGGGCAACAAGAGGAAGATGATTCGTTGTTCCGTTTGCGGAAACATAGTTTGGCAACCAAAAGGAGACTTCTTTTCCGGTGGACGAAACCAAAGCTTCAAGGAACAACGACCCCGACATTATTAACGTTGAGTTCGAAGAAAAATGAATCATAAAAATACTAGGCTTTGTAGGATCTGATGGTGTCTTGGAGAAGAAAGTAGAAGGGTCCTCTTATAGTTTCTCTACTGTTTCTCTAGGCATTGCTTTGGAGTCTTGTGAGATTGTGAGTTTGTAAAATACATTTTCATTATCAGGAAATTTGAAGAAAAAAATTAACAGTATATCTTTTAGATGATCCAAGTAAGATCCGTAAAGTACGCCTATAATCCAATATATTAATGATAAATTATCAAAACATTATTTATACAATGAGTTGAGCTAACTATTTAATGAAAAAACGAGCTGATATCAACCTATTTAAACTTAATAGTCTTTGCAGTAAACTCGTTTGATATTTAATTAATTATTATATATTCTTATCTAATATAATGTAAAAATATATTTTTAATAAATAAACACAAAAAAAATAAACAAACAAACCGAATATTTTCTTAATGGGCTTATCGGTTCGCGGGTCGACCCGAATTCTCGAACCTCCCTCTCTCCCTCCACTTCAGTATCGTCTTCTCCATTTACCCTCCTCAAGAGCTGTTACTTTATTTTTGGAGCGCAAAATTGAACGAACTCGACAGTGGAGAGAGAGATCGAGAGATCGAGAGATCACAGCGAATCGATCCTGAACCTGTGCATTGGAGGCAACAGTCTGAAATCAAGGTTCTTTCGAAACCCTAAGTGTTATGTGAAGATCTGCTCATGCCGAAACAGTTTTCTCTTATTGAATGCCGAAATATTTTCTTCATTTGTTTTCTTGCTTGCCAAACAGCGCAACTTCTGCTTGCTGTATTTCTGATTTCTTCCTCGGGAGTAATAGTAATGGAGACCTCTAAAGATGACTCGGCTGTTTTTCTCGACCGAACCTCTCGAGCTACGAGAGGGAAGAGGTATGGTGTTCTAATTCTATTGCCGGATTGAAGAAATTTACGTGAAATTGAACTCGATTTGAGGTGGATTTGTGAACAAAATTCATGCATGGCTGATTTCTTTAGGATGACGAAGTTGCTGGACGATGAACTGGAAGAAGATGAACTGTTCTGGAATCAGGAAGCTCTGAAAGAGGTAATTGTTTGAATTATGAAGAATCAAATTAGCATTGCTATCATTGTGGAAATAGGAGTTGTGACTTCCATTAAAGGTAGCTTGTTCTTTCATTAAGCTGAAGAATGTTACAGTTAATTCAGTTATGCTGCTTTGTAAGTTTATGCTGTTGTTGGATCAGCAGTACTATCACTAGTTATTGTAACTTCAATTCGTGTCTCCTTTAGGAAGAGGATGATATTAATTACGAAGCAGAGCCAGAAGCTGCAGATGTGTTCGATAGTGACTTTGACGAAGATGTGAGTATGTTAGATCTAGGCTATGTTCATTATCCATGAAACTGTCCTTGTAAATCAGAGGCATATTCACTATTTCTTTGTTTTCGTTTGTGCTAGGAGCCGGAGCCGGATGATGAAGCGGAAAATGAAGCGGTTGAGAGGTTCGTGTTGTCTAGAATGAAGCAAATGGTATCTTAATTTCTCGTTTTGTTTGATGTGTCAATGGTGAGCTCACTTGTAGGATTCGGCCAAAGAAGCGAATAATGTACCCGGGGAAGACTTTGCCAAAGAAGAAGAAGCCAAAGAAAGAGAAAAATCTCTCAAATTTAGAGAAGACTTCCGATGACGAAAAATCGGGACAACAGCCTAGCACCTCTGAACATCATGACGCCCCTGAAGAAGTAGAAGGGGAGAGAGTGGTGAGAAAATCCACGAGAACATCTGTCATCGTCAGGCAAGCCGAGAGGGATGCAATACGTGCGGCTCTGCAAGCGACAATGAAGGTTAGTTGACTTGCAAGTGCGAGTGTATATTAGTAAAATTGTGTGTTGGTTGGTTCTACCTAGAGTAGTGGAACTGCTTAAACATCTGATATATGATCAATTTATAGGCCATATTATCATGTTTGAACTTGATTAGTTGATTAGGTCTCTTTCTTATGACTCAGTCGATTGAATTGTTTTACTTAGGCATCTTGAAATCGGAACTTTTTGGATATATGCACCCACATCCTCTTATTATTTGTATGAACGTATTATAAATCTATGATAAACATTGAAGTAGAAAGAAGTTACCAATTTAGTATATGTTGATCAGTTATATGATGTGTGATTTTGGTTGCATACGAATCTTTCAGCCTATAAAAAGAAAAAAGGAAGGCGAGGAGAAGAGGATGACCCAAGAAGAGATGCTTCTTGAAGCAGCTCAAACAGGTTCAAGATTTAATGTGCAATGTTATGTCTATAGATTCCTAGAAATTTCATTTAGGATTTTATGACTTGATATGGCCATGGCATTTTTAATCGAATTGTGTCATTAATTATGAATGTGCAGAAATTATGAACTTGAGGAACTTAGAGCGTGTTTTGGCAAGGGAGGAAGAAGTTAAGAAAAGAGCCATAGTGCATAAAGCTATATATAATGGCCCGCAGATACACTATTTGTCAAAAGATGGTAAGCTTTCCCTCATTAGAGAATATAAAAAGAATCTTCTGTTTGGATGTAAAAATAGAATATCTAACTGTTGATTGCCATGCACAGCTGACTGAATTGTGAAAATTTTGTTCCCGGGCATTTTTTTCCAGGTTGTTCATATTTAGAGTTCAGGAAAGGAGCATCATTTCACTCAGAGATTGCTACAACTACTGTTCCATGTTAGTTACCATCTCAGACTTAATGTTAATGTTATGTTCTGTATGATGAGGAAAGTGATATAGCTCTTTTACACCGTTCTCGTTTGGAAGATGACTGCAGAAAATTTCACTTCTGAAGGCCCTTGTTTGTTCCGTATTTTGTTTTATAGTATACAAATATTTTCTTGTAGCCTATTGACCATTCATTAGCCTGTAGAATCCCAAACATGCATCTTTCTCCTGTTTTCTTCTTAAATTTTGCAATACATTCATTAGCCCGTAGAATCCCAAACACGCGTCTTTCTCCCTTACAATATGCTTTATCTATCTGTGACTTCACTTGAAGGTTATCTTGAATTTGATAATGTTAGGTTAACAAGAATAGACTGTCGGTATATTCCCTTTCAATATGTTGGCTTATTTAGTTTATTGGTTATCCTTTTCCAGATCCAGAGAAGGCTGTCTGTGTAATTACCGGGCTTCCTGCTAAGTAAGTGCTTTCTTACATGTGGCGATCACATCATTTGTTTTAACACCTTCATATTCTAGACTTATGGAGTTCACTACAATTGATTGTCCATCACTGGGAAATTATATTAAGAATGAACTTAATGATTTACATGATCGCCATGCATTCAGACAGTTTGGTTTCTATATAAAAGCCGGAGGAGTATTTATGCTCTCTTTAACTCCTAAACATTACATTGGAACCAAATGATTATGATTTACACTGCGTTCCTTTGCATTATTAAGCTAACTGTAGTTGGTTACTGCCATGGTTCACACTTCACACCTATCGTGCATGGGTTAAGATTTAGGTTATCGTGCTTGAAGGCTCAAATATAGAAAGTTAATATGGAATGGAGAGTGCAAGATTTGTCATACCAGAGAACGGACGTGTCATAACATGCTAATTTTACGAGCGGTCCAAAATCACCCTGAATACCTAAAATCATGTTTTATATTAGTTCTTGCTGATAAAAAAAAAGGTTTTATATTAGAGGATGTGGATTAATACTGTAGTATGTTGATTCTATCATAGTCAATCCTAAATCGGAATCATTCTTTGCATATTGTCTTTGGATGTTGTAGGTATCGCGACCCAAAGACAGGGCTTCCATACGCAACAAAAGAGGCTTTCAAAATTATCCGTGAACGGTAAGTTTCCTTGCCATTTAATACACATAATGTTATCTTATTTCACTGATGTGTTGGACATCTCTCTCCCCAATCATAGACTGATACAACAAAATTGACCAGGATCCAGTTTTTGTTTGTGTCCTGTTATGATAATCTTGGCAACTTCCTCTTATATTTCCAGGTATTTGAATGAGAATAACAGGATCCATAAAGAATTGGAGATGGGGACTTTATTTGGTTCTCTTTCCGGGAGGGGATTTCTGGGTAGAAGGAAGAGATCAGAGAGTTCCAAGAAGAGTGAGATGTCGTGTTTCCGACCCTTCTCTCGTTTTCATGGAATTCAGGCCATTGAAATTGAAGACGACTCTGATTAGCTGTGATGATGGAAATCAGTAAAAATGCTCTCTTCTCACTTAAGTTTCTTATCAAGTGTTGTTCCTGCAATTGAGTGTCACATACATGGACTGTTTCTTGAACTAGCATAGTTGCTCTACAGAGATATATTGTGCAACTGATTGGACAGTAGTTAGCATGTAGGTGTAGATCTCCTTGCATGCCAAATGAATTTTGTTCGAATTCGACTGGACTCAGATTGATTTGATTCGCTTCATTTTTGTTAAGTTCTATGAAATAAAAAAATTATGATTAATTAAAGGGAAAATGGTAAAAAGTTGATAAACTAGCAGAGGGGTGTGCATTTTGTAACCATGAAATTACCTTTAAAATTAAAATTTATTTTTAAAAATTACCTGTAGTTTAAATTATTGTTTAAATTTTGTAATTAGAGGGGTGATTTTGTTATTATTTCGTATAAATACACAATCAAAATTCACACTTATTCCACTAACAAAGTACCTTGGCTCACGTATCTATTGACCTTTTGTAGTTAGTTGGGTTTATTTGTTCAATCTCGAGTTGAATATTTAACAAATTGAACCAAATGAGTCAATCTACACATACCATTTAATTATTTAAATGTAGTTAGTTGGGTTTATTCGTTCAATCTCGAGTTGAATATTTAACAAATTGAACTAAATGAGTCATCTACACATACCAGAATGGAAGAGGCAGAAATGTTTCGCAAAAACATAATATGTATCATTGATTCGAGACGTAAGGCAACATAAGTAAAACTCAAAAACTTCTAAACAGATTCATTAAACTACAAGGTGCAGCAGGAAAATAAATTGGACAAACAGCAAGGCATATAAAAGCAAAGGATCATTCAAAGTTCAGAAACTCGTAACATAGTAAAAAGCTAAAAACAATAGGTCTGAAGAAGTCTCGACAGTGAAACATATAATCCCAAAAAGAGTTGCCACAGATAAATAAGTAAATCTCCTCTACTTCTTTTCTTCCTTCTCCGCCTCAGCAGCCCTCTTGTTCCTCACACCAATGTGGCGCTTGTTGGTCCTCTCCAGTCTGATCTTGTCGTAAGCCCTGAACGCTTTCATCTCGGGAGTGACCTTCACAAGCTCCACTGTTGGCTTCTCACGAACAATGGGCATGTAGGTACCCTGCACTTGAGTGGCTGTCGCCAACTCCTCGGGGGTAGAATCTCCAGCCTGCAGCACAATCGCCATATTCAGGCATCGATTTTGATTTGGGTTACAAGTGAAAGACTAAACAGAACACAATTGTCATACCTTAATCTTGCGAGCACGCCTTGGGAAGACGACCAGCTTGGCCTTGTATGTCTTCAGCCTCTGAACATTGGATTGAAGACCCTCGAGAGAGTGGTTCCTCCTGCGGTGATCAACAGCAATTCCAATGGTGGGAGCAAGTTTCTTTGGGATTCCAGCAGCCTATACCAATAAAGAGTAATATGACCAACTGTGGAAATTGTGATCACAAGATTATAATGAATCGTAATAGGCAAAATGCAATGTTATAAAAACCACTAGGCGCTAGTTGGGGGAGAGAGAATTGCGGGGACTATATGTATCAGGAAATAAACCAGATTGAAGGAATCGGAAATTTATTGGACAAACCATTCCAACTTAGGTTAACAATATATGAAAAAAGACTTCCAATCATCTATTGGAGATAACCAGAGGCATTCTAAACATATCCGGCTACCATTACTAATCATCTATCCCAAAGCCATATCCACATTACGAGGGCCTAGCATTTTAAAAAAAACGCTGACAAAAGTAACATAATAGCACATATATAATGAAGAGAATTAAAGGGAAACCTTGAGTTCTTCAAGAGAAAATCCTCTTCCAGCCCTGACTTTCATGTTATATTTCAATGTCTGACCATGAACAATGGGGCGAAGTGGTCCAGATGTCGGGCGAGGGAAAATCTTCACAGCTTTCTTTTGCCTCGCTGATTGGGATTACGTACAACAAAATCAGTACAAGTAAGTTGGAATAAAATTAGAACAAAAAAAAGAGATGGGTTTTGGTTACACACCAACTCTTCTCCTGTTCTTCCGAGCTGGCTGGTTGAACCAAGTCCTGATATAGTTTTGCCAGTGCTTCTTGAAGTGACCATTGGGAATAACATTGTTATGCTTCACCATGGCTTAACTGTGTAGACATCCGATACATCACAAACATGATTCAATATTCAAACTTATAGGGAAGGAATAAAAGGCTTAACTAGTGAGTTGTTAATGATATAAGTTCCAAGTGACAGAACTGTATTCATCCACATCGATAAGTCGAGGCATATGTAAGCATATAATGCATTGTTAAAAGCATGAGAATCACACATCAGGATCTATGAAGATGTATAACAGATATATACAAACCATTTCAATGAACAAATCAGACATTTACTAAATCACTTGAAAAGTCATGAAAAAAATAGCAAAAAGAACAATTCACAGCAGTTCCGTAATCAAAATCCTTAGGAGAATTCGTAATTTGATGACTATTCTATACCAAGCTAATACAGGTACACAGTGAGATTGAAGATAGCAGCAGCAAAACTGTAAAAAAAAACCTTCGTTTGGCTACCCAGAAAATGAAGGAACCAAACGTAATCGTGATCTAAAGACGATGAGTGAATGAAACATACCGCTCGGAAGAGGAAATGGAGCTCTCTCCTTCTCTGTAGCTCTCTGCAACGAAGGGGTCGCTAGGGTTTGTTCAGGAAACTATATAGGATGATGATAAGAGAATGTGGAAACCCTAGCATTACTCTCTGGGCTGGGCTTCCTCCAACTGGGCTCATGGTTTGGGCCTGTCTCGCACTATTGGGCCCTATTCACAGCCCAGATCAACCACTGTAATTTCAGCTCCCAGCTGTGGCTCCATGTTCAGTTCTGCTCAGCAACAACATTATAAGATCCGTTAATGTGTCAAATATTCGACTAGTGCTGTATTTTAATCGAGATTGAGTTATAAGATTAGGTTTTTGCTTTCATTCGGCTCGTGCCGTCAATGCGATTCGTCAAATATTCGACTCAACCTTATAAGATTAGGTTCGTTCATCGTAACTAAAAAAACATGCTTGTTTAATATTTAAATAATTATATTTATTATTAATATATATACAGTAAAAATTAACACATCAAAAGGTCGAGTTTAACTACTTTTTCCAAAGTGAACTTGATATAAGCTCGTTCAAGCCGAGCACAAACCAAACTCTTCTTTTTTTGGAGTCGAGTCTTAATAAAAATTATGCTCGATTCAGCTTAGTTTAGCACGAGTGCAGAACCATGAATTAAAATCTACTTTATCTCGAACTAAACTGGAACAAACAAAAAACGAAATTTAAGATCTAAATTAGAACAACATAAACAAAAACTCAGGGACAGAATGAATCAGAACAGTGGATGTGCTACAAGACTGTACAGTATGAACTTTGCATATACATTAAACCTATTCTAGAGAAACTAAAATCTGTACTGAGTCCAAAAACGTACTTGAATTGAATCAGTCTAAGACTTACTCAGATTCAGTCAGTAGGTAACATCAACCGTAGCAATGGCAGTGGCAAAGCAGCTTCTCTTCTTTTCCAAACCTGCTTTACAGGTCTCTGCACAACAACAGATCTCAATCTTCTCTTCCTCGACTTCTTGATCTCAGCGTTTCTCTTCATCTTCTCCAATTTCTCGTATATCTGCCTGAATAATCTTCTCCCTCTTGCCATTGGACAGCAACGCCAGTTTCGCAAACTTCTTCGGCTTGACAATCCCGAGCCTTTCAGTGATGTCCCTGAGCGCGGGGCCGCACCTCATGAAGCACCGTCAAGAAGCTGCATTGGGAGGGATGGCGCATCTTTCAGCTCCAGGTCCAGGCAGAAAGTCGAGTCCTTCAGCCACATTTTGAGGGAGTGACTCTTGGCGATGAAGAGTCCCTCAGGAACCCCATCATGGTGTTGTTGAGCGATACCATGTTGTAGTCTCCTTTTCCCGTTATCAAAGCCACTGTTCTCGGAGACTCTGGATGACCATGCAACGACGCATCCTGTGGGTAGTAAAAGTATATAATTATGTATAAGAACACTGAAGATTGAGATTGAAGATTGGACCCATGATCTCGGTGAAAACTGAATGCTAAATTTCGCATTCAGTTTTCGGTCGATCAATATTTACACTTCTAGGTGGATCTTATTTACCGTCATTCAAGCAGATGTTCTACCTATGGCTTTAGTTTTAAATTTCGCGCCTGGAATGAAATTCTATAAACATCACCACTTAACTTTTGAAAAAAATTGTATTAGTATTTCAGTAATCAGATTCGTCACATTGCAAATACCATGAAAACCACTCAACCATTTCATACTTCTATTTACTACTGTATTGAAGCTGCAAACCTGGCCTTGGCGAAATAAAGGTTTCACGTTATCTTCTCCATCACGCAGTGCAAAGTCAGTGTCCAATAACGCTCCTTTTATGTCTCCTAACTACAATTTACAGGCCTGAGCAAATATGCAATCAGCTGTATTAGATAAAGGAAAACCAAACAATTATGGTGTATTACTATTAGAAAAATAAATTAATGTAATGAAAAGATGAATTAGAAAACGAGAGTAGATAAGGATGTTAAATACGGGGAATTTGGAGCCAAAATTGGTATCAAGCAGTCCAGCATCTAATCTTATATCAGAGATAAGAAAGGACTCTTACAGAACTAATTATAAAAATCTGAGCCTTTGTCTTCCGCAAAGCTGAGCTCTTTTCTGTAAAATCACAGCATATAAACTTAGTTAAATAAGCTGCAAGAACCAACGTGGTGACATTACTTCTGCTGTCCTTGTCACCAATAACATTCACTGTTCATTACAATGAAAATGTTTCTCTACCTTCATCTGTATCTTCCTTCTCCCATCATATATCCAAGTACTGCAAAGAAGCCTTATGGCACTTCCTAAGAGCCATCTTATAGTCTTGCTTCTGCAAATTGGAACACATTAATCATGTAAATAGAAGCATAACAACATTTTTTTATCAGCAATAAATATGAATTGACATAAAAATAATTACAATGCGAGCCCCAGAGGGCGGAAAGAAAAACATCAAGAAGGAAAACAGATTGCCCGGAAAAAGACATGGTAAAACACTATTCACAATCTTTTCTCCTACTGGATAGAATAACAAAGTGATCACAAATGACCCAGAAGCTACCTTGAACTGCTCATTTTCAAAAGCTTTAATGGCGTCTACAGCTTTCATCCACCAGATGATTTCTTCAGGTTTAACATCAAGGTCAAGTGGCCAATCAGGGTTACATCCCTAGGCACAACATTGAGCTCTATTTCATCTCGATTTGATTCTTCAGCTATTAAAATAGTCGAAGAACTAAATTAAAACAAAAGAAACAAAATTTAATATCTACATTAAAACATAAACAAACTAAGGGAGTGAATCAGAACAATGGATGCTACAAGACTATAAAGTGTGAACTTTGCAGATACATTAAGCCTTTGAAGACTTGGAGATAAAGCAAAATCTGTAGAGAGTTCAGAAACGTACTTGAACTGAATCAGTCTCAGTCACTAGAAGGAAGCATCAACTGTGGCAACGGCGAAGCAGCTTCTCTTCTTCTCCATATCCGCTTCATAGGTTTCTGCACAATAACTGATCTTAATCTTCTCTTCCTCGACTTCTTGATCTTACTCAGCTTCCCCATCTCGGCATTACGCTTCATCTTCTCCAATTTCTCCTTCCTCCCATCAATATCCGCCTGAATAACCTTTTCCCTCTTGTCATCGGACAGCAATGCCAGTTTCGCGAACTTCTTCGGCCTGACTATCCCGAGCTTCTCAGTGATGTCCCTGTATGCAGGGACTAGGCCGCGCCTCATGAAGCACCCGTCAACCAGCTGCATTGAGTTCAGCTCGGGGAGGGATGGCACGTCTTTCAGCTCCAGGTCCAGGCAGAAAGGCGAGTCCTTTAGCCACATCTTGAGGGAGTGACCCTTGGCGATGAAGAGCCCCGTCCGCGTCTTGCAGGGTAGGAATGGGGATGACATCTCCCACAGGAACACCTTCATGGTGCTGTTGAGTGATACCATGTTGTAATCTCCTTTTCCCGTTATCAAAACCACTATTTTCGGAGATTCTGGATGACCCTGCAATGATGCATCCTGTGGATAGTAAAAGTATATAATTATGTATAAGAACACTGAGATTGGATCCATGATCTCGATGAAAACAGAATGAGGTTTAGAATTCAAATAGCGTTATCAGATAACATGAAGTAAGATTCGGGATAGCTAGATGGTTCGTGAGTGCTTAGCGAGAGCTAATAGGATAAGCAGTTACTGATGTCATTATTTGTAACATCTCCAACTAATCATTCTGAGAGAGTGATAGCTTTACAGAAACTTAAGAAACAAAGAGAGGGAGAGGGAGCTTGCCTGCATGTGATCGAACCATAGAGTAAGGCCAACAAGAGCTGCACCGGCAGACAACTTTCTAAAATCCGCACCCCAGTCGTTCTCAGACACCCTGAACCAAAGAGAATACAAAGTTAGCGTATAGTAACTAAGATAAGCTACCGACAAAACTTGACATGCACAAATATGAACTCAGCCTCGTATAACTCTTTCAGGCACCATAAAGGGTACTTATTTCACACGGAAGCTTATGGAGTTATTGCATATTTTTAATTTCAGTGGGTGTTTAAGCCAAATGATTCAAGGAAGAGGCTTAGAGCTATGATATCAGCATGTACCTGAATACATTTTGACTATAGATTTTCTTCTTCATTGCCAATTGGAAAACCCATGAAGCTGTGGCCCTGAGTTCAAACGCCCACAATAAATCTACCAACGCATTGACAAAATTAAAGGCCGCAAAATCTTCCACGGGATATATTTTCCCCATTAACTGATCTACTTCTGAAACAAGTGGCTCTGATTTCTCCGTCAGAAGCCTGCAGAGTTAAAGATAACTACATATAAATCGACTGCAAATATCTAGGATAGTATTGTGTCACAGTTGAAGAATAGCTGCAGTGAGTACCTAATAGGAAGATCAAATCCGACATCTTGGAGTGCATGTAAAAGGATAAAGGCTTCACTTATGTGTTGGCATAAACTTGCAGCTCTCACAAAGCAAGTCCATATTCTGTGATCTGGCTCCAGGCCCTCTTTTTTCATCTCCGAGAGCTTTTGTACGCCAGCATTATAATCCCCATTTTTGAGATAGGCGTCAATAACCGAACTGTATGGTAGAGTATCAAGACTTAAACCCGTTACTTTCAGATTATTTAGCACCTTCTCAGCTTCCAGAGGCTGGCCAGAGCTGCCATAAGAAACCATAAGCAAGTGCATTGTGGCAACATTGGGTTCTATACCTGCCTCTTTCATCACCCCAAGTAACTTCTCAGCTTTAGAGTGGTCTCCTGAACTTCTAAACAGTTTCATCATTATATGATAAAACGAGAGGTCCATTTTATACTCCTTTGAAAGCATCTCCTCAAAAAGCTCCTCGGCTTGTTTAACCAGATGCTGCTTAGCAAATGCAGCAATCAGGCTTTTGAAGGTGTCCAATTTGGGTTCCAGGCCAGCCTTTCTCATTTCATGCATCAGTAACAAACCTTCCTCCGGTCTGTGATCTCTACAGTACATTATAATCAAAGTATTGTAAGTATCCTCATCTGGTTTAAGTTCAGCTTCAAGAATTTTCTGATAGACTTTAGCTGTTCTTTTGTAGTTCTCGATTCTAGTGTATAGTCTAAGCATACAGTTCCATATTGCAAGATCGGGCTTGAAACCTGTCTCTTCCATCTCGAGAACCATGGCTTCAGCGTCCCTTACGTGTTTTCCCCTGCACAGCAGACTGATCATTACCCTGTAAAGATGCATGGTAGGGAAATAACCAGCAGCCTTCATTCCATGGTATATTTTCTTCACCTCAAATACGTCTCCTGCTTGTGCAAATGCCTCGAGCGTCAAGAGAATAGAGCTTTTGCTTATCTTAAAACCCATATCTTGCAACTCTTGGATAACCACATAAAGCTCATCCAATCTCCCATCAATAACCAGAGCTTGCAAGAGGCCGTTCATTGAATCCACAGTCGGAGAAGGACCATCTCTCATCATTATATTAAAAACAGCCCTGGCTCGCTCATAGCAACCACTTGCAGCATAAGCATGAATCAAGGCATTCCATACCTTCCGATCCACGGTACATTCTTGCCTAAGACCCCTCACGAAGCTCTCTGCCTTCTGCCACTGCTTACATTTTCCATATGCCTCAATAATATCAACATAAATGGACATATCCCCAAATTCAATGCCTTTCATTTCAGCTTCTTCAATCAAATAATGTGCTGTCTCAGGAAAGGCCATTTTGCAATACACATGCACCATAGTTCGGTAAAGATATCCAGACGGATCTACACCATAGAATAGCAAGTCTGAAAAAAACTGAGAAGCTTCAGCATAACGTTCATCTTCTTCACAGCATTGGATTAAGTACTCATACATAGTAGAACTTCCTCTAAATAACCCGTATCCACTATTTTTTGCGTATTCCTCACACGCGGCATCCAGTTGTTTAACCTTGCAAAGTATCACAACAAGGGATTCAGATATTAGTTGATTGGACCCAGAAACATGCTCTCTCAAGAACTGAAACAACTCAAGAGCTTCTGAGTGTCGCTCCGCTGAACTATAAGAACTTATAATGGATAAGAAAATTTCAGGGTCCAATTCATAGCCATTTCTGATGGCCAATCTCAACATTTTAGCAGCTTGATCATAACATTCTCCCTTAACAAGAATAGAAGAAATCATTTGTGGGTTCAAACCACATAGTTCTTCCATATCTCTGATCACATTTTCAATATCTTCCCGTTTGTTTTCTCTCCCAAGCATTCGAAGCATAACCTCATAATGGCTGCTATCAGGGGCAAAACCATCACGGGTCATTTCCTTATACAATATAATCGCCTTCTCGGTGTCATTGTACCTCATTAAGATATCCAGCATAACTGAGTATGCTAATTTATCAGGTCTGATCCCAGATTTACGCATATGATGAAATGTTTTCTCTGCCTCCTCTCGTCTCCCACCCTTGGCATACCCACAAATCAAAGCGCTATATGTTCGCAAAGTGGGTTTCACTCCTGCGTCCATCATCTCTGACATAACATCAGCAGCCTCGGTTAATTTATTTGCCTTCCCGAGTGAATCTATCAAAACGGTATAGGTAACTGCATCAGGACTCCGGCCTTCCAACTTCATGTCCCTATAAAGCTGCAAAGCTAGATCATGCTGGCCTTTCTTCCCATACATGTGGATAATTGTATTATGTGCCATTTCATCTTTTCCAAAACCCATCTTCACCATTTCATCACAAACCTCCTTCACCCTCTCTGCATTGCCTTCTCTTGCAAATGCATACAACAATGAGTTATATGATACCGCATCTGGGTGAAAGCCCTTCGACCCCAATTCACTGAAGAGCTCCTCAGCCTTCCAAGACAGTCCACATCTCGCGTAAACTGAAATCATGGCATTGTAAGTCCATAGATCAGGTTGACATCTATGTGCCTCCATATCATCAAAAACCCTCTTCGCCTCCTCCAGATTGGACTCTCGCGAACACGCACTAATCAGAGTATTGTAGGTTATAATATCTGGCCAAAGGTGCGACCTCCTCACCTCATTCAACAGCTCAATCGCCAGATTTGGCACCATAGGCTTTGCCTTCAAACGGGCGTTGATCAAGGTATTGAAACTCACGAGGTCAGGCACACAACCCCGCTCCCGCATCGAATCAAGCAACTCCTGAACCTTACTCAACCTCCCACTCCGCGCATACACGCCCATCATGGCATTATACACTTGGGTCGTCTCGCAAATGCTACCCTTCGCCCTGCCAAAGATCTCCGCGGCCAACTCCTCCTGCTTGGCCTTCCCAAGCACCGCCAAGATCGTTGCAACCAGCTGCGCATTGGGTGACCACCAATGCCTCGAATCCAACCATTCATAAACCTCAAACCCGCGCTCCCATTTCTCCTTACCCACACACTTCACCACAAAGCAGAAATCAATGGGCGTCATGTGAACCACCCTCCTATCATCCAAAACAGCATCCACAGTCTCCTCAGGCCTCAACCCTAGAATCCTATCAGTCATATCCTTCACCCTCGCTCTCCAATCCCTAGCCCTCCTCAAAGCAAACTTATTCATCTTCTTAACCCTATTCCTACTAATCCTCCCCAAAACCTCCCCATCATCATCATCACCACTACCACCCAGACCAGGCTCCCCAGAACCCCCAACCTGCACCTCCTCTCCGGAACCAGAATCAGGCGGCTCCACGACACGTTCCACCTCCGGACTCGTCACAGTGAACCGAGCCCGAGACTGAGGGCTCGGCGTCTCCGGGAGGTTCAGGTGGGGCCATCTCACCGACGGCGAGGCCCTACTGTAGCTAAATTTCCGTGCAGTCTCGTTGCTACCACCACCATTTTCGCTACTTTCGTGTTCGGAAGTAGAAAATGTGGAGTTTTGTGCTCGATTCGAAGCAAAGCAATTAATGGCGGTGGATTTGCTTACCTTGTGAGACGGTGGCGGAGCAAGAGCCAGAGACACCGTCGCTGAGCACGCCATGGCCTGAAGCTAATTTTGCTCCAGAGCTTGTTGAAATGGTCGATTGTTGAAGATATTTTTGGCGGGTAGTTTCTGTTATCCACTGATATTGGTAGTAGAATCGACAGAGAGTGAAGAGAGAAAGAGAGCGTTGCTTGTGAATGTGTTGTTGCGGTTTTGACTTGTCATGGGCCAGTGTCAAGAGCCCAATAGTCTCAACTCGGGCCGCACTTTGATACGGGCCCATAACATTACTCGTTTAAATAGAGGAGAATTGAACACTAAAGCCTACTGAGCAAGTGTTTCAATTTGTGATTTTATGATTAATAACATATGATGCCTTGTGGGGGCTTTAGTCGAAGCAATTGCAGTCAGGAAAGCGCTCTAGTGGGCGATAGAGAGACAATAGATGAAGGTGAGCGTTATTCTTGCTATTCAGGGTTCTGACAGTCTGACAAGCGAGTGAGATTATTAATTCAGAATTGTCGTCATCTCATTTCAGTTAGTCCCTCATTTTCTACTGCGTTTGTTATGCGTAATGTCAATAGAGCTATTCAAGTTTTGGCCAAGTGCTCTCCGATTAAATTATGGGTGTGAGATATGTCCCGCTTATTTTCTAGAAGCCGTTTCTACTAATCTTTCGTGATAAATTTGTGGTTTGCTTTAAGAAAAACCAATGAAAACATCCAAGAACTTTTGGATCAATCCATATTCACCTTCAATGTATACAAATTGACCAAAATTAAAGGAACAGAGACAGAAAAAATGCAAGACAAGCACACATTTTATACAGTACAGTGGAAACATAATACGTAACCATGTATACATGGCGATTGTAAATACACCTAACAGTTCTCATAAGAACCTTTATTTAGTAGCGGGTACCATATATATATAGCCCCTAACGTTAGTTTCTTGTGTATACAGGTTTCACAGCTCCAGAGGCTTCTCCAAATCCTCTAGACCAGTGGGACGAAAAAACGCCTTCTCCTCCAAAACAGATTCTCCACCATTATTTGTTGGCAAGGACTCGAGTATGGCCTGCTTGTCATCGGTTGCAGGCCCGAACACACCAGTTTTCGGGTTTGGAGCCCAGTACTCAGTTTTAGGCTCTAACACATCATCAGGAACAACGCTCGGCTGCACCAAATCTTCTGGGTTCTTCTCATACGCTTCACTGAGTTGCTCAGCATGCAATGCCCTCCTACATTGTCATAAGTGTCTTAGTCTTAGCATAATGTTAAGTTACCCGTAACCTCCCAAAAACCCGACACTAGTTAGGATCAAAACTTAAATGTCAAAAATGCAAATATATCAGTTCCTATACTGCCCTTGCATGACCCACCATGTTGTACTCAACAATGCAATCCACTAACGTAAATGAAAAGTAGTGATTGAATATATTCCATACCCTAAAAGGTGCAGAGTTGCAAAAGAGAAAAGGAAAAGGCTCTATCTTATGACTTTAGATGAAAATAATGTGTTATTACACTAGCTCCGCATATGACATAATCAGATAAGGACTCGCAACAAACCATGTTTGTTTCTTTAGTTTCTTTTTTGATCTTTCGTTAGCTATGATGTGGATTGAACAACCAATCTTCCATGTTTGTGTGCTTTAAAAGCAACCCCAACTATGCTTTCATATCTAACAAGACATCAAGTACATAACTCTACCCAATAGAATCCAAATCGAATACATACAACGACGTGGGTTTTTAAGAGAAAGCAAATAGAGTTATCAAAACACTAGCCATTTACAATCCCAAATCCATGGGTAGAAACCGAGTTTATGTCAGGTCCAAATCAATTGGATATTTGCACCAAGGAAAAGCTATTATATAAATGCAATACACCAATTACCAAGTCCAATCCGTAAAGTCATAAGGTTGACACAATTAATCAACTATAACTTAATTAATTAATCACTAATAAGTTAATTAACAAACCAGGAGGGGATGTAGCTCAGATGGTAGAGCGCTCGCTTAGCATGCGAGAGGTACGGGGATCGATACCCCGCATCTCCACCATTGGTGAACCTTCAGTGATGTTTTAATTTTTTATGAATTCTGTTATGATTAGGAAACAAACATATATTCTTTTTAATACATTTTCTCAACAAACCAAACAATAATTCTACCTTCACTGAATAAGTTAGTTAGACACAACAAATGGCACCAAAAGAGGGAAATAAAATTTTCCGAGCGCTTTCCATGGAAACAAACAGCATCACTTTCCAATCAGGAACTAGGATAATTAAATAGCGCACTAAATAATCAATCGCTAGTCACGACTCCACATCAAATTCAAAACACAGATCAGCTAGATTCACACCATTGTAGCAATCAAATTGAAAATACAAAACCAAATCTCGAATCACAACTTTCCCGAGAAAATAGAAGGAAGCATCAATAACTGTACCTGCTGATGGTGAGAGAAGAAGCAGCGGGGAGCTGAACGAGTCGGCGCGAGTGGCCGGTCCAGATCTGAGTCACGACTCGCTTCCCCAAGCTTGCGATCGCTGAGCTCTTCGAATTGGCGGCCATGCAATTACTGCGAGCGCGAGGGCTAGAAAGCAAATTACAGAAATCGAGAGTGAAGAAGAAGAAGAATGAGAGAAACCAGAAATGGCTGTTTCTTGTGTATCGAATCGCCCACTTATATAGCAAATCGAAGAGAGCGAAAGGTTGGTGAATTCAACACCATACGGTGTCGTTTTCAAGGAAGGCGATTTTAACGGCGCACCGCCGTTTGGAGACGTAGTTTCCCGCTGGAACGTGCGGGGGTTGGTTGACGGCGTTAAGTGACCGTTGGCGGTCGGGTATTAGTCACTGAGAGCGCATGGTTCGAGACGATATGACCATTTTATCCCCCGACACGTGCCTGCACGTGGTTGCAACTACGATGATGATTATTATCCAACACATTTCTGTTTCTTAATCTACGATCTAAAATACGATATTAATTGGGCCAGCACAGGCCCATTAATAATAGACGAAATGTTCTTTATTTATTCGGCGGAGATTAAATTTATTTTCTTGAGTGTGAGAATATTGGAACACCTTGTTTGTTACACATGGTGAAACTATAATTATTTAAGTAGAAATTTAATAAATAAAACCAATTGTTAAAAATATTTAAGTACTAAATATGGCAAGAAATCATGCCATGAAATCATGCCCAATTTCGTGCGTAATTACCGCCAATACTATTCTCATAGAACCTGATAATTTTGTAAATCAGTAATTTAATTACAATTATATTCATTTTTAGATGAATTAAGTTGATGTAACCAACTCCAAAGCAATGGAGGCGATAAAATTATTAGTGCTGTGTTTTAGTTGTAATTTGTTTAGTATTGTTTAGTGAGTAGCGGTCGGTGCTTAGTTGGTCTAGTCGTTTCTTGTCTTTAAATTGACGGTGTGTGCATCACTCGGTGTGAAATCATGTAAGTATAGACATAATTGCGTATAGAGCTGTAAAAATCTCATGTGAATTGAACCGAGAAGTGAGCCCATGTGATGTTTATGTTCATGCTTGTAAGTGCTCCTTAAGAATATATATATATATATATATATATATATATATTGAAAATTAATTATTTGCTTTCAAAAAAAACTCGAAAGCATTTACGACCGTTTCAACTTTATCCTTAATCGTATACTAGATCTCCACTTTCTTTTGAGAGAAAACGCGACATATTATTAAATTATAAAATTAACTAACTTGATATTATAACGGACAGTCAAAACACTATATAATAAGACAGACCCCGCACCATGATCGTAACTTACTATTAATTTACAGAAATTATACTTGTAATTTCCGCACTTAAATAATACTCACTCTAAAGTAAACATTCCTAACAATTACGCACTTGTATTTATAGGTGACACCATCAAATTTAATTGTTCTCCTAAAATGGAGATATATATTGACTTAATGCAAATGAATTTGACGTTTTTAACACATTAAATTTCTCTTACATATATATTTATAGAAATCGAATGCAATTATTTAAGCCGGTTAATAATGTGTATAGATTACAAAAAATACAATCGATACTGTTTTGAAATAGTTGGTTCTCAGTGAATAGTTAAGACAATATTTTAAAATGAGTAATTCAAACTATATGTATATGAATTAATAGTATTCAAATTTATCGTATATGAGCTTGTTATACAATATTAAAAAGTATAATTATAACTACCAAACTAAATAATCTCATGGATAATTAAGATAATGTATCAAAGAATTAATTTCAAATTATGTATAAATCGTAAATATAAAAATTAATTATGTTTGCATTTTGTTATATGTAGCCGGTATATAAAGGTGTAATTTGGTGCAAACAGTTCTTATGTGTACGAGACGTGCAAACTCATGGAAACGTGACACGTAGCGTTGTGCGAGTTGATGTGCCCAGAGTACTGACACGAATTATTTTTTCATATAGTAATGCTTTCTCTTATAAATTATAGAATAAAATCTGTCTCTTCACCACATGTCGGCTCCGCGATAGTTCTCATACATTACATGTGTGTGTAACGTGCTAAATTACTCTAATTGAAGTAAGCATATATTCATTTTTCTCCATGAAGCTCTTCTCCCTCAAACCGAGAACATTGAGTGATAATTACGTACAAATTCCAATGTTAATTATCATCATTAGTGATTGAAATTAGAGAGACATAATTAGCAACGTATCTGCCTTTCCTTCTTATTTTCATCGCAATAAATCTATTGTTTCCTTGTAATTTGAATTCCTCTATGAATGATGATCACGTATTATTTTCTGCTATCTTATATAAATCAGAACACAAGTACATTATTCTCTCCTCATGGCTTCGAATTCACGACTCGTCGTCACGTTTATTTTTAACTTCCTCTTAGTGATTAGTCTCTCAAACGCACGAAATGTGAAGGTCAAGGTCAAGGCCAAAGTCAAACCCGGCCTCGTGGTTGACTTGATCCACCGAGACTCTCCGGAGTCTCCACTCCACGACCCGCGCGAAACGCACCACCAGCGCGTGGCCAGGGCACTCCGGCGCCGGAGCGCGCACGCCACGCGCTCGACCGGCGCGTCGTCGGAGGTCCAGTCGATAGTCGGACAGTACTTAATGAAGCTGTCTCTCGGGACGCCGCCGGCGGACATATACGCCATCGTGGACACAGGGAGCGATCTGACGTGGACCCAGTGCCAGCCCTGCGTGGACTGCTACGAGCAAACCAACCCGATCTTCGATCCACGTCACTCCTCGACTTTCAGGGACGTCAGGTGCGACACTCACACGTGTCGCCTCCTCAGCTCCACGTCGTGCTCGCCGGAAACTCCGAGCGTGTGCGACTTCAGCTACGGGTACGGAGGGGGACAGCTGGCACTCGGCGTGCTCGGGACCGAAACGGTGACGTTTGGCTCCGCCTCCATCGAGAATGTTGTGTTTGGGTGCTCGAGGAACACGAGCGGCGGGTTCACGGAGAAGGAGATGGGCCTTGTTGGGCTGGGCCGGGGCCCGGTGTCGATCGTGACCCAGATCGGGTCGTCTTTCGGGAGCAGGAGGTTCTCACACTGCTTGGTGCCGTTCAGTACCGACCCTGACCCGAAAGTGACCACCAAGTTGATTTTCGGGACAGGGAGTGAAGTGTCCGGGGACGGCGTCGTTTCGACTCCGATTGTTTCCTTGGAAGATTCGACCTTTTACCATGTTACTATGGAAGGAATCAGCGTCGGAAGTACTTTAGTTCCTTTTACTTCGTCGGGATCGCCTAAGAAAGGTAACGAAAAATAAAAATATTATTTTTGTATACTAATTCATTATTGTGATGGATTTTGGTGGATATTTTGTAAAATATTGATCTGGTTTCATATAATCACGTGGTCAAAACCGATTTAGACATTTAATTTTTAAAACTAAAATATCTAATACCGAAATAGTTTATACTATTACATTTTTTTTTGTTGATACATTACTTTTGAGATATTAAAATATTTATTATATTTTAATGTCTTAAATATTTGTTTAACCTTTTATGTAGTATAATTTATGTTTTGATTGCTAAATACGTTTCTGAAAATAGAAAAATATAATCTAATTTTGAGAGTAGCACCATCTCAATTAAAACACTCAGTAAAAGTCAACCTAATCATCATAATTATTTAATAACATTTAAAATAAAAGAGAATGCAACACTGATTAGCTTTGGATCAATTCTTGATTAATTTACATCATCTTTATTTGTATGAGTAACGGATTTTAAAACATTCCATCAAAATCAACTCATTTATTGTTATGGATCTTCATGTATTAAGTCATATATTGTTTGTTTTACTAACCAATCATATAATGGAGTTGCCCAATGTATATAGTTAAGACAATTCTTTTAAATTGATTGGATCATGGGTGATGGGTCTGCCTTACAGTCTTTTCCCGTTAGTGTACGGTGAATCTAAAATAATAACACGTCGGTCTGTTAGTGATTATGTTTTTCAAAAAAAAAACTTAAATATTATTACTATTATTTAACAGGTAATATGTTCCTCGACACTGGAACGCCACCGACGATCATACCCAAAGAATTTTACAACCGATTGGAGCAAGAAGTGAAAAACGCAATTAAGCTGACACCGATTAGCGATGACCCAGAATTAGGGACACAGCTCTGTTACAAGAGCAAAAGCAACGTGGACGCGCCAATCTTGACCGTTCATTTGGAAGGCAACGCGAGTCTGCAGTTAACGGCCAAGAGCACCTTTGTTTCTCCGAAGTCAGGTGTTTTTTGCTTCGCGTTTGTACCGACCGACAGCGACGGAGGCGTGATCGGGAATTTCGCTCAGACCGATTTTTTGGTCGGTTTTGATCTCGAAGCCGATGTGGTCTCTTTCAAGCCTACTGATTGTGCTGACTTGTACTCTTGAATGTTGCATTTGTTTTACGCGATGCTCGGTGATAAATTGTGTTTCTCTATTTTATTGTGTTGGTTACGATTATCTAATAATCGAATGGTTATTGAATTGAAACTGATGGTTGATTAAAGATTTTCTTCACTTGATATCTTGCACAAAGACATTTGATGGTCAGAAAGACTGGACTTGACTAGCATAATCATTGGATTAGATTGCCTTCGAATGGTAAACATCATGAACCGGCGAATTAATCGATTGGAGATTATTGAGGGATTGTGGTAATTTGAAGCAATCTTCACTGTCCTTGTTTCAATTGCTCATGCTAAAATATCTTGTAATTTGGTTGTGCACATTCTATTCATGTTTGCTTTAAGCTTCACTGTTTGAGATGCGGGTGAGAGTTATGTTCTACCGAATCTTGTTATTGTGATTCGACGCGATGTCGAGTTGTAGCATCAGTTAACCAAAATTGGTGATTTGAATTGAAGACCGAATTGACCGTGTTTGATTTTTTAAAATTCGAAGCCAAGACCGGTTAAAATTTGAATGAAACCGGACTTCTGGTTAACTCAAAAATATATAAGTTTTTCAGTGTTAACTGAAACTAGTTATGATTTAAAATATTAATTAAAAGAAATATTTCAAAACCTTAATTTGCTACTCCCCTTCTCCTCTATTGTTGATGATAAAAAACTACAACATATTTAGATATGAAATTTTAGTCCAGTGGTTAAGAAGGTGATTTTCTTTGTCGTAAAGTTGCATTGGAACTTCTTCCTTTTTCATACAAAGGATATGGATCATCATAGTGAGAAATTAGTGAATATTGGAATCGAAATTGTTCCGTTTTTATCAACTTCCGGGCTTACTTACGAATTGTTTATTGGAATTCTGTTTATGTTAACTTGTGTAACATTAGATATAAACACGCATAAGTAAAAATAATATAAATTTCGTAAAATGGTCTCACTAACCCTCAAGATTTTAAAATGTCACATGTAATATTTACGTGCGTATTGTACACGCGTGTCTATTTTTTCTCTGTCTAACGATTAGTCGTTTAAGAGTCCAAATAAAACTTTCAACGAAATTGCGACACGTGTCAATAAAGTGTGTGAGTAGAGTAAAGAAGCGCGTGGCGGGCATAGCTTCCACTGCCACTGAATGGTTATCTGGTAACGAAACTCGCACTCCTATCCACAAACCGAACAATGATAATATCAACCGATCGAATCGAACTCACACACAACAAGACCCAAAACCACAACCTCGTCTCGATCGAAACATGTCCTCGGCCGTGGTCGCTGCCGGAACCTCCTCCTCCTGCTTCTCGAGGACCCACTTGTCCTCCAAAACCGTCACCGCAAGATCTCATTCTCAGCACACATTACAGTCCCAGGTAATGATTTTTTCCTAATTTGCCCCAAAAAGGTCGAAAATTTGTTAGATTGGTCGCTGACCCATTACTCCATTGTGGTCTGTTTATCTAGAAATCGACGTTCCAGGGGTTGTCGAGTCAGTATGTGAAAAGGGGCAGATTAGGAAGTGTGAAAAGGAGAGGGCTTGAGGTTTGGGCAAGAACTGCTGGGGCTTCGAAGAACATTGAGGTTGAGGTGGACAAGCCGTTGGGGTTGACTCTGGGTCAAAAGCCTGGTGGTGGTGTGGTCATCACTGTGAGTTCTACCCTGACTTCCCAAATCTTTATTTTGCATGTTGTTGATTTGGTAATGTGTGAACTTAGGTCTAAATTGGAACGCTTGATGGTGAAATTAGGATCAAAGTAGTGAAATGGGGACATGGGTTGATCGGTTTTTGTCTATATATGAAATTGGGGACATTGTTGTTTGTAATTTGGTAATGTGTGAAATCAGGTATAGATTGGTACATTTGATAGTGTTGTTGCCATGTGAACATTTGATAATGGTTGACGGTTTTTTTTTGTTAATTTATGAAATTGAGATTGTTGTTTGTGATTCTGCATGCTCAATTTTATGTTGTTAATTTGCTATCGTGTGAAGTTAGGTCTAAATTGGAACACTTGATGGTAAAATTTGGGACCAAGGTAGTGAAATGGGGACATTGGTTGATGGATTTTTGTTTGTATATGAAATTGAGATTGCTGTTTGTGAAATGGGGACATTGTTGTTTGTGATTTGGTTAATGTGTGAAATTAGGTCTAAATTGGAAAATTTGATAATGGTTGATGGGTTTTTGTTTGTTTATGTAATTGAGGTCGTCGTTTATGAAATTGGGGACATTGTTGTTTGTGATGTGGTAATGTGTTAAATTAGGTCAAATTGTAGCATTTGATAATGGTTGATGGGTTTTTGTTTGTTTATGAAGTTGAGATTGTTGTTTGTGAATGTGGTGTGTGTATTGATGGTTTAGGCTGTTGAGGGAGGTGGAAATGCAGCAAAGGCGGGGCTTAAGTCTGGGGACCAGGTGATATACACCAGCAGCTTCTTCGGGGACGAGCTTTGGCCGGCGGATAAGCTGGGATTCACTAAAACCGCC
Organism: Geranium rotundifolium; assembly: GCA_963920655.1. Lineage (NCBI taxonomy): Eukaryota > Viridiplantae > Streptophyta > Magnoliopsida > Geraniales > Geraniaceae > Geranium > Geranium rotundifolium. The sequence continues at coordinate 36,929,799 of OY987318.1, forward strand.
ATTCAAGCTAAGCCGGACTCTGTCTACTTTGTCGTTAGCAGGTCTTGCTCTACCCCCATTTATCCAATTTATTAGTTTTGCAGCGTTGGTATTAGTTTATTATATATAAATAAATAAAAAGGGTCACTAGGGACCCTATGATCAGTGCTCTAGAAAATTCTAGGTGCTAGTCGGACAGAGACGGTCACTAGGGATTTAGCAAGGGATTAATTAGCCTGGTTGGGAAGTTTTAGGACACTGCCCATGATTCGAGTTGTCAATTTATTTAGTATTTTCGAATCCTTGTATTGTATTGATCGGTTGGTTACAAAAATCTCTTATCTCTTTGCCGATGCAGAGGCGTGGATGTAGATGTGAAGCGGCTGCCAAAGCGCCCGGCCCCTCCCCGCTTTGGGAGGAAACTAAGTGATGCTCAAAAGGTAAACATCTTGTAGGCTCCATTAATCACTCGTACATTAAGAATATTTTTTATATTCTTATTTTTCGAAGCAATAAAAAATGAATTGCTCATACTAAATTTCGAATTTAAATTATTATATGAATTTATAATACGGGTTGAATTATTTTGCAGGCCAGAGCGACTCACATATGCTTAGATTGTGGATTCATTTACACATTGTCCAAACCGTTTGAAGATCAGGTAAGCTAATCTCCATTATCTTAAAGAACAATTTCATGCTACCTTAAAATAAATTGTACCATGTAACTCTTAGGATACTAAGATAAGAAAAAGCTCAATATCAATATCAATATCACCAAATATTCTTGATAAAACTGGCAATTCAAATACTATAATAAGGGCATGTGGTGAAAAGTCAAATAGTACACCTAACTTTCATTTTTTTTGCAAAAAATGGCAAATCAATCTTTATTTAGTTAACTTCTTTTCTGATGAACTGGATGCAATAAATATTAAGGTTGGCCCAGTTGAATTGACCAAAATGCCCTCTTTTCTCTCTGGGGATTTATGCATGCTATTTTGTGCAGCCGGAGAACTATGTGTGCCCTCAATGTATTGCGCCCAAGAAAAGGTTTGCACGCTATGATGTGAACACGGGAAGAGCAATAGGCGGAGGCCTGCCTCCGATCGGGGTCATTATAGGGCTCATCGCCGGTATTGGTGGAGTCGGAGCACTGCTTATTTATGGACTTCAATGAGACCTCCCAAAATTTTCTATCAACATTGGTACATTCTACAATTAGTGTCATCACGTGTACATTTGGAGCTTTTCATGCTCGTTGTGAGGCTAAGAATCCTCGGTTTCAGCCATTTGTGACTATGACAAACTCGCACTTCTCAGTTTCGTGTCTTTTAAGGTTTTGGTTTGTCACTTGCGTAAAAATGGTGATAATTTCCATGGATGGAATGTTTCACTTGTTTGTGTGAAATGTGATTTACAATTGCAGATGGTGTTGACATTTTTGTCATGTTTTAATGTTAAAGCTCATCTTTTTTTATTTATAGTTGTGTGAGGACTCCAATTTGACTATACTCCATGCATGACTCATAAATGTATCAAATAATTAGGCTAGAGAGTAGAGAGAGACCAAATTCATGAATTTAGTGGGTTTGATTTATTTGTAGGGAATATTGTGGAGCACTAGACAAGAGTACCACAGACTTGTATTTAACTTGGCCTATTTGTGTTTTGTTAAAAAGATTATATTTAATTATTTCGGATGATGTAAGAGACGTCTTTATTCTTTATACAAGTTTTAAGGCGAAGTAATAATAAATACAAGGTTGTTGAGTTTTAATTTTTTATATTGTCGGTACTGTTATTTACACTATTACTATATTTTAAATGCACAAAAAATATTCTTTGTTGAACTTAAATGGATACATTTTGAAAGATTGTATGTTATATATATACTAATAAATTGTTGCATGATCTCAATAAAAAACCGACTTATTAAAAGAAATATTTCATATTTCAATTATTATAAAAGTAAGTTACTCGGATGAAAATTAAAAATTCATCTCAACCGTTAGATTAACAAAATACAGTCTTAAAATTAAACTCTAATTGAGGTGAAATGGGTAATTTTGATATCTTGAATTTAATTAAATCTATTTATTATTAATGGTATTTTCACTCAATAACCCAATATTACATAATAAACTTTTGATACGAGAAACGAAAATAAAATAAATAAGTAATAAGTTATATTCGAACATATAATAAATAAATAACTTATCTACTAAAATAAATTACGGTAACTATATTTGGTAGGGAAAAGAAAAAGAGGTAAGATGTGTTTTTACCGATTTGCCCCTCGTCGTTTTGGACATAATGAATGGTGATAGAAAATCACACAAATAGTGCTTCACCAACTTTACGCTTCTTCACTCTGCAGATAAAGAGGCGAGAGAGAGAGAGACAGAGAGAGAGAGAGAGAGAGAGTATAGTAACCGAAGATTGATTTTTGGTGAGAGCCCAAAATGGTCCGAGCTGAGAAGAAGGTCCTCTTGCTCTGTGGCACAGCCGGTTTCTTGGGAATTTTGTCGGCGGCTACTGGTTTTGCTGCAGAAGCTACAAGGATTAAGGTCAGTGAGCAAATGGGTCTTGTTTTGGATCTTCCTATTCAAATGGGTTTTCTTCTCTGATCTGTTTCTGAAATGGGTTTTGTTTCTTGTTGATTATTGATGCATTGGTAGCTAAATCTGGCTTATATGTGAAAACCCAGAATCTATCTGAGGATATGGAGAAATAGATAGTGATTGTTTTTAGTTTTTAGTTTTTATGTTGTTTGGTTCCTTTTTAATGATATTTTAGTAGATGCTGTTTAGTTTATTGGGTTGGATTATTTTATGGATTGATGATTGGAAATTGTTGTAATTTCTGCTCCTGATTTTTGGGGGTTTTTCCCCATCTTTCCAGCACTTTCTTGGTTACCAAACAGAACCGTTTTCCTCAGGTTCTGTATAGATTTTTAAGATGGAAAGCTTATTATGTTTCATTTCTTTTAGTAATTGATTGAAATTAGCCTTCAATTGAGGTGGCTTGATGAAATTTTCTCTATTGGAATTTGGAACCAAAAGGAAAAGATGAAGACCAAACTAAATCGATCGAATATCATGTTTGTAGAACTCTGCTATTTGGTTATATGTATTGATTTTGTTAAAATTGATGCAAAATAATGGTTAGGTAGATAGGAAAATGAGAAAGAGAAGGTAAAGGTTCTTTGTCGGACAAAGTTAGTATAATAGTATGGAATGCTTTGAGCATTTGGTAATGCAGGTGAAATGTATATGTTTCGGTGCATATCATTCGGGTTTTCTTGGTTTAGACCATTACGTATATAAAGATGATTTGAAATATCATGCTTAGACTATTTGTGCCGTAAAGGATCAATTTTTCTTTCTTAATACCCTTTTTAATCCTGCAGGGTTCTCAAGTTCACTTCTCCTCTCCCACGCAATGTGTCTATCCACGCAGCCCAGCACTTAATCTCGGCTTCACTTCAGCGATAGCTCTCATGATGGCCCAAGTCATTATTAACGTTGCAACCGGGTGTATCTGTTGCAAGAGAAGCCCAACTCCTTCGAACTCCAATTGGACAATAGCACTGATTTGCTTTGTCGTTTCCTGGTAAGAACACATTACGATGACTAACGTTTGTTACAGTTTGATAATATAGCGTATTTTTCTGGCTAAGAAAAGGGTTGTTTTACCATAATGTTTATTTTCGGATGGACCCATGTTTATTATCGTCAAAATTATACAGGGTTTTACCAGGGATTTTTCTGATATAATAATGAAGCAAGATTAGTATGTTTATATTGGGTCATGACACTGTTAGTAATATAAATTGAATATCATGGTTTAGTGTGTATTTTATTGCGCTGGCTTGCTTTTCGGTTGTTTTGGGACATATTTCTTTCTCTTTGGCTTTCAGGTTCAGATTATATTCTAAGTTTGATTTGTCCAATGTTTAGTAGCTGAATCTTAATATTGTTACATGCTATTGTATTGGACGAGGACTTATATGTCTAGATAGTGTATGTTTGTGGACATTATCAGAGGGTAAGATAAGACCTGCTCGTCAAGTCTTGAATAACACCAAATTACTCTTCAATTAGGGCGTTATTATGTGCCAGACGTGTCTATTTCTTGACTGCGCGGTGCTAGCTGTTAAGGACACTAGAAACGATGAACTGCCTTACTTCTGCAATTTGTACCCCTAAGAGTTTCATTCATGCTTTGAAGAGGCTCTAAAAGTAAAAGCTGAGAATTGTGCACATAGGAACCATAAAATCATTAGAGGTCCTATGAGCCGAGAGTTGTGCACATCAGAGTTCTTCAAATGGTTTTTAGCGTTGTGCTTGTAAATGACGGGAATACGTCTCTATTCTCGGAGAGATTGCCCCAAAAATCATTTCAGTCCCGGAAAATTTAATAGAGCATATATATACCTGATTTTCAAATACCAAATTTATATTCACTTTCTGTTATATTAATTGCTTTATGAACGCACTAAAGAAATTAACAAATGACAATGCAGGTTCACGTTTGTCATAGCGTTTCTTCTTCTGCTAACTGGAGCTGCGCTCAACGAGCAGCACGGCGAAGAAAGCATGTACCTAGGAAACTACTACTGCTACGTCGTGAAACCCGGAGTCTTTGCAGGAGGAGCTGTCCTGTCGCTTGCAAGCGTTGGCCTCGGAATCCTCTACTACCTCACAGTTACTTCGTCGAAGAGCAACGATCCGTGGGCGAACCCTTCTCTTCCTCCAAATCAAGGCGGCATTGCCATGGGGCAGCCGCAGTTCCCGCCTCCTCCCGCGAACGCCCAAGATCCGGTTTTTGTACACGAAGACACCTACGTGAGGAGACAATTCACTTGAGATGGTAAATGGATACTTGAATTGAGGTTTGGTCCCGTTTCTGGTGTTGAGAAGAACCTTAAAGTTTGTAATTAAGGATATCGTAACAAGCGTGAAAATTAACAAGGAACTAAACCAGAATGAATGTAAAATCGAAATAATCACAATTTATGTAATTCACATGCACTAGCAATTTGTTGGTTACATTTAGGTGCAAATGAGATGCAGTTTCATAATATAAGAAAGATTGGAAAGTAGTTTGGGTAGGTTATATTAAGGATGCTTGCAGTTCAGTTTGAATCGAAACGATCCAAAATTTATCAGACTAACCAGCTCAGTTCAGGGAATATGGAAACTAGAACCGAACATGTGAAATTTAGTTTAGTTGGTTTAATTTAAATTGTTTTCAGTTTTGAACTTTATTTGACTTATTTTTTGTTATGGTATATTCATATTTAATGTATCACAATCTGAATATTACAGAGTCAAGTAAAAGTTTATAGGCGCATTGGATCTACACCTGATAGGACTAGTATTTTGGGTCAAATGTGGGCTCTAATGTGTATGGGTTTTTATTAGATTTTTCTCATGGGTAAGCCCCATATATCTTCAAATGTGGTATCAGAGGTTTGGTTAAGTGGGTCGGGTACTTCTATGACTATTAAGACCAGTATCATGATCGAGGTCTCTATAGGATGAAAAGGGCCCTAATGGAATAGTAGACAAAGTTAAAAGTTGTGGGCTTAGGGGGAGGCAGCTCGATGTGATGAGACTCAATATGGAGGGAGAGATTATTAAGTCCACGTGTGAGTTCAATATCCCACATCGAAAAATTATTGGGTTAACAAAATAGTTTACATACACATTGGATCATGAACCTGATAGACTAGTCTTTTAGATCAAACGTGAAATTTCTTTGGGTGCTTGCTCAAATCTCCCTAACATACACAATATTTTTATGCCAAAATTTATTGATTTTAGTCAATTTTCTATCAGTTTAATATATTTTGACCCAATTGTATACGTTGTATACTCTCTTTTTTCTTGTAGTTTATTTGTTTTTTAATCTAAAAAAAATATACGTAAGGGATATATTTAAGGACGTGCTAAGGTGGTAAAAGACGAGGCAATAACGTCAGAAACCAGTGATATGTTATTTATCTTTTATTATTTTTTAAAAGAAAAAATACATATAGCACAGTAAACTATAACCAAATTATACTTAAATATCCCCATACAAAAAAGTGGACATCTAGCCCAGCGAGAGATTCGAAATGGACAGATGACCCAACATTTCGATGAAACATGTTCAATGTTAAAGCGAAAAGACAAAAATGCCTATGGTGAGACTTCAAATTTTCAAACCATGCCATTTTTTGGGTTTTGGAGACACCCGGAAAATCTCTCATTGGATTGCCTCCATTCGGCCTCTCCCTCTTCGCCGCTGACCGAAAGTTTACCGTGATCGTCACCGAAATTGCTCATCGTGGTTAGCTCATGTCCGCGCCGAGCTAGTCGACACCGTATCGATTGTCAGGAGCTGTACAGGTCGTCCCTCGCGCTACTCCAGCCAACCGCGACGACCCTATCATTATAATTGAATGGGAAAATCACCAACAACAATATTTAAAGGCAAAAAGTTAGGTATAAAAGGTTACTCCTAGCAATAAAAATGAATTATTGGCAGCACATGCACTCCTGTGCAAATGGTTACTCGTGTATAAATATAAAAATAAATTACATCCATTGGATGTAATCTATTAATGGTCCAATTTTTTTTATGATTTCATGCATTAAAAATTAATTAAAAGGGCATGGTGGATATCTTGGTTGATTCTGATAATCAATACTATACATCAAAATAGGAAACTGATTAATAATATTCACAATTATAGAAATTTCAAAATTTGTGATAAATGTCCACGATTCTAACTAAATTTGAAATAATGCATGTCAGAGGCTAACAACGATTATAGCAAAACATGAACACTCAATCAAGTTATGGAACATAAAAACATGAGATACTGGCATAATGAAATTATAAATCGAGGAAAATAGAATCGTGGAATCATGGGATACTGACCTAATGGAATCATGGAATTAAAAAAAATAGAATCAACCACAGATGAGAAAATGGAAATCTACAAAATTGAAACATGGCATCAACCACAGATGGGACAATGGAATACGTAGAACCGAATAAAAGGTTACATTGTATCAGTGCATAAGGCATTCCGGGAGTTAACCAGATGAAGAGAAGAGTTGTCACTTCCTCGAGAAGGTTAATAGTACTAAACACAATCTACGTATTGTAATTCTAGGTTTTATACTCTAAAATGGCTCATTGCTTATGTTGTTTTCGTGCAATTTATGTAAATTTTAGCAGCAAGAAAATGTTTGTCTCTTGTACTTATATTTACTTGCTTCTATTTCATAATTCATTTGAGAAGATATTCCTTTCCGACCTTATCGGGAAGGTTGTTCAACACGTTGGGGAATTTATATCAGGGCGAGAGAGTGAACTGAGCCCTGGTGAGCGGGTCCACGACATTTATATATCAGTTGTGTTGGACAATAACGACTCAGCCGTGATCATACCCTTTGAAAACCTTCTCTTCACCGACTTCGGTGAGGTCGATCAGGAGCAATTTCTTCTCAAAGGGATGGAATAATCCGCACGAGGATCCGCCTGTGAACGGAAGATGCAGCAACGGTTGCTGGAGATCGGACAATTCGGGAAGGGCACGATCCCAATGAGTACAAACACATTTGGACCTAACCTTGTCGTGGTAAATCTCAATGTGCTCGTCGATCTTCTTCAACAGATTTGGACCTATATTTTTATATGGATACAAATTTCCAGATTTAATCTTTCCTAAGCCCATATCATGAACGGAAACATATATCGTTAATTGGCCTATATACTCAATTTCGTTACTTTCCTATAAAACAATCACGGTCCAGTTTAATAAGTTCTTGAAAAAATTACACTTCACTATTGCAAACTAATTAATCGGTTTGTATCGACATCGCCTTCAGCCTGGGTTCCTTCAGACTCAGGAAAACTAAAAATAAATGTGAATAGGGGAATGGATAAAGAAAGAGGGAACTGAAGTGTGGGGCTTATTTGTAGGAATTCAAAAAGTTAAATTGTGGGAGCCCTTTGTAGGCGTTTTTCGGGTCATCTCTATTCCGAAGAGTTGGAGGCCGTATGTGTTAGAAAGGCTCTATAGTAGGCAAAAAGAAATAATTTGAGGGAGGTGGAGATTGAGACTGATTGTATTGGGTGGTGAACCACGTCCGACAAAATATGATTTAATTAACAGTAGCTGTGAGCATGAGGAAGAGTCTGTACCACAAACTATAGCTTCAGCTGTCCGGTTTGATGCCGAGTTATTTGCTATTAATTAAATAAAATTCGGTTTTTCTTTCAAAATTTTTTTAATTAATAATCTCTTATCATTTCAATAAATATTAATTAATTAATGAGTAATCAATAAGAGTGCACGTAGTTGACGCCGCAGAGGATTGTGGCTCCCGAATAAAAAGGTAGAGAGTTCTTCACCAGAAAAAGCTCTCAGTTCGGCTTTCTCTTTCAGCTCTCTCGAAATCGCGCGAACACTTTCGAAATCTGATTGTGTTGCTTCGAAGCTGTAATGTGATTTGGATGATTCTGGTAAGTGATTTTACTTTCAGTTGCGTTACGCTTGCGAAATCGATGGATGTGTTAGCGATTGATTGAGAATCTGATTGGTTCGTTCAGTAGGATTGATTTAGGGTTTATGTTTTGTTTTTTGAAGTGATGATTTCATGATATGAGCTTAGGGTTCTCTATTCCTTGTTTGGTTGCTCGGGAAATGCTGGAAACGGGTAGATTTTGAATTTTGGCACCACTCACATTGAGCTGAATTGAAATCTCAAATCTTTCACATTTCAATGAAACAAATGTAGAATGATTTAATTTCTGTGAAGCATTTTCATGTTTTCTTTGGGTTGTTTCTTATTTATCAAATATATGATTTTTTTTGGGGGGGAAATGGATACACATTTAACTACTGTAGGTATGATGTGTTTTTACCAACTCATATCTCTGTATTTATATCAGGAACTCTGGAGTAATTTCAGTCAATTTTGCTGAAGTTTTGTCATCTAAAGTTCACATATTTCACGGAAGAGGTAACGATTTACCTTACCTATAATTTTTTTTTTTTGCATATTTTGATAAGTTGTATCAGTACATGAACTTTTTGGTGCAGGCATTCCGAGAGCTTACCAGATGAGCGGGTTGAAGAGTTCTCGGTTCCTCAAGAAGGTTAATATTAAACACAGTCTACGTAATACCAGGTTTGCGGCTCGGTTTTATACTGTGGAAAAATGTCGGAACATCATCCCGGGATGTCAACAACCGGTAACATTGTTGCAACGGGTTGGCTCAGGAAATGTACTCCAGAGACCTAAGATCGTATATTTTGTAGACTCACTTGGATCGAAGCAGAGCATGGTGATTGCATCTCGTCGATTTGGACACGGTGCTGATAATGGTCCTCACTTAAGCAGAGATTTCCTTGCACAGCTCTGGATTGCAGATAGCAAAGCGGAAAATGCTAGACAAAAAAGAATTAGGAAACTAGAAAAACATGAGAGTCAAGATGAAACATTATACGATACTTCTTCCCAAGAACACTTGGGAAAATGGTTTTCTGGTGCTCCTGTTGCAGAAGAAAAATCTTATGTACCGGGTGAAGCAGTTCCGAAGCAACCACCTCCAAGCCAATCCATCTCTGGTTTTTTGAGACCAACAACCGCAGAGGAGGTATGATACTGTTCTTTACTCCACGCGTCTATTGTCTGAAGCTAACGTCTTACAATTTCTTCAAACTTTTAGGCCCAAATCGCAACTCTGCTTGCTAGATCCAACTTGCTGATTACTAGGGACATAGAATGGGCAAATCTTGTACTCGGTTTTGAGCAGGTGACTCTCTCTCTCTTTATAGCCACTGTTATGTTATATCTAGATGCTTTTTTTATACCATGCCTTGATTAGCCATATCATCACATATACATGTCATGTAAAAGGCATTTAAGATAAACAGTCTCTCTGTACTTTAATATCTTTAAGTAAACAGATTTTGCATGGTGTTAATAACCGAGATCTGACCACTGGGGCATGACCTGGATCATTGTGCAATTTATTTAAATTATTACATTTTTGCAAAAAAAATAAATATCTTTTATACTTATGATTAATTGCTTCTGTTTCATAATTTCTGTTGGTGATGTTATCGTGTTTTTTCTGTGGATTATGAAAAGATTAAATGCATTTTCTTCCCGTACGAAGTCCTCCGATATATCCTATAATCTATTAATTATTCAGTATTTTTCTTGCCTTTTAGCATGCATTCACCACCCATTATATTTGTTATAATTCCAGGAAAACAGGTATGCAGTAGTAGACGTGTGCTACCCTCAATCAGTAAGTGAATTTCGAACTCCTTACTGTCCTACAAGTAGGTTCAAACAATATGCATAATTGTCGCATCCTGTCCTGATACTTAATGTTATTTTGCAGCCCGCAGGTTTTATTCGAGAAAAGAGTAATCCCATTGCTAGACAGGTATACTAAATGCATAACTTCATGTTTTTATATCTTTCCATCGCGCTCCCAAAAGATTCCGAATCAGTTGCAAGAGGTTGAGGATTTGACGATGTGGTTAATGAGGGAATATGACTCACTTGGTCATCATTAGGGACATGGAAACAGAACTTTTGAAAAAATGTAACAATTTTAACATGTTTTAGAACCGGTACTTTCAAGTATATGTACATGTCATTGTCCTTTTCATTTCCGTCCATGTGATCTTGTATTGCATTATCTATAAACTATACTTAACAACACTGATGAAAACAATCGTAGTGTAGATACTACGTCGGAGGCGCCCTTTTGTTGCTCAAGTAACCGATGGCCTGGGTAACGAGCTCTTTAAGGTGAGTACTGTTTACAAATCTGTTCGAACCATGTAAAGCTGCTTCAGTTCTAGATATATTCGGTAAGGTTTTATTTTACTACATATAGGTCCGCAGGCCTTTTTGGTGGATAAACAGCTCGATCTATGTAGAGGTTAACGGTCAGGTAATTGCATTTTGACATGTATCTAGAGAGTTTGAGCAAGTAAACTACATTTTCGTTTCCAGCGGTGCTAAATACACTTCCTTTCTAGGAAATTGGAGTGGTTCATCGGCGATGGCATCTTTGGAGGAGGGTGTATGATTTGTATTTGGGGTAATAATGTCATCATACCATTAATCAGTCAAGTGGGATTTTTTCCTTCTATATTGACAACTGATAAGAATCGCATTATTTTCAGGAATAAGCAGTATGCTGTTGTGAAAAATCCCGGCTTTTGGAATTGGACATTTACTTTGGAGGACATAAACGGAGAAGCTTTGGCTGAGATAAATCGTGACTGGAGAGGTTTTGGCTTTGAGGTTCGTCTTTTTTCCTTCTTAAATTGATTATACTGTTAAACATTCAAGAAATATAAACTAGGGCAATTTTGACAATAGAGTATCCTCTACTCCGCTGCAGATATTCACGGATGCTGGCCAGTATGTGATCCGATTCGGGAGCTCCGATCCCAGCTCCAAAACAGGCCCTGCTAGCTTGGTAAATGGCGTGCCGTTAACAAAGAATTTCACTTTCTTTTCGATTGATTTCTGTCTAAATCATGAAAATTCCCCATTTTCGTGGCAGGTCGAGGATTTGGAGGTTTCAAGGCCATTGTCGTTATCGGAGAGAGCTGTGGCCCTCGCTCTCGCCATATCGCTGGACAATGACTATTTCTCGAGGCATGGCGGTGGCTGGTAAATGGCTCAGTATATTTTCAGCTCATTGTTTATATCAATTCTTGAGTTCATGTGATCACTGATTATATATATTTTTTGAATTCGTTTTGTGAAGGGGACTTCCTTTCCTTGTCGTCGGTGAATAGAGTCCAAGAAGTTCGATGATGGAATGATATATTTATGGACCCATCTGTTGGCGTTGTGTCAAATTGATGGCTCCAAAATGTACTGTATCGTTTTTCACTTGTCAGTGTCAGGAGAGAAACAGACTGGGATTTAAATGCTGAAGTCAACATGCACAGTTAGATTATTTGTGGTTAAAATAATTCTGTTTCTTGAGCATGGATACCTTAAAATAAAATGTCTTAATTAGTTGTAATTTGTATGAGATTACCTCATTTAATGCATCGACGATTTTCTTGCTCTGACCACTGCTTCAAATCGTTTACGTAAGGTACATATAGTTAACTCCTGTACCAAATCGAAACCCATGTCCAAAATTAAATCCAAGCACATAAAAACAGAGAATTTCCGGAGAGCTCCAACGAGCTTCGGGCAGTGACGAGGAGGGAGAGGTGGGCCGGCGAAGTCGGTCGGAGGGTGAGGTTGCTCGTTGTTGCAGAGACATAACAGAGAGACCAAGGGTATGATTTTGAAAATTTGAAACCAAATCATAGACATTTTCGTCTTTTTACTTCAAAAACTAACAAAATTTTTAACGTTTTTTGCTATCGATCTGTTTTTGATACTTCGGTGGGCTGATGTCTACTTTTAAAATTGGGTACTTTACCCTTAAAACTAAGATAACATACACTTTTGAATATGTGCATAGCTATATGTACTTTTCCCTGTTATATATCTTACTGTGGGAAGAAAGGGCTGGACTGGAGCAAGTGGGTAGTAGTAGAGTGAGAGAACTTGCGAGGGAGGGTCATTAGAGGTTTCTTTCCATTAAGCTTGAGAACCGCCACCCCCAGCGTATATCCGAGCGCTCGCGCCACCGGAACAGCCACTGCATTCCCTACCTGACAATACCTGCACATCAAAACATGACACTAATTGTGTTAAACTCAAGCTCTACATCCCCGTCCTCCTAATTGCTCTCTTTAGGACCCGAAGCAATGAAATTGGGAATGAATGCTATGCACAACAGTCCTACATTCTCAAGAAAATCAACAAAAAGTCTGCTAGGCTCAATGCAATTAAATGACATGTTTAGAGAAAACTCTTTTAGTCATACTCGGGACGACTAAAATACTCGGGATTGTTTTCATAGAAATTTTGCGATGCAAATGACATTGTTCAGAGAAGTCTTAAATCCAAGTCACTTTTTTCTGCACACAAGTAGCAAGTTGACAGTGCACACTTATCATCGTTTAAGGTAAGAAGTTTCTAAGACTGTTTTTTTAAACTGCTACTTCATAGTGAGCTATATGATCCGAACAACAAAAATAAAAACATGGATCGAGATTTGAGCCAAATTACAAACAGAAACTAGGGGAAAGAGAGTCACAATTCAAAAACAAGGGACATGCATAATCCATGCATCATATTTTGCTTGTTGAAAAGGGTGAAGTTATCATTACCTGTCTTCCATTCTTCCACAAAATCTGTAGTAATCGGGAAAGCCTTGCAGCCTTGCAGCTTCGCGGAGTGTAAGAACTCTATCTTGCTCCGGGTGCAAGATAGCCTGGAGGGAATGACAAGTTGAGACCACGATTCAATAAGAAAACGACTTACTCATGAATGGAATTTTTTATAGTTCTACCTGGTTATGAGGATCTGGTCTTGTGAACAGAGTTGCCACTGTCTCATCCCACCACAATCGTCCAAACGGTCTGCATTTAAAAAAATAGTAATTCAAAGAGGAAAAGGGAAAAAAATCAGGTAAACAGAAACTAAGTGTTTCATCTCATAAGATAAAAGGATGTTAGGATACATATCCTCACCTCCTAGATATTCCGTCACGAAAATTTATTGCATAATCGGGTACCTATTCAAAACAATGTACAAATAGCATTTTATTATTTTCCATAAAATAGGTTTACAAAACTACCATCTCAACATACTATTGTAACGATATAGAACTAAGTCAAATTATCGGTGCAAAGCTTACCAAAGGCTTTCCAGATGGCAATATTATTTCTGTCGATGGATCCTTTCTAACTACATTATCAGCTCCAACAAACACACCTGGGAGATCTCTAAAATTTGCTCCCTGCAAAAAAACAAGCCCTTTTAAAACCTAAGCAAAGCAGGGGAATGAATCGGCGTGACTATTTACAACCTTTCTATGTGGAATTCGACCGACTCGTGAATAATCATCTTCTTTTAAGGGTAATGGTTTGTGATCATATAACAGAGCTTTCTCCTTCTTCAATGGACCGCTTGTTGCCAAACACCTCATTTCTATCCATGAAAGAAACACATATGAACACGTTTGAATAAGGAAAATATATTTTTACAATAAACATCTCACCATGTTTAGTTGCTCTGATGTATTTTTGAAACTCTGTTTCTGGAGGGTCTTTATATGACATGTGTTCACGTATTTCATCATTTGTAACCTACAATAGTTCTTCAGTAAGAACACTTGCTGATTACAAAAACAAGATGACTGATCAATGAAAATGAATAATTCGTAACAAACCGAAGGAAGGTCAGAGATAGCATCAGAAAGAACAAGAGCTTTTTCCAGAATTGGAGATTGGCCTTCATCATATGCAACAATGTTGCGCTACGATATTGAAAAGAATTAGCAACATAAATATATATATATATCTAATCACGAAGACAAAGAACCTCTGTTTAGCACCTCAAACTCCACAGGAGCCCCATATCTCAAGATCACATCATGCGAAGGAAGTGGAAACTGGGGTAGTCTCTGCATTAATAGGACAGTTAGCCAGATCACAAAGTTTCCATATTTTAATATTAAAAATAACTAACTACTTGCCTCATTTGGATGTGCTCCCCATAAAAAAATGCGTAAGCGAAATTGAGGAAGGCCATAGCAACCGGCAGCCATAATACCAAGCCTTGTTTGGTATTTCATATGAACCAAATGACTTAAAGCATACCTTCCAAGACAACCCTTAGCGAACTTTAAAATGTCGGTGACATTTTCCATCAAAACATACTTGGGTTTTAAGAAATTTATTATATCCATGAAGACAACAATTTGCTGATTCCTTTCATCTTCGAGAGGGTTATCAACGTTTCTAAAGCGGTTAAAGCCACTAATCCCTTGACATGGAGGACCCCCACAAATAACATCAACATCCCCCTGAAACACACGAGGTTATTAAGAAATTGATATTAAAAGTTTGGAATGAATCACTTAAAAATTGATATTAAACACTTTCCCAAGACATAAGGTTAGTATCACTAATGTCTTTCCATGAGGGAAAACTTACCGGGAGTGGTAATATCTTTTCTTTATTTCCCTTCAGTACAAAGTCCCGTATTCGATCTTGGCAGCCACTAAAAATACAATTATAAGTATTAATCACTAAACTATACAAAGATACTAAGCAGAAAATAAAATACCTTAAGCACTCAAGTGGCTCCCATGTGTCTTCACTTGGCCCGTAACCTAACCAGCGAACCTATTGGTGTTCAGAATAAAAGCAATACAAATTAAGTCACTATAACTTGATGAATAGTTAAAAAAATAATTAATTTTAAAATTTAATTCTCCCACAAAAATATTAATACCTGAAATTTAAGCCCACGTTTTCCAGTATTACCCGGATCACCATAACAAACATCTAGTAGCCGAGCAACTTCAAATTCCCCAGGTAGAAGCTTATCAGTTTTTGAATGCTGATCTTTCTCGGTTGATCTCAAGACTTTAGATTTGGGCGTTTCAATATCATTCTTGACTACATACAGTTTGCATAATTTGTCCCATTCCTTCAACAAGTCAAGGAAATCTTCTGCAGATTCATTTCTAATCTGTAAATTTAAATGACATACATAATGACAATGTAACCTAGATTCTCAAAATCAACATAGTGAACATTTAGAGGGAGAAGAAGGCAACACTAACTTGTGTCTCTGGATGATTTAACTTCAAGCTTTCACATGCATATTTATTGATATCAAGGGCCCATTTCTATCGAACAATGGATAAATGTATAAGGAACATGCCATAAGCACAAACTAAGGCTGGAAATTTTGCACAAAAATACCAAAATTACATAAAATGAAAACGTACCGTCACTAGATCAAGGCCGGAAAGTTTAAAACCAAGGCATAGCCCAGTTGACATTCCACCACAGCCGGAATATATATCTAATAGTGTTAGCTCTGTTTTGCAAGGCTTATTACTAGCTAATCCCTCAAACATAGGCTTATTGTTAGATAAGTGATTTATCTTTGAGACATGCGTGGTTGAATTGCTACAATCTGCAAATAAAAAATAAGTTGATGAATTGGATGAATATATAAATTAAAAAATGTTTACAGAATGAGCTTCTTAATGCACTTCAGCCATCAAAGCAACACCAGAGCTGCAGAGTTAAACCTGATGTTATGGGGTGAAACAAATGAATACTACATCATATATATCCATAATCCATGGAGTATATGGATGCACGTCTGTATATTTTCTAAAATTCATGTTGATAAACAAATATCTATACCTTTTGCTTGCTTTGAAAGCAAACTGAAGCACTAAATATAACAACTGATGTCCAAATAATGAGTTCAACTGATATTTATGAGCATAACAATCAAGCACGTGGATTTAAAAACAGCATGAAATTGAAAGTATTAATTTAATTAAACACTAAAGCTCAACACATTTCTATGAAAACTACTCATTTATGCAATTCGGTAATAATTTTTTGAACAATTTAATAGAGAGCATACTTACCACTAGTTATTGTACAAAATGTTGAGTAGTCAACTTCATATTTCATATCGTAATAAAAGTCACAGCGAGGAATAGAATTTGACTTCAAGTTAACCTGCAAATCTCAAACTCTTATAAAACTAAACATATAGAATAACATCCATTCACAACAGACTAGATGAATATATCTGATAGGAAGAAAATTACCATTTACTATATCTATAAAAAGTATTAACATCAAAAGATGATTAAAGAGCAAAGCATTAAGAATGACACATACATTTGGTGATATCTGCACGACCTTTAGTTTCGAAACAATGCAATCTAACAAATTATCATTCATCAAATCAGAATAAAAGAGGCGCCTTTTGTCATGAGATTCTGCTTCTTCTTTCATCACCTAAGAGAAAACCAAAAGGGTAAGCAAGCAAGAAAGGAACAGAAATTGGAAATAAAACCAAATGAAATATAAATATGAAGAGTGTCAATTCTCACCGTATCTTCAGCCCTATAGAACCATTGAACCCTAAAATAATCTTCATCGTCTGTTGTCTTAAAAAATTCTAATATCTTGCCAATGTAGTTTTGTTTCCCTTCACCCTAAAGAATGAAAGTAGATGTACCAATATTAGACTGAAGAAAAGCTGATCAGCGAGAAGTTAATATGTCTGATCTCTATAATCTTCAACGACAAAAAATCCCTATTTTATAGTTAGATCGTTGCTTTAACTCTCTTCTTTCTCTTAAATCTGCCTAGATTCAAACACACTTCACATTTTTGTTTCACGAGTAAATTGTAATGTAAAATGCAGAGCATAGAGAAACTAACCTTTACATAAACACAGTCTCCAAGATTGAAGATACATTTTCCGACCTCAGCCTGATAGTAATGGCATTTCACATTCAAAATCAATTCATCGTCTTCATCACTGTCACTGCACCAAGAAAAACAAGTGCTTAATCTGAGAATGCAAAAAGATCATTCTTTTTCCTTTGGAAGGAGGTCCAGAAAGCATTTCACCCGGGAACCTCCACATGTAACGAGGGCTTGCCATGTGAAAAAGATCGTTTTTTCTATGGAAGGAGGCCCAAAAAGCATTTCATCCAGGAACCTCGGCCAAGGCTCAATGTAATGAGGGCTTCCCGTGTGAAATGGAGAAACCCAACCATAGCTAAGTGTTCTAAAACTGCTAGGTGCTAGTCGGGCGGAGAGGGCCTTATGGGGACTAATCGGACAAGTCGGGGATTTTTAGAACACTAAATTCACAAATATCATTACAAGAAACAAATTGAAAACAAAGCTTGTTGAGTGATTACTACTCACTTAGAATCCTGACCCCGGCGCTTCCTCTCTTGACTTTGACTCTGCACAAGCAAACCAATAAATACCAAAATCCCCAATCCTCCACAACAACACAATGAGTAAATGTGCAATAATTGAGAAAGAGAGAGAGACATGCAAATAAATGCCCAACAGTCCTCAACTACACAGTCAATACAGCAATTCAATGAACAAAATCAACATCAACCTCACACACATCGCTCAACAAAATCCAATTCCTAAATTAAAAAAAAGAGCCAGAAGAGACCTGATTCGGAATCTGATACCTCCAAGGCCACCTGCTCCTGGCCTCCTCGTCGATCACCGGATCGCCGACGAAGAAGGCGACTTCAGGCTTCTTGGAGGAGGTCTTCTTGAGCTTCTTCGCCGGATTTGTCTCGCCCTTGGCCGTCGGATCGGAGGTCTCTCCTAGCCTGGGAGATCTACGGGCGGAGTGGTTAGATCGGGATCGGGACGCCATGGAAATGGGAGGAATCGGAGTATCAGAGCTCAGTGACAGTGACAATGGATAATAGATACTGATAAGCTGAGAGTAGGAGAGTCGGAGTGCGAGAGTGAAGAAGGAGAGGGTATTATGGTAATTTTGAGCGGAGGTACCACGTGGACTGGCAGTGGCGGGAACTGTAATCTCGCCGCCACCTCCATTTAACTTTCAATTTTTTCATTTTTGTTTAATGAGGAAACAAACAGAAACAAGAGTGTTAAACAAGACTGACCAAATAACAAAAGTTATGAACCTGAAAATTATTGTTTAAATAAAATCAAAGGTCTAAAACAAGAACTCCGCGAGGTCAAAAATATTAAATTAGAGAAAAATTAACGAAACACGTCTTGTTTGAAATAAGTATTACATATACATAATTCATGTTAAAGACAAATAATAATAATAATTTAATAAAATAAGATATTTTCAAACAATGTAATTAATCAAAACAATAAAATGATTTACATTCAATCAAATAATCAAGAAGCTAGATTCAGACACTACATACATTTAGCCACTTCAGAGTCAATGAGACATTTTTTATACCTTCATATTCTTTCTGAAACTACATCAACAAATTCACAACAACTAACCTATAAATCCCCACAATTACAAGTTTTATCTATACTCTTAACGAAATCAGCTAAAGACAAGTAGCTTCAAGATACAGGATCAGCCTCAGGCATGGCAAGAAAATGTACATGCACCTATGTGAGTTACAGAATTCACCTACTAGTGTCCCACTACAACCTCTGAATTACCTTGTTTCCTGCTAACAACATGGCTTTCTCTTCCTTCAGCTCCTCGGAGACTCGTTTATTCTAAGGTTATCAAATCTCGGAGAAGCTATAGCGTTGAAGTATATATACCTGTCGCGGTTTCTTCAAGGTGGCCGATGCTTCGGTTGAGACAGTATAAGATTATTGTTCTCATATAAGAATGTACATGGAATGTAATCTATGTATCACTATTCAGACAGAACCGTGTTTGATCTTCTCCAGCAACCTGCTGAATACCAACTTGACGGGTATGCAAGCTACTGTGGTGGTTCCCGTCGACTCCTGTTTGATCAGTGGCCCATCCATTAGACAGTTACTGCTATCGAGTATCGGTTTGCTACTGTATTTTTGTTTTTGTTCCACGGCGATTGACGAAAGAGTTCTCGTCTTCTGGCTAGACGACGGGCTGGACTTTGGGGCCTTTTTCAGGAACTTCTTCCTCGACGCGCTAGCTTTGTGACTGGAGCTCCCTTTCTTGGAGGGCGGTTTTCTGTCCCGATCTAAAAAGAGATGATCTTGGATAGCTTCGTCGTTGTCCGATGCGTATGGCAAATGGGGGCGTGGGATCCGGGAATTGGCGGTCCTTCTAGCAGTCCTCCATGCTGGTGGATCATCCACTGTTTCGTTGCTGAAATCGTTAACTGTAGAAAGAAGGGTATCGGTTGAACCGTCTTCTAGTATTCTGATTTGAATAGGGTGGCCAATTATTGCTTTCCCATTTAGCTTACTCATCAGGGATACGATCGGAACAGGTTCCTTCTGATAGCTTGCTTGGACCTTGAGATCAACATCTACCAAAATGGATCTTGCTCTCCCCCCACCAACATGATGATGATCGGGAAATTTTGGATCGAAATACTCTTGCTTGTCCTCCCAGTATCTTCTCAAAACAGTCTCATCCTCCCAACCCGAGTCCTCCCAGTGACTCATATCGTGTCTTTTGTTTGAGTATCTTGATGGCATAGGATAGGCTCCATCACTAATACCGTCATCAAAATCATCGCTTCCAAGGAAGCCTAGATTATGACGAAATGTCCTCTGGCCAAAATCAAGATTTTTACTATTTGACGCATCCGCATACCCTCTGGAAAGGTTACGAGCATTCCTCTTTCTTTTTGTGCTCCATTTGACCACTGCTTCATTAGCAGGAACAGGCTGTGGAGGGTAATGGATGAAAATATTTCCAGAATTAGCTGGCTCATTTCGCTCCTCGCTGCTTAAGATTCCGTGGTCTCTTTGTGCTTCAGGACTTCCGATAACATATGGATCTGCTTCTGTAACTGGAAGTAGAAAAGCAAATGAACAAACAAAGCATACACAAGGACACAATAAAAGCTTAAACTCAGGACCAAAAAGGTTCAACTAGAAAAGGACAAGAGTCTATTGCATATGACTATAACCAATAGTTTGTTAAAATATCATGTATGCCTAACAAAACGGGTCTTTAAATACTCAGAATTTAAAACCCATATGACACTATATTCAATCATGCACAGATTATCAGTGCTCAGAATTTGTTTTCCAAGCAGTTCATTGGTGCTATACTATCAAGGTCAGTGTAACGGGATGATCTATTATGATAACCCACTCGCCCTGATAAATTTCTACTTCACATGTAAGAGCAAAATTTCAAGTCCTAATGTAGCTTTGTAGAAGTTGCTTGAACAGGAATATATCAGCTGAGGCAGACAAGAAAAGCTATTGGCAAAAATAAACATATTAGAGATTGAAAGAAATAAATGAAACTAACTCGTATATTGATTGGGAACACCCTAGGACTTGAAAAATATATATGAAATAATAGCATATTGTTTACAAATTTCATGAGCATCATAAGCAGAATATATACAGATAACACTCTTAAATAAATATACTATAAATTATAATAAGTCAGCAGTGAAACGTATATTGTAAATTCCATAAAATGCTCCAACAAATGCATAAAAGAATACACTTCGAGTAAAGTACAGTAGTAAGAGTACAAGGATTTGACCTGAAAGTACAGCCATCTTTTTGTCCATTTCTGTCTCAGTCTCAGAGTCATCACCGGAATCAGAATTAGTGTCAGAAGAATCAGAGTAAACATCTTCCATAAAACCAGATGCATTCTCTTCAAGAAAAGAGCCCGAGTCAACATCTTCCATAAAACCAGATGCATTCTCTTCAAGAAAAGAGCCAAGATGAGGACGACAACTCCCCTCACCAAACTGTGGCGGAGAAATATCATTGTGGCTTACAGGAACTTTATACTCCCAAGATTCATTAGGCTCAGTTGGCAAGTATACACATTTGCTCCTCTTTTCGCGGCTAATGGCTCCCATCTGCTCCACTCCTGAAATAGAAGTAGAAACAGTACCGTAGTCAGGGTGCAAGGGATGAGAGATCCCTAAATTTGCACTATTTTGCATGACTTGAACAAGAGGGCGGCGTCTATCACGTTTCTTAACCAAAATATCCTCAGCTAACCCTTCATTTGACCTTTTTCTTCTGATTAAAGAATGATCTCCGTTTCCAAGGCTTGCACTTCCCATGCTAAGACCATGAGCTGGGAGAGCATGAGAGGTGCTATCAATAGAAGGTCTCTCAGAACCATTTGGAGCAGAAGATAAAAGCTTCCTCTTCGAGGGAGCAATCCTTAGCCCAAAATCCTGTAGACCTCTCATCCGAGGTGTGGCTTCTGAATTATCATCTTCTGAGTTCAAATGATTTTCCTTTTTGAGTTTTTCCAAACACAATGGACTGCCAATAATCTCATCCTGATGGGCTGTATCTAATTTGTTTGAGAACGGATGATGCGGTTTGGACTTTCCATATTTTTCCTTATCATTTCCAAGACTCCCTGAAGATGTAATTGGCTCCTTTTTCACACCACTAGGTAATTTACGGCAGTTGTGATCAGAAGTTGCACTTAGATTCCCATGTCTATTCAGTAATTGTTTCTCAAGTTCAAGAGCATGAAGAATAGCATCCTCTCGACGTGCATACTTTTCTCTCTTTTTTATCAGCATGCCTGGCGAGGATTCAACCCTTTCAATACAATCATCAAATTCACCACATCGAAATGCCTTGACACGCTTGGATTTCTCTAAATTATACCAATCCCTGAAAGAGCATATCAAAGAGAGGAACCGAAGGACTTAGAAACAAAATTAAAGTGACATAAACAATGCTTTCTTCATATAAATAAATAAATAAATAAAGGGAGACCTTAATTGAGACTTGTGTTTGCCTTTTTCAAATTACCCAACCCAAGACATAAGATTTTGATTATAACATTACAGTAGCATAAAATGTCAAAATAAATAACAAATATGCCACATACGGGAGCTAATGAACCAACAGCAGTCTTCAGTCATCTCATCCCGAGTATAGTCACTTGTGGCTAGTAGTAGTAGAACTTATAGAAACATACAGCAAGCCAGGTTACAAGTTGATAAAATAGGGTCAATATATCTAATACAGAGTCCATACTTCAAGAAAATTCAAATACTAAGCCAATGCCACATATGACCAAACATTAAGTGATGAAAGCATATTTCATCATCCAGCATAGGTATAAAGCATATTTCAATTTTAGATCCAGCACACACAAATATGGTACATATGATACGGTAGCAATAAAATGAAATAAAACTATACAGGAACTGGAGCACATTAAAGATAATCACAATGGAAGTGGAAAGAGGGCATAGGAGGAAATGTCATGCAACTATTTTGAGGGCTTCCCGGTCCTCTAAATGTCCCAATACTAAATCATGACTTATTTAGTTCATTGTGTAGTAAATAAGCACTTTCATGGTTATCGTTAGGATTCAGTAATCACAAAATTCAGGCCATATGCATGCTAAAACTATATACACCAGAGTTTTAAAAACCCCGACTTGTGCGATTAATCCTTTATAATTCCCGATCAATCCTTCAATCCGATTTATTTTCCGATTAATCCCTGACAAATCCCCAAAAGGCCCTCTCTGCCCAACTAGCACCTATCGTATTTTAGAACACTGATATATAGTAGGTCAAGCTTCAGGCTCCACGATCAATCCCATCCTCGGGCCAGTGAATACAAAAGGGAAATGATATGCAAGGCATCAAACTACCATCTTTCATGAGCAATAGCCACGTATTCCCCTCAAAGATCATTTCTAAAATCTAAAAGTCAATTCTTCGCACAACCCAAATGGCAGATCAACAACTAACTCACTAAAACAGGTGTAAGAGATGAAAATGCAGCTACATATACAACCAGGAACAGCAAATTTCAATTCAAGAACAAAGAAATAAATCAGTGATCAAATATTAACTGCAATTCTGCACACAACCCAGATGGCAGATCAACAACTCACTCACTAAAACAGGTGTAAGAGATCAAAATGCAGCTACATATACAGCCAGGAACATCAAAATTCAATTAAAAAAAACCCAAATCAACCCAAATTGACAGTTATGTGAACTAACAAGTAACAATTGTTCCCGACGATGAAATGAAGCACCTAGAAAATAATAAAATAAAAATCAGTTCGTGACTCACACGCTAGCGTCTTCTCTTCCGAGAAGCTTGACCGGAGTCCCCGATCGAGGAGACATGAGGTGAGAGACGGAGAGCTCTTCAGGTCCCAGTATCTTCCCAGGCCACCATGACCCATTCCTCCTCCTCACCCACACGATCGAGCCCACAGAGCAATCCGCCGAGCCCGATCCAGGAGTCCCCATAGAGACGACGATCTAGAGAGCCAGGGTGGTTGATCGGGAATGGGGGGCTAGGGTTTGATGATCCATTCAGATTTGGGGATTTTTGGTTTCAGAGGGCACGGTTTTGTTTTGGTTCACAATCTCTCTCTCCTAGGCATAGGCATGGGCATGGAGGAGGTTGAGGTTGGACTTGAATCGGAGATGGGCTCTCTGGTTTGGTTCGCGCACGCGCCAAATGGTGCCGACTTGGTTATTGCGTTACGCAAGCGCGTTGTGCACGTGGCTTCACTGGGCCTTTCTTGGAGACTGTGTGCGCTCGCCTATTTGGGCTTAACTCTATGGACCTCCTTTCTGGTTTATGATTTTACCAATCATTTCTAATCTCTCTGCGCTGCCATAGATATTTATTTATTTATTTATTCCATGTTTACCTCTTCTAAAGTTAAGTAGGACTGCCCAAAAATAATCAAAACCACTCTAAAAAATAATAGAATCCAAAATAATCGAACTGGTTCGGTTAAAGTTGAACCGAAACTCTGTTGATTAGATTCGAGTTTTTAAAATGAGAATCGATAAAAAAATATCCAAGAAATCAATCCAGCGAAAATTTAATAAAATATCAACAAGTTAAATGCTAAGTTAAAATTTTCTATTATGTGACAATTTCATGAAGTTCGGTTCATACAAATCGCACTGAATAAAAAGTTGGCTTGTTCATAACTGAACCGAACACTAAACAACCCTAAAATTAATAATTAAGTATCAAATATTAAAAATTCTTCTGCATAATAGAGACTCTTAAAAATCTTAAGTTCACTGGCCCATATACAAAAGTTCACGATCTTACACCAATTTTAACAAGTATTTATCATAAAAATAAATAAATTTTAAGTTTAAATGTATATATATCATCAAGTTCAATTTAAATTACCAACTGAGTGTTGCCTTAGTGGTTTGGAGCATACTCACTAGTCACTTCTTTGGATTCAGGTCTTGGGTTCATTTTGACAAATCCGACTTAGTTGTAATTCACACGACCGTTACTCTTCTCTCAATATTAAAATATAAAAAATTAATTGAAATTAATGAATCAAAATATTAAATAAAAACATGAATCAAAATATTAAATAAAAACACAATTCGATGTGATTCATTGGTAAGATGATAAATAATATACAAAATTCGTTGGTCAATTATGTTATATATCATGTGCTAAGTTACAATAGTGTAGGGTATAAATTAGTTCTAATGCCATGAAACTCGAGCTCACGTTTAAGTTGTAACCTTCAACTTTGTCAAATAGTTAAAAACAACCATTGACAAAATAGCATTCTAATGTGTACTAACTAATTTCAGTAACGTTAACTTTGACGAACAGTTAAAGACAACTATTGACGAAATAGCATCATAACATAACACGATTCAATTCAAAACATAGATACAGAAAATGCATATGAAAGCTGGCAAATCATTAAAAGAAACATATATGTATATAATATATTAAATAACCTGTTGAATTGTCCAATTCAAAAAGCAAGGACTACTGATCCCTTGCTAGTTAGGATTTTTCATAGACCAAAAACAACCAAAACAACATATTTACAACCAAAGCACGAAAATGACAAACTAAGTTGTGTCTATAATGGTTGTGACAAGGAAAAGTGAACCTCAATCCCTCCGAAACCTTTTCTTCCTCGTACACTTGCTAAACGCTGTTAAAAACCATCACCTGGATGGCAGTTCCGACGGCTGGCCACTCAGTGAATGGTTCGACGAATTCGAAGGGTGCGAGCCGTTGTCCTGAGAGCTCGGGCCACCCCGCTTCAAGTCCGCGTCAGACGGCTCGATGACGTGAACCAGGCCGTCAGTCATGCCCAGAGCGATCTGGTTCGGCTCAGCCGGGTGAGATGCAATAACCGACGGGTAGACCGCATTGCTGCTGCAGGATATTATCGACAATGAGTATCGCATAACAAAAATTTCGGAAATGAATTGAATATAGTATTTTGAATATAGTAAGGCAAAAAATAAGGAGTTTAAAAACCTCGAGAGAAAAAATCAACAAAACTCATTTTTATTAATTAAATATCATGTAATGATAATTTATATGCACAAGCTATAGAACAATTTCAAAGTATTAATAAAAATAAGTACAATTTGACTAACTTAGAGCAGGTTTGACCAATGCTGTAAAATTCCCCAACTTGTCTGATTAGTCTATAATTCTCGATTAATCCTTTAATCCGATTTATTTTCTGTCTAATCCATGATTAATCCCTAAAAGGACCTCTCCAACCAACTAGCGCCTAGCATTTTTACAACACTGAGTTTGAACGAGTGAGAACTCAATAAAACTGAACCACCAAAATTGTGTTCTAAATCTCAATTCAAAACTCGATCAACTCGGTTTTACCGAGTTTTTGGGAGTGTTGGTAGGATTTAATATATTGATAAGTATTAAAGACGGTTGCTTACCTGCCGGAGAACGAAGGTATATAGGCCGAAGGCGCGATCCTACATCTCAACCGGAGGCTCTCCGCATCAAATACTCCAACAGCACCATCGCAAAACCCGGCATAAACAAGCAGTCCGTCGCATGAGTATATCGCGCTCGAGATGGGAGCCGAGAGCGTCTCTTTTGGTGTCCACTGCAAAGATATTTTAAATTGTAACTTTTTACCTGCTTTCATGTACAACAAGATACAGCACGACAAGACTGAGCGGAAGAACTCACCGAGCGCAAACACTCAAGCTTGCTGTCATACACGGAAATCTGACTTTCGTGGACAACCAACAGATGAGTTTGATCGTTATGGAACTGCACTCTCGTTTCTCCGGCTATAGGGGACTGGCGACCGGGCGGTGCTTGAATGGACCTTGCCTTCTTTTTCTCCCATCCCTCAATGCTCCACACACACAACTACATAACTCAAGAAGAAGGGGTGAACCATAGTGGCGTGAAATGATAAAATCCAAACCAGAAATCACTATATATGATTAATAGTTTAAAAAAACATTGTATGATCGATGAGCATACATGCAAAGAAAACGAGTACACCATCATATAATCGGCGTTCTATACTCGGTACAGGCGGGGATTTTTAGAACACCGGTTTGATTTCATATAATCAACTGGTTTAAGTCGATGGAGTTAATCTAGATGTATCAACGCGGGTCTAGGCAAAAAAAATTCTAAATTACAATTTTAAAAATGCTAAAAACTAAAATAAATACTTTTGTTAGCACTTTATATTTTCAAGGATATGGATGCAACAAATATTAATTTTGTTATATAGTTTAATTCATATTGTGATGGTATATATGTATAATAATTTATTTTATAAAAAAAATTATCGTGTAATCTCCAGAGGCCCTATCCACCCAACTTTAATATTTAACAGATCACTAACCTGCGCATCAGCTCCTGAAGAGACGAGCACGTTCAAGCTCTGGGAAAATGCAAGCCCTGTAATGCGACTCTGGTGACCCTTGAGCTTGGTTTTGACCTGTTAAATTCATTTCCAATACTAAGTATGTTTCAAGGTCTATGGAGTGTAAATGATTTTACGAGTTTGGCTCACCTCGTCAACTCTGACATTGTATATTTGAATGGTGGAATCGTCCATGCCTATTGCGATGATATTATTATCTTGCGGGTGGAATGCCAGGAACGTGGCTGCCGGAGGCGGGGACATGAATGTCGTCATGACCTGACCAGCCGGTACTCGGTTAATTAACTTATTTCCTAAAACATTCGATCTGAGGATAGACATGACAAAAAATTATTGACAAACCTTGAATGTCATCATGTTGAACAGAGAGATCTTCCCGCCAGATGCCGACATCACGTATGAGTCGTTTTTGGATAACGCGATGCACGCGGCAGATTCTTCGACGGGTTTGCTGTCGCTTATGTCATTTGTCATGAGTGTGCCGCTTTGCGGTTGCCACAAGTGTGGCGCAACATATGCAGTAGCCTGCAGAAGTCAAACTCGCTACTAAAAACACAAAAAAGTGAAACGTGGAAAATTCAAAAGTGAGAAGACGGAAACCAACCTTCCCGGTCGGATTTCTTTCGTTGCGCTGCCATTTCCATAGTTTGTGAACGGCGTTTGAAGCAAGTGCCAATAAAGCCAGTCCCGAGTTTGTATAGATCAACCTCACGACCTGCAATTCGTTACACGCTTTCCTTCAAATTCTTCAACACGGGAAATTGAAATTTCATTTCATACCTTGCCGGTGGTTGTCAAGGAATCAGGCAGCTTCAGGGCTTTCAGCTGAGACGGATCCACAATATCGGATTTCCAGCTCCTAACCTTGTCTACGTCATCGGCGATCCTCGGTTTGACATCGACAAGCCTGCTGGTATCCATGGCACCCTGCATTGGACCCGATATAAAATTAAGAAAACTAAAGCTCAAAATACTAAGGAAGCACCCTGCATCGATGCTACTAATAATGACAAGGAACATACTAAAAAGCTCAACATACCATATTGCTCATAGATATAGTGGGCGCCATCCTATCAGGGCGTTCCATGGTTGGAGCACTAGGACTCGAAACATTTGCCACTGGGCCAAGAGCATTAACGAGCAAAGGCTGCATGAAGAGTTTTATACAAAGAAATTAAACATGACATACACTTGAGAAAATAATGTATCTTAAAAGGCCACAGTATTGCGTAAGATGTGAAAATATATAGCAGAAGTAAACTACCTTCGTCATGGGATCGGATGGGCCTCGGGTTTTATCCCCGGCCCTGCTTTCCAACATTCTTATCATCCGCAAACCGTCATTATTCACTAAAATCTTGATACCATTATCACTCGTCGTGACCGCCAATATCGAACCTTCTTTATTGAACCTCAGTCTCGGACTAGCCTGAGGGGATAAAAATCGATAACAAAATGTGAGTATCGAGTCTTTTATTGTTTTCACAAAATGTGAGTCTCGAGTTTTTTACAAAATTGATGTGTGTGTGTATAAGATCAATCCGCCTGATTAGCGCCTAGTGTTTTTTAGAACCTTGGCCTTGACAGTCGAACGAATATTTCAAGAAAAATATAAGATCAATACTAACCGGTAACCCGCCATCTGCATCAACCGCCGTCAACATATTGATATTATCCATATCCCAGAACTTGATCTGAAATTCATCACCAGCAGCTAAGAATCGGTTTCTTGTTGTGTCGAACTGAACGACGCCTAAAGAGCGCTTCCTAAAACCAGAATATGTTCGCTTGATAGCTCCTTCGCTCTCGTTCCACTCCACAAGATGAGAATCGCCCTCTTTACTCGTTCCACACGAGA
This sequence comes from Geranium rotundifolium, assembly GCA_963920655.1. Lineage (NCBI taxonomy): Eukaryota > Viridiplantae > Streptophyta > Magnoliopsida > Geraniales > Geraniaceae > Geranium > Geranium rotundifolium. The sequence continues at coordinate 36,958,935 of OY987318.1, forward strand.
ACAACCTGGAAGATACAGTAAAATTACTAAAATGACCCTATCGTATCTACATCATATAAACAGTGAAATAATCAACCTGTTTCCATCAGCACTATACGCCATCATGGTGCACCAAAGTCCCGGAGCATCATAATCCACTCTAGACCCTAAGCAATCGTATAGCCACGCCTTAATCTTCCCGTCTATGGCAGTAGAAAATATAAACTGCACGTATTAACAAATTCGAGTTGAGCGGTGTGATTGCTGAAAATGACAAGTGATGGCTAATCTAATAATCATAAATTTGTTCTCATGTATTGATATTTTTATGGCTTTGGGATCTCGTTTTCTCTTTTAATTTAATGTTTTTTGCTGATATAAAAATAAATAAATAACCGACTTTCAGAAGGGAAGCTACCTGTATATTTTCTTTGTGATGAGGGCAGACTGAATATACGGGAGCTTCGTGGCCTTCGAATGTATGCTGTCTGCGCCCCGTTGCAGCGTCCCAAACCTATCACACAGGAACTACTTCTGAGAACACACAATTCACGAAAACAACATTAAACCTTAAAATTGTTACCTTAATCATTTTATCATCGCCACATGTGACTATGCAGAGTTGCTTGTTTGGATGAGCAAACGCAATGTCGTTAACACCACCAACGTGAGCGTCAATCTAAGAAATTTGATGAGCGGTCAACAGTCTGTACCTAAAAGTCAAAAGTGACGACAGATACGAGTATATGATTTACCTCCAAATGTTGCCTTAGCTCACCAGTTGGGTTGTAAAAATATATCTGAACAACATGTTTTGAAAATGCAACGCCTACGCAACCAAAACAAGGAGAGCACAACATTATGATGTAACCAATAGGGAAGAGAGAAACCGATAAGGTTGGCAATAACATTTATATATACGCACCGAGCATAAGTCCATCTGGCGCCCAAACACACCGATTAACTGATATTGCAGCATCATTCAACAGCGCCGTCTGGTTTCATATCAAGATCAGTCACAAGGATGATTAGTTGCTATGGAAAATTGCACAAAGGTGCCCTATTAAATGACACTTTTGCAAAATGTGTGTATTTTATGAAAATGACGAAATTGCCCCTAAAATTAAGAATTAATACCTCTGTTACATAAATTTTTTAAAAAAATTGACTAAAAATTAAATCACAAAATTTGATCATACAAACTTTTTTAGATAAAAACAAAATAGCTTTTAAAATATAGGGCACCTTTTTGCAATTTTCCCTAGTTGCTATACTAATTGGGTATATCAGTATATGAATATAATGGTAGATACGTTAAAGTTATATATATATATATATATATATATCTCGATCATTACCTGCAATGAGGCAGTCACGGCTGAAATTTCCCAAACTTTGAAAGGTTTATGAGCCAATCTTTCCCGTGACCCAATTTCCCAAAGGCTAATGTCACCGACATTTGTCCCAACTGCACAAAGCAACATGGAGTTGGAGTTTACACTGCTTCAATATTCAAAAATATTAATTCTATTTTATATTTGTCGAGTGCTAAGTATCTAGAGAACCGACCTAGAAGGATGGTTTGTTGCTGTGGATGGAAGTCCATGCTCATGACATTGGAACCCTGATTAAGGCTCCTCGTGACGGTTCTCGGGAGATCATCCAGTGAATAGGCATTGCCAGCATGCGCAACACCAGAAAAAGACACCTGCGAACATACATAAACATATAAAACCACCTGTTTGAAAAAAAATGAAACAGATTTAATGCTATCTTAAACATCCCCACCTCGTCGGATTGGCCAGTGCGAATTCGCTTCATCATGTGTTCAGAATCGGCCGATTGATAATCCATCCCGGTGACTCCGGTGGGAGTCCTCGGGTGTTTCAAGAACGCAACTGCACGCATCAGAAAACAATTGGAATATAATAAATTAATAAGTACATGAAAGCTCCAAAAAAATCGTGATCGTCCTTACCGGTGCTAGATGGCTGCATGAGACTGGGAGGACCAACTGCCATGCCTGGGTGAGGCAAAGAAGGATTGTTGGTAGACATCCACCCGGCGATAGCACCGGGAGATGGAGACATAACCGGCTGAAATGGCTGTAGAGCAATAGACATTGAAAGTTTATTTCAGAATGCTGCAAGCGAACCTTATTTTATGTTAGATGCAAAATACTTACACCATGAGCGCCAATAGGAGGAAACGCGCCGCCAGCTTTTTGCATTGGTCCGACAAGGGGATTGTTTCCCGGAGGAGGAGGACGGGATCCATTAACAGTGGTAGTAGCACAAGAATGATCGATAAAAAGGGTTTTGATGTCGGGGTTCTGACGTGGCGCCTTGCAAAGCTGATGCTGCCAGTTTAGACTGAAAAATGAAAATTCCCAAAGAGAGACGTAACCTTTAGAAACAACACTTGTAATGCAAACTAATATTAGCAACATTTTAAATCCGGAATCAGGGCCGTGAAATAACTAGGTAAAATGGCAAAAAGGTGCTGTAAACTATCACACTTTTGCAAGAGGGTGTTGTGTACTTTGTTAATATGTGTTTTTTTAAATAATTGTTAATTTTAAGGGCAATTTGGTTGTCTTTGTACAAATACACACATTTTGCACTAAAAAATCAAAGTTCGCGGCACCTTTTTGCCATTAACAAAGTACAAAGCACCATTTCCTAAAACTGTGATAGTATACGGCACGGTAGTTCCATTTTGCCAAATTACTATGATTGCATTTTATGATAGGTATAAAAGAAATAGTGTAGTAAAGACCTCTGGTTTATTAAGGTTCTCAATCTCGCGCTTTTGAAGGACGGGAACGTGAGCTTGTCGCGGAACAGCGGATTTGCTTCGATTAATTTTTTGAGTTCTATGAGCATGATGCTTCGAGCTGATTTTGTGTCTCCATACTTGGAAAGCTGCTCATTTTGCCTGGTGATAACATTTAAAGCAGCATAAATGATTAAGGGCTCTGTATATGGTGGACCGACAGAATATTTAAATAAATACCTGAAATTATCGAGAGTGAGCAACTGAGTGATCTCCTTGAATAAATCCTCATTGAATGATGCAAAAACCTTAAGGTCCTTCACGAGAATCTCGACGGCTTTCGCTCGGTCCTGCCTGATAGGATGAAGCGGAAAATATATAAATTGAATATCTCACATTTACTTGCGAATCACAAATTAACTCACAAAAATAATATGAAATGTCGAAGAAAATTCACCTATCGAGTGCCTCCAAATATTTTTGCTTCCGGATCTCGAAGAAAATCTTCATTGAATACCGGTTATCCTCAACCTTGGTGAATCCGCATAAGTAACGCTCAACTTCATCCCATTCTCCAGCCTGGACTTGATCCTCAAAATGCTTCATATTGAAGAAAAACCCAGATTCTTGTTCCAGCCTAAAATTTCCAGACACAAAAATGGTGAATAAGAAACAGATAAAAACTGATCTTTTACTTTGTTAATATGTGCTTCTTCGCTCTGTCTTTCTAAGCAACTATAATCATTATTAAGCTTAAAAAATTTCCTAATTTCCCCTGATTTTTTTCTCAGCAACCAAACAGAGCATTAAGGTTGAACAAAACATTTGAAAAAAAAAAAAAAAAACACTTACTTGTGAACTGTCTCCTTGAACTTCTCTTCATCGAGAAACTGAAGAATTAAAAATACTAATTCCCTACTTAAGGAAGACATGGTCCCCGGTAACCCTATCCGCTCCAGCGTAAAAATCTGATTTCAACCCAAGTAATCAAAAATTTGCCACAAACAGCTCAATCCAAGCTGAGCAGAGCCTCCCAGGTCAAAATGCTGCAACAAAATCAGGAAACACAAAAACCCAGAAATTATTATTATTCACTCTCTCCTTTTTTAATACACTGTGCTTCCAATTAATCACTAAACATACCATATAAAGCACACACATAAATAAACAGAGTCAACAGTCAAACTTCATATCAGAAACATATATCTTCCTCAATACAACTAATATCCCTAAAATTCTCAGAAAGTAGAATCACAAACAACCCATCAGCAAAAAACACAAACCCTCCAAGTTCAAGCAAAACCCACTTCACAGAAACTCCAAAAAAACCCTAATTTCCAGCTCAAAGCACATAGATCCAACAAAGCACAGCTATAATTTTTTTTCAGAAATTAACAGAGGTATACAACAAAGTTGGAGGCTTTTGGAGCTTGATTTCACATATTTCTAGATAAATGAGGGATTTTTCATTAAAAATTCTCAGAACCTGGTTTACCTGTATAATAGAGAGACAGAGAGAAGCAGTGAGAGCTCAAATCTTCAGATGCAGCACAAAACAATAAACCATTTCTAGGGTTAGGGCTTTTCTCCTTTTCTCTTCTTTGGAGGTTTCTTCTTTCTCTTCTTCTCTCCCCTTTTTTGCAGCTAACTCTGCAACAACCTCCAATTTCTCTCTCTATATCTACTAATGGCATATATATATATATATATCTATTTCTCTCTCTAAATAACTTTAGTTTCTCTCTCTAGGACTGGGACAAATGTGGTGCTGTTTCTGGTACTATCACTATTTATATCAAACCTTTCTCTCACTATAAAAAATTGAGCTTTTCTCCATTATAAACTATTTATGATAACTTTCTCCCCCCCATGTGTAATATTATAATACTATATGCACCTTGAAGTCCACAAACAGTAAATGCCATTTTCAAATCTAACCCTACACCAAAACCAAAAAACAAACCTTAAGTGGCAAATGAAGAGTTATAGCATGTGACCATCCACTTCTTGTTGATCATGAGCTCTTCTTTCCACTGGTCCACTTGCTATGATACTACAAATCAATCACCATCTAAATGTGAGTACCCATTTTAGAGTTTAAGTTTTTCACACATTTTTACTCTTTTTTTATTGAATTAAAACACAAGATAAATACCCTGAAATGGAATTACAAAAAAATTGGTTGAGCATCACCGTTTTTTCAAAAATGGGCTTGGTAGCTGTTTAGACGAAAACTTTTAACACTATCCTAACTTTATATAATTGGACGAATTAAGTAAGCTCGGCATATCTATTTAATAGATTTAAAATATATTTTCACAATTAATTTTTAAGCAAATAATAATATAAAATAATATTTACTAGTAAATATTTTTATTGATACTTTTTTTGTTTTCAAGGTTATGGATGTAACAAATATTTTAAAAATAAAATATTTATAATAAGTATTTTTACTTATTAAAATTCATTTTTAGTTGTGTATATACAATAGCTTATTTAATACAAATTTAAAAAATAAAATATTTTAAATCTGATTAATTATTAGAGTCCTTATTCACCCCACCAGCACTGAACAGTTTGTACTGAAGTTGAAGGTAATAAAATGATTAAAATTTCATATGTAGATAGGTTCAAAGTATATATATTTTTTAAACTAAATATTTGGTTGCATAAACTAACAATATAAAAATATTCACATATGAATTTATGATCGACAAATGAATCAAAGTAGTAATACATTATTAGATGAAATTTATAATTTAAGCATACGATTAAAACTAAAATGAGTAATGTAGATATTTATAAATAATATTATGACGGTTTGAATACGATAGGTTTATCCTTCTTGATCTAATAAAAAATATGGGATATAGTCATGATACATTACTCACATGGAAGTGAGTTATAAGTTGTGTCCATACTTGTGAGTTGTAAGCTGTGACCAAGAAAAGCTTTACTTATAATAGTATTGTGACCACTACAAGTACTTGGGGACCATTTCCTATTTATTCTTGCCTTTTAAGTACCATTATTATTACAGTTTTACTATAATTTTATTTTTATAATACCTCTCTTACCCTCAATTTGAAAAAAAATATCCCTGTATTTCTAGTTTTCTGAATAATTATATCCTCACATTCCAAATTATCTCTAGTTTTTTTCCAAGTAAATTCAAAATTCGAACATAAAGCTAGTACAAAATTAGAAGGGACAAAAGCCAGTAGGGGCAATAGTGTCATTCCGACTAAAGTTTGATGCCCACTCCGCCACGTCACCGTACCTCGTACGCACTTACCAAGGTTAGAAATGACTAATATTTTATTACAAGAAATATTTGTGGGGCCCACTAAACTGCACATCACCCTGTCGCTGTCGGTTGATGTGTGGTGTAGTGCGCGGTAGCTGTCTTTGAGGGTGATAAGTACGTTCGCTTATCACCTTCGTGTTCGCTTTCCTCCTCCTCTGACACCTCGCTTATCATTTATTTTATTTTTTCCCCTTTTCGTGACTTTCTTTTGAATATTGTTGCTTCGTAGTCGTATTTCGCATATATATGATATTTGATTATTAAAGTAAAAAAAATATAAAATGTATAATTTAGCATTACTTTAAATTTTTTTATTTACAGCCTTACTTCAAATTGATGCGCACGAGTCACGTTTATAAGCTGCCACTGTGGACCCTGTTGACACGTGGCATGTTCAGGACTGGTCTCATTTGATGCTAAAATTGTTTCGGGCATTTTGGTAATTTAATGTTTTACTGTAAAAAAGGAAAGGGAAGAGAGCAAGGAGGAAGGTGTGTGAGGGGAAATAATGGGAATGTAATAAATATATCATGTTAAATTGTAGGAACTAGGAAATGGCCGTCAATTATTCAAATTTTATATATATAAAAAGGTTATTGTAAACTTTTATTTTTGTGAAAGGGATGATGAAATTATATTTAAATAACCCTCAAGTATGTATATTGAGTTTCTTAATTAGTTATTAAAGAAATATATTTTGCCGCAATATTTACTTTTCTATGTAGAATACAAACTTGCGAACTATTTTGGATTATATGATAGTGTCATTTACGTTGCCCGATGTAAGTTAAAAGATATTTTATTTTATTTTGGTCTTTTAATCTTTGAGTGTGGTAATTTAGTTTTTTTATGTCTTAGACTACTGTTGAGTGAATAGTCTAAGAAAATTGGCTTTATTTTTTATTTATGGCAAAAATCAAGAGAATGAACAAGAGACGGTCGAGACCCTAAGGCCATCTCCAATGCTATATCCATATATCCAAAAATTATTACCCAATGATTGAGTCTCTATATCTATTTTTCTCCAACCCAATCTCCAAAATTATCTCTATACGTCACATCAAATATTACTTTTATTATTTAATAATTTTACATATTATATTTATATAATTTTAATTTTAATAAATTATTTAAATATATACATTAATTTACTAAAAATAAATGTCATATAATAATCAAAATTTTATATAATAAAATATTAAAAATAACACATCGAATAAAACAAAATTAATTCTACGAGTTAGTAAACTTGTCCCAACGAGTAATTTTAGTCAATATTTCGATCTTCTTAATGAATAAGAAAAATAATTGTGTTCGTTTATTTATTATTGTAATTGAAAATCTATATTTGTTGTCGAATTTTTATTTAAAATCATTGTTTGTCGTCGATTCTAATGAAAAGTATATTTTGCAAAATAAATTACAAATGAAGTTATACTACAATAATTTTTATATATTCAATTTACAATCAAATTAAATAGATTAATTAATTTATTTTAAAAAAATACACATAAATTACACTCATGAATAAAAATAAATTTAGATACCCATTTATTACACCCATTTATTCACTTTTGGAGATTGCAATAGTGTGTATTCAAATTTGAAGACTCACTGTAGCAAATATGTATATTTGGATACAGGGTTGGAGATGCCCTAATATTTTTGTTTGCGATCGACTTTTGAGTGTGAGACAGTAGAAAACGACGAAACGTGCATGAACTTATCACAATAAAGTCGTGCGGAGTATCGTCAACGGCGTAACGGAGGTCTCAAAGGATTGTGAAAATCCTATAAAAGAAGAGATCAGGTAATGATATTAGCTTCATTAGATGTACTGTTATAAAAATAAAAAGCTTATAGTCATTTTTCACCAAATTTAACTAGTTCACGTCCACTTTTTTGCATCGTATTATCATTTAGACGGGCTTCGCTTTAATGGCCCAACAGTGTCCATTCTCAAACAGGCCAAATCCATTACAAAACTAATAGTGCAAACCGAAGGACCTGAGAAATGTGAGAAGCTTCTATATTTTTTCAGCCAACAGTCTCAGCTACCGCCGCAGAGAGCTCTCTCTGGTTCGCTCTGCGATTCACGAAGCTCTCTCCGTTTCCTCTACCTCTCAACCCTCAGATCGACGGATCAAAGTAACTTCACACTCTTTGTCTCTTGTTATTCACTGCCTTGTTGGTTTCTCCTAGCTCCGATGCTCGTTTTCTGCTTATGAAACCGTGTCCGAGTCGTTAATTCTGCAAATTTTTGGCTCAATCTAGTTGTTTTCTTCATGGGTTTTTCATTTTATCTTGATTTTGGGTTTTATTTCAAATTGTTTGTTTGTTTGTTTAGCTGCAGATAATTGTTGATTGCTTGTGTTTATTGAGTTTGAGTTGGTGATTTGTTTCTTAGGGGAAGTTCTTTTGAGGTGCATGGATTCGTTTTGTTAAATGTACGTTGGGAATTTAGGATAATAGTATTGTGCTTGCAGTAATTTAAGTTGATGATTTAGTTCAGTGATGTGCAATGGATTTCAATCTAGTGTTGTTGGAAGTATTGAGAAAGTGTACTCATGAGTTCAATTGTGTGCTTTTTAGAAGTATTTTTCCTCTACATGTTTTGGGGGTAGCATATGTTCATACCTATCGATTCATATTATTACACCATTTTTTGTTTTTATGCCTAGTTGATGGTATTGTGTGGTGGTATAGTGTTCAACAAGCTGTATAATGGAAAATGGGCAGAGGGAATTGAGTATAAATTCTTCTTACTTTTTCGGATATTTTGAAATTAGCTTATCTTATGGTTGATTTTTGTTATCGAGTATATCCTAGTGATTCGTCTTCTCTAACCATGTATAGAACCTATTATTGCGTTTGTTACGACATCTTGTGACTGATATATTATCAGCTTAATTAGGTGGAGGAATCATCATAATGGAGATGCCATCAAGTGAAAACGCAGAGCATTCCACCATTATCTCCAATGATGGTGCAGATCACCCTACAATTCTCTCCAATGATGCAGACCACCCTACGGTTGTTTCCGATACTGCTGAGGACCACCTTACGGTTGTTCCAGATGTTGCTTCCGAGCACCCTCCGGTTATTCCCGATGCTGCTTCAGAGTGCCCTACAGTGATTCCCGATGGTGTGGCCGAGCACCCTACTAGCATTTCCAATGATGCTGAGTATCACCTTGAAAATATGGTTGCTGATGTCTTGGATCATGGGTATATTCCACTTACCTTTTTTGATCTTCTTGATTCAGAGCAGCATATATACATTTCCTTGTATATATTTTAATTTTACTGTAGTATTATGATGCTTGGAATTTCGTAAGCATGGAAATCAAGAACGAGATTGATGAAGATGAGGTTAATCAGACACTGGAAGCCATTGCATCTACAGGGAAATTCTGGTATGGTTTTTTCTCCACCTTTAATTCTCTAGCAAGACACTTGTATTTGAGTATTTTTATTTCAGCTTAATGTATATCTTCACAAGTCAACGATGTTATGCTAAGCTTTGGTCTGATTTATGCGACATCCTTGACAGTTATTGCTTAATATTATAATACATCGGTGCACCATTATAGTGATCTGATCAGGGTTATAGAATGATTTAGACTCAATCGAACTATGTATTCATGTGAGTTAGTGGATTCTACAACACTGCCAAAAGTTAAGGTTGCTTTTTATTTCTATGTGAAAATTATTCTCTACCACCAGGAACTTTATGACGATCATTTTATATTTATCATATCTCAGGCATGACTGGGAAAAGTTAAGAAGCATGCTGTCCTTTCAGCTGAAGCAGGTATGGGCAGGTATGCCAGCCTATAGGTGTTCGGTTATTTTTCCGTAATCATTAGTCATTTCTTATTACTATATAGCTGGTTCTGAGATGATGGTGGTACTTTACGTCTCTCTAATTATTTGAAGGTTCTTTTGGAGTATCCCGAGGCAGAAGTTGCTACCGAGGAGCAAAGTTCTTCCTTAGGAGAAACCTTTGAGGAACTCGAAAAGAGGTTGGATGAAGGTATCATTCTGATGTTGTAATTTATTTGTTGTTAGCAGTCTCGGAAATCACGATACACATGTACTTTGCCGGTTAAGATTATAAACTTTTGCTTACTCTGCAGAACTTTTCAGCTTTGTTGAAGGCCCTCCGTTTACTCTGCAGAGGCTCTGTGAGGTAATTACTTCAATGTTGGGCTGTTGCACTAATTGACGCTCACACACAACACATCTATACCACCAAATTTTAATTCCTAAATTGGAAATTTGTGATCTAAAAGACGCGTATATACATGAAAAGAACCAAGAGATACATAATCTATGTATGATGAATTTCATACTCGTAAGGTGCTAACTTCATAGTGTAAAGAACTAGAAACTTGTGGCTTTATGTTAGAAATCAAAGAGTACGCATTTTGTAGATTTCAATCCATTCATTGAAGTTTGAATTTATCAAATTTAAACTCTTATATATAAGAAAACTTCTGTAATTGCTAATGGGCTGACTTTCATCTTTATTTCTTGGTCTACATTTTTTTGAAATGTCAATCAGATACTTTTGGCGGCACGGAGCATCTATCCAAAACTCTCAAAGCTTGCTCTAGCACTCGAAAAGGTATGTCCGTGTATGTTGTTAAAATACCAACATTTAGTTTGTATTATTCATTCACCGCTCTACAATTTTGACGCTCAACGACTTGAAACTGCACATACTCTTTGTGGCTGTAGAATTTGTTGGTGACGTCTACACTGCCCGTCTGTACTGCTCCATATCCGCAAACAAGCAGTCAAACCCCAGACAAAGCAAATATATCAAGCGAAGAACCACAAGTCTCCTCAGGTTTGGTGCAAAATGGGGTTGAACCCGTGATTGGAGATAGAGATGAAATAATGGAGGAGGCGACTGAGATCGATGAGGAAATGCTAGTTGACGACATGGCTGTGAAAACGTAGACGACGTTGAGGTTAGTTTCAGCAATCATTGTATTTTAGTATCTCTCTCTTTCTCTGCCTTTGCATGAGGATTTATGGCATGATGCTGCAGTAGTACTAAACATGTGCAGAACCAATTTTATAACTCTTTGTTTCCTCTGTTTTAACTACACCGTAATCGTTTTTGAGTGTATAAACGAGATAGATTGATAAATAAACGTAACATTTTCGAGTGTTCCGTTTAAGAAAGGCCCGGAAATAGGGTCGATGAGCAGAAGACAATATGCGAGCAGTGTATAAATCAATTACTAAAGCTTTTGTATGATTTTTAAAACGTTATGGGATGTGTACGCTAACAAGCCAAAACCCTCAACGAGTTGTTTGATAAATATTTGGCTTGTGCTTGTTATAATCCAGTTCGAGCTGAATTCAAGCGCAATGGTGTGCTTGTTTAATAAATGAGCTCGAGCTCATCTCTGCAATGCCGGCTCCTTAAAACTGGATATTTTGTACCAAATTTGGTCAAAACGTACAATCCAATTTTAGACCTGCGGACGACCAATGACTATATATTTACACTGTAAGGTTTCAGATGTTTGAGTCTTGTTTCAAAGAACCCTGAGGTCCAAGAATAGGAACTGTGGTTCCTCAACCGACTCGATACTTGCCCTCGAGCGTTTTGTAGAGCTGTATAAGAAATCAACAGCATCAACAAGAGCGAGTGAGATATACTAACATACCCTCGATCCTATGGGAAAAGTTAGTATCCGAAGTTTAAATTTGACTACATTTGGCGGCTTAACAATTGCTTGATGAAACCACCTGCACTTCACTTGATGTTGTAGTTCGTTCTTGTTTGGGAGGAACCTTCGAACGGGGATTGGATGAAGCTATCGTTTGAATATTGTACTCTCTGCTGTGAGCAGTTTTTGAAGACAATATGCGACTAGTGTAAAAATCAATTTAAAACGTTAAGGGACGTGTAGCTGACGGGCCTCTTAACCAGTTGTTTGATATATATCCGGCTCTTGTTATAATCGAGTTTGAATTGATTTCAAAGTCAACGGTGTGCTCGTTTATAAAACAAGCTCGAGCTCATCTCAACAATGCTCAGTAAGGCCGTGAGTCGGCTCATTTAATATTTAATTAATTATATTTATTTATTTAAAATAGTTACATTATAATTTAATGAATATAAATGAAAATTAATTGGATTGAACCGAGTTAAAACGAAACGAGATTGACTATGTTTTCGTGATAAACATAAATTTAACTATATAAACTAAACTTAACTACATAAGATTGCTTGAATTTTCCACAACACATTTATTAGGATAATATATAAAAGCTAAGAGAAACAATACTCTCAGTTCACGAAAATTATACGCAAACAAAAGCACGGAAGCGGCGGCTTGTACCTTATTCTTAGGGTTTGTTTCGTTACAATTGGGTGAAGTTTCGCGGCATCGATCTCCTACGACTATCGACGTCTGTGTGGTACTGGCGGCGACGTCAACGTGATGTGGCGGTAGGAATAGAGCTCATGTGAAGGTAGATCTGGGTCTGATGGAGGCATGTTCGGGTTTTGATGGAGGCGAGGTCGGGTAGTTTGGGATGGGCTGAGACGGGTGAGGTTGGAGTTGCAGATGGGTCGCGCCTGAGTTGCGACGACGGAGCATGGAGGGCTTGAGAGTTTTGCTTTTGGTTGGTTGGTAGGCCGGTACTGGGAGGGAACTGGAGTTATCTGGCGTCAGTGGGCAGACTCATGCAAGCATACCGAACTAGGAGACCTCGACTTGCTCAAAATTCAATACGTGTCTTATTGAGATCGGTACTGGAAGGAAACGGGGGTCCCTGATGTCGATGGGTTGATCCGGTTAAACCCAATGAATTTGGAGGATCTGAATTTCACGATACTCATATTGATCGCAGGGTTGATCGAGGAAACTGGTTTAAGTCGGTCTGCAGCAAGATCACAGGGTTTCTCCATCCGTATGAGTTGGAAGCCTTGGCTCTGCATGATGCTAACTGGTTTGAGTCGATTGGTCTTCGGGGTTATCAGAGATGTCTGTGTAAAGCATTCTGCAGCAAGATCACGGGGTTTCTCCATCTGTATGAGTTGGAGATCGTGACTCTACATGATGCTAAACAGGTCGAGCTAAACAACTTTGAAAAAATCATTAGCGAACGGTGTTGCGTACTATCGATTATCGAAACTTCTGTTCTTTGTTTTGCTCATAATCAAATAACTCACAAATTGATGATGTTTGTTTTAACTAACAGTAGCTGAGATTATGGTGAAGGGTCTGTCCCACCACCTGCAGATTCAGTTGTCTAGTTTGATGCCGAGTTAGTTACTATTTAATTAATAAAATTCGTTTTTCTTTCAAAAAAAATACTCTCATTTCACTAATAAAAATTGAGAATTTATTAGGTAATGGGTTAAATGATTATTGAGGAGATGCGATCCTGAGTGAATTGGTCATGAGCAAATTTTATTTATATCCTAAATTACTGGGCTAACTCCATGAAATACGTTGTTAATTTTTTATAAAAGTAAAAAATTAGCAACAAAATCCCGAGGAAAAGCGAAGGTAGGGATTACAAATGGCACAACATAAATATTTATCGTTGTGGTTGAGAGTATGTAATTAGATAATAGATTGAATGATTATTGAGGAAATGCGATCCTTGGTGACTTGGCCTTGACTTGCATGACCATCTCCAAATTGGTACATGCACTGTGACATTCTCGCAAGGTTCATTGCTATTCTCACTAAATCTCCACAAAATAGACCATTGTTTCTTGCTCTCTCTTTGTTCATCTTTTTCCATGTTTTGTTAATCAACTTTCTTATGTGCTCTCTCGCTTCTTCCTCGGAACCTCCACTTTCGTGCATGTAGCATTGTATTGATTTTGGAACATCCCCCCGTCGCAGCTCCTCCTTAATCCATAAAAAAAACATCGTTAATTCACCTTCAAAATGATAGTTTTATGTAAAAATAATTAAAGGGATTAGAAACATACCGATGAAGTTCCCAGATCGTCTGCCAGTCGTAGAATCATAGACGACCAACGAATTATATCACAATAACGCCCCGGCTCCAAGCACGCCATGGCCTCATCTGAAACCCGACCCGTAACAAAAAAATAAGCATGAACTAATATGAGAGGAGCCGATATTGAGATCCAAGCATTGTCAAGGTACTCTTGTAGGCTTGGTTTGTGGCCACTATAGTACCACTCTGCCTCCAACAAATAAGTCTTGCACAAATCTGCCCACTGCCAAATTTTCAATCCTATTTATTAAATTAACATATATAAAAATTATACTAATATAGATTATAAGTGATATTGCCCAAAACACAATAATAATCATCATCACAAGTACAATAAAGATTGTAATTGATTTACTACACACAAAATTGAAATTCCTCAATTGCGAGACATCGTATTAGTGATAATTAGCAATTTTTTGGTTACTATTCAATTTTTCATACCGAATTTTTGAGGTAGGAGATGATGTTAATTCCATGATTCTTCATGGCGTCGAAGGCCATTTCGTTGGTAGCATTATAGAGTGCGAAGAAACATATCTTCATGTACTCTGGGAGTTGGTCCATTGCCTCTAAATCCCACCTGAAATATGTATATATATTTGAATAATATAAAAAGGCGGTCCAACAAATCACTATTAAAAATCTTCATTTTGCCTACTAACTCAAATTGAGCTAGTCGGGTATGATCTAAAATACCCGACTACTTTGGGAGGTCCACATCAGTTAAGTATGGTCATTCCCCACTAAAAATATCATACCCGACTATGTACATACTTGGCTCGGGTGTGAACATTTTTAGCAGTGAATACACGAAATTGACTTTGGTAGATCAATTATTGTATGTATGTATGTATGTATGTATGTATGTATGTATATATATATACCTTTGGACGGCATTGGTAAAGAGTTGGAGCTCTTCCAAAGAACCGTAGATGTCGTAAACATCGTCTATGGTTGTGATTAGTGCGTTGACCTTGGTCAACATTTTCCTGGTATATTCGAACTGAGGCTCGTACGCTAATCCCACCGTCCATAGGAAGTTCTCCACCAATCTGTCCCTTGAAAATCTTAGCCTCTCCGCAAGGCACGTGCTGCCCCACCACCTTCATCAACAAAATTATTTTTATAAAAAACTTACACTGGAGGCTCAAACTGTTATTTAAGGCGATGATCATAATGTATTCACGAGCCGGCCCAAGGCTAGGGAGCGAGTAAGGCAGGATCAATTAGTTCCTATTAGAGGTCTTATATATATGTTTGAGTATTGATTATAATGTAGTTTTTTTTACCTTGACGAGTGCTTTAAATCTTGTTGGTGAGTGGCTTGCACTGTGTTGAAGTCCAATTTGGCAAGCTCTAGGAGAATGTGGTTCATGTCGTGTCTTTTTTCGTAGATGGCTATGAACCATCTCGACTCCAACCTTGGCATCCTCCAATGAAGTGGGAGCTCCAATGCATGTGTTACAATTTCTTGATCCTGGTTCTGTTTCTTGACATGTTCTTGAAGATTTTTGGTAGCAAAATCTCTAGCCTTCTCGAGTACGGTCTCACCTTCCACCGAAAGGTACGAAGCCTCGTACAGACATAACATTGCCTTAGTATCGTCGCCGAGCCATTCCTTGAATTCTCCTATAGTCTCGTCCATGAAACTTGCGAAAATATCTGCACTCGTGAATTTGGTAACATAGTAAAGATGTGATCTTTAAAACCATACTTACATAGGTATGGTAACATGGTATAAACGAGTTGAATTGAGACTATCTTTGTCCATGTTCATGTTCAGTTTGAATTTTTTTTTAACTCGAGCTCGAATTCAATTAGACCTGATCATGTTTGTACATTTTTCACTATAAATATTAATTACAAATAAAATAATTTATAAAACAGTGTCAACTTTAAACTCGAATTCAGTTTGATTTCTACCATAACAAGACCGGGTTTAATATTTTAATGAGTCAAATTTGAGTGACTCGTTTGCAAACATATATATGGTGATTTTGATGGTTGCTAACCTTGAGGTATGTTATGGCCATGTTGTCTGAAGATCCTGAACGCAAGAGCTGAAGCATAAAGACCCTTTTCCTCCCAATAGTTGGTATGCTGAAAATTGTTGAAAATGGTTGTCAAGATTGTGTCTATTTCATGATCGAAATGATAAGACAAACCGAGCCTCTCCAAGTCATCGATGAGCTCAAGTTGGCCTAAAGGGTCCATAACTTCATCACCAAGCATTGTCTTCACCTCTTGCTTCAGCTCCTTTACTCGTCCTATGTACGATGTTTCCTTTACACAACAACGTTAGTTTTGTAAATATATGTAGAAAAAATTAATAGTCTCGAATAAGATTTGAAAACATGGACACACATATATATGTACCTGTAGTGAATAATCAGTTGTGACCGATTGTATGAAGGCGTCGTCCCAAATAGTAGGTTGGTAGTTCCCGGATCGCCTCATGACGTGGACATTATTGGAGTGGGAAGCTGAACTCAGACATCGTACCACCGAGGTTGTTGTCGGGGCGCGAACAGAGATTGTCCGAAGACGGACAGTGCTCAGCGAAACTGAAGCAACCAACGGAAGAGCAGCCATTAATTGAAGTGATAGGAGGATTGGTTTATGTGCGACTGAGTGTCCTAATAATACTCCTGCTAATTCAGATATTT
Source organism: Geranium rotundifolium (assembly GCA_963920655.1). NCBI lineage: Eukaryota > Viridiplantae > Streptophyta > Magnoliopsida > Geraniales > Geraniaceae > Geranium > Geranium rotundifolium. The sequence goes on from OY987318.1 coordinate 36,975,668, forward strand.
ATAGCATCCTAATTGCTATTTGTGGAAAGAAAATCATAGGATGTTAGGACCGACAGCACCAACAGCACTGTTAGGAGGAGTGGACATTTAAGATCCGGAATCAGAAACCAAACCGAAATTAGTGAATCATCCACTGTGATTAATGGTTTGATTTTGATTTCTTATATAAGAGAATCATTTAATTTGATATTGGTTTCGGTTCTAAAAAAGTTAGAACCGCTGATTAACAAAAAGAACTAGAACCAGTTCTCTAAAGCATAAAGTATAATCTACACGTTCACGGCTTTAAAATTATTTTATTTTTTATTTGCTCAAAAAATATACATATATTATTTATTTTTCATTTGTAAATTTTATAGTTCGATTAAATTATGATAATTAAAAATTGTAAAACTGAGAATCAACTAGTTTCAACAAGGTAGAATCGAATTAAGAGCCAAACCGACCCTAGCATAATAATTTGAATTTTGATTTGCAGAATTAAGTAGGGTCCAGTTCTGGTTCTGGAACCGTGCCCCATGCGCAACTGTTAGTGGAGAGCACCTACGCGGCGCAATTGCTATTTGTGGAAAGAAAATAATTGAGAGCATCAACAAAGTTGGATATCATTGATTAAAAAAAACAAAGTTGGACATCATCAAATCTAATGTAGATAGATGGTGTCTAGATCTTCTTCACCTAATCCCTTTACAGGTTAATCATAAATATAGATCTTAATCTCTATCAAATGTAATTCTAATCTTGATATCTAACTAATTTATGTAATAAACTTGTATATATCCGACTAGTAATGTTAAAACCTATGAATAACATGTGCTTATATAGCCTTATTATATGGATAAGTGAATGATACAGCTATTAAAGCATGAAATGCGTGAAACACGGTTTTGGGGACACGTCATGTGCTAATTAGACGCAACCACTCGTTTAAGAGAAGAAACACATTCTATGTATGTAATGTACCTATTCACGAACTGGACCCGATTAATCTAACGCACCGGATTTATAGGTTCAACCCATGGTGTTCTGGGTTATGCTTGAATTTTTTATTGACAAAATTTAGGATTTTTATCTGAGTTGTCACACAGAAAAGCTTTCAAGTACTTAATTCAGTGCAAAACATGAAAGTGTCGGATTTCGACAAAAGACTAGTGTTTTCTAGGAGGAAACGGCGTTCTGAGCAAAACACATGGTTTTGCCATGATGTACGATGGATTTCGGCCATCCGAGGTCATCTTGGGGTTCAAAATCGCAATTTCCTAAGTTCCGGCACTTTTTGCAAATTTTATAATTTATTTCCATTTTTCAATAAGTTTAGAATTTCCTTTTCTGCAATTAGGTTTTGACTATTTAAACACTGTCAGACGTTTATGTTATTCGTTAGTTTTGAAGTTTAATAAAAAAATCGAGGTTTCCCTCAAATCTATCACCTTCAGTATTCACAAGAATTAACGAATTTTGATAAAGAATTCCTCCTAGTCACGTACGCTGCATCAGTACCCAAATAATCTACCTCTGTTTATTAAACGGGTGCTCTAACCAACTGAGCTACGAACAACTTGATAGTTAATACATTATATATTCATAAATCTATGAAAATATAAAAATCATAAACAATCCATCTACATCTACCAACATTTCACCTGCTACAAGCAATTCTTAAATCTAATCCATAAAATTGTGTTTGTTTTTGGACACTACAATGTGCAAGCCGAAGAGCTAGGCAAAAGGTGTTAATGTACCATTAATAACCCATCATTCCAGTGATAAGCATTTTGGAGGGCGTTCCTGGTGACAATTCAAGACTCTGCACCTTATAATTGTCATTAGAAATTGTTATAGTCGACGATCACGCCTTGTGCACCCGACAGTTGGCGAACCTCTGTGACTGATAAAACCGAGAGAAATTAGTTGGCAAGGGAGAGACAGAGAAAGTGCTAAAACGCCTCCCGAATCCTAAACAAACATGATCTTTTCTTATATTGGATGTTCAAAGACAAAACTTCGCACCTTGATGATGTGACGATGTACTAATTACCAATAATATACTTGTACGAATAAGTTAGAACCGCGCGAGCGAGTGTTTTGGGAAGTAAAATGTGGAGTGGTGACTCTATTGATCATCGAATTTGGAATGAAAGTAAGGAAAAATGAGTGAGTTCCAATTACCTGGGCTGGGGTATTAGAATGTGGAGGCGCCGGCTGAAGAGTTTCCTTGGGATCTCATCTCTTTGATAGTGTTTGATAGCCAGTCCAAGCCCTCATAAAGACCGTCCCCCTTGAGCGCGCATGTTCCTTGTATATTCCACTTTCTCTTCTTCAGATCAAAGAGGCCTAGCCCGTGGCAAACGTCCATTGGCGTCATTGACCCTTTCTGATAAAAATGGAAATATAAATGTTACAAGAAAATATAGACAACCGTCATTTCATTTTCTTATGGTATTTTCTTCATCTTGATAATCGTAGTGACGAGCTAGCTTTATATAAGCAATGACATTCTTTTCTTTATGGAGCGAAACACCATTCGTAATCATCTAAGGTATTTCATTTAGAGATGGCAACTTTTTTCCTTCTATAGAGGAAATGAGGAATTAGCGAGGAAAAGAAGTGAATAACCAGAGACTACATCACTGAGTGTTTTAAAGCTAAAGTTTGTAAATTTATCATCCATATCCATCATCTACACCAAAATGAAGCCCCTTGCTCTTTTCGACAATTAACTACTATAACATGCATAGCAAGAGGGGGAAAAACCTTTGTATCAGTCAATAGTTAGGAAATTGGTGTTTAAACACTTCAGTATCTCTAACTAGGCACGCACAAGCTCGAAACTTGAAGTTCTATTTTATGCATATAAATGATACCAAAAAATCCATTGTTATCATGGAAGTGGAGAAGTAATGTAACATACCATGTCCTGTTTATTGGCAAAAACCAAGATGACACTGTTGAGCATAAAGGGGTCTCTGATTATGGTCTGTAAGAAAAACAGGCCAACTTAGCAGTTTATAGTCCATAATAGTGTACTGAAGTTACATATACAACCTTGAATTCTGCCTTTGCTCTCCCGATTCTTTCGCGGTCCAAGGAATCAACAACATATATCTGCACAAAACATGATTCTTTTAATCCAAATGAAAAGGTTATGTCAAGTCCCGTCTAAAAACAAAAGGAGCATAACAACTAATAAACTGTGTAGGCTTCCACAGGTCTGAACTAATAACATGCAAGAAATAATTAACCTAAGTGACTTGAAAGAATTGCAAACAAGAAATAAATAAATGAGGAACAATAGAATGAAGCATAATAACTACCAGTCCATAGGTATTATTGAAGTAATGCCTCCACAGTGGCCTTAGCTTCTCTTGCCCACCGACATCCCACACCGTGAACACCACATTCTTGTACTCAACTTTCTCCACATTGAAACCTACAGACAATCAAGAAATTGTAGTACAATTTGCAACAGCACCTGATAGTATAAACTATATAAGCACACAATTGTCATCCAAACAATTGAATCTTTAAGTCACAGAATCAGTAAACAGGTCAATAAAGCATAATTCATACACACATACATACATACATGCTATCTGTAAACTATCACGAAACATATTGCGCACAATATCTCAATGCCCAATCACAACAAGCACCGTGTCAAGATAAGAGAACTCAAAGCTTGATGAGTATCAGGTTTATCTAGCACTGATGTAAATACCCTATACTAAAATCAATGTGTCAAATGCACATGAAGCCAAGAATTTGGGTAGCACTAATGTGCTCTTATAGTGTAGATCACACGATATCAAACAAGTTTATAATCCCATGGAGTGCATCTATTGCGCCATGGTAGCAAAGGGTCCTCGACCAAATGCTATCCGGTTATCTTGCAATATTTTAACATTCTTGTTTCTGAAAGAACAGATATTCAATAGGGCAGAAAAAACAACAAACAGAAGCTCGTGTCTTTGAAAGAAAAGTGAGATGAGTAGCATAACTAGCACTTCAGATCTAATAGCACATACATGGTAATTACCGATAGAAGAATTGAATTTTCATCAGCTCAGCGCTCAAACAAATCGGCAACAGAAGAACAATAAGCAATCTAAACCATCACCCAATTTCACGAGGGCGCTTAAGATAATATAATTACGTTCTCACGATCAAAGCAACCTACCAATTGTAGGAACGGTAGATAAAACTAGTCCAATGTGCAGTTTGTAAAGTATGGTTGTTTTGCCAGCTGCATCCAGGCCCAGCATCACCACCTAAGAAAACATAATCCAAGGTGCGCTAACCGTAAGTCAATACTAACTGAACATAATGTAATCTATAAGCCTACATTGCATAGAAGCACAACAGTATTCGAAAGTCCCCTACATTTTCTATTCATAATGGTAAAATACTTTGAAACTAAGTCCTAACTAATAAACAAAATCCTAATTCTCTTGAATAATTGACAACATAACAACGGAAGGTCCTGTAATCATAGTATTAAAACCCCAATTCTCCACATAAAGCTCAATTGACAATGCATGACAAAATGGAAGCAGCAAATAACAAATTGGATATGTTGATGATGAACATCCCAGAAAATCAAAGCTCACATATAAATTAGTACCCGCATCTCGCTGTTGCCGAATAAGGAGTCCAAGAGCTTGCGAAAGGCTTGACCCATCAGATTAGTGGCTCTGTCTAAGGCACGATTCGGGATTTTGATCGATCGATTTTCGAGAGAGAGAGTTTGGTCTATTACTTATATTTCTTCCTATTTCTCGTGGCGGCAATCAGCTTGAAAAATGCCTTTATCGACAACACTAATTTGATAACACATGTATTTCATATTCCTTATAATTATAATTAAATTAAAATTGAGCCAAATTTCAACATAATATAATCTCATTCGTGCTCAATTCAAACTTGAGTGTAAACTTTTTTTTTCAATTCTCGACCAAATTAAGTTCAATTCAACTCGTTTACCGAGCCATGGACTCATGTGTAACTAACTTACAACCAGGACAGGACTAAAAATAAAATCTCTTTAGTATCAACGACACACTTAGGACTAAAAATAAAATCTCTTTAGTATCAACGACACACTTTATAAGGACAAAATCCATAACAGTAATGGTCACTACAAAAATCAAGCCATAGGAAGATTTTAAGTGTAGCCTACACTACACATTAGTGTCTGTCTAATTACTCTACACAATCAACCACAAGAGCCATTAGATACAGAGCAGCATTGCCATTGCCAACAGCAAAACCCCCTATTCCCTCTTCACTGCCTCCAACCCATGATGATCACCAGTTTCCGCTACAAAAATAATTTCAAACAATCGGGTAAAAAATGCAATGCTGTGTCATTGAGATTCTGGCAATCGATTTGATTCGATAACATTATCATCATCTTTCCTCCTTGGCAGCGCGTCTTTAACTGGCTACGAGTCCAACATCTCGTCCTGTATCTCACCAGGGGCAATCAGCCCAGGAATGGAAAGCATCCGCTGCCTCTCTCTTTCTCTCTGCAATGCAGCCTCTTCCGCGTAAAGATCTTTGTTGTCCTGAACAAGAAAACTCCAATGTCAAATCTCGTATCTGATTCATGAACCCTAAATCCCGAAACACATACCAAATTGTGATACAATGGAATGAAAATATGACGGTTCATGAGTACCTGAGCTGAAAATTCCTTTGATTGCACAAGGAAATCTCGTATATGGTTCTTGAATGCAGAGGGGTCATGTCTCGACTCAAAAAGTCCATTCACAAATAGGGTAATCTGAAGGAATAAAAGAATAATAAATTCATTTTCGAGTTAAACAAGGAAAAAAGAGAAGTGTAATTGATAGTTAAAATTTTATATACCTCTGAAGCGGTCATGTTTGGGAATGACGTGCCCAGGAGTTTAATAGTGTATTCACGAACAAAAGCTGAGTTATTAGGATATGGATAAGGGACTGAGGCAGCGTCCCATAGAGGCTCGGTCAATGCACCAGACTCAACCTAATGAAATCATATAGCAAAAGTTTCAGTCACAATGGTACAATTTTCTAAGTGCATGCACACGAGTAATGATAATGAGTTTACCAAGCAAAACAATTGCTGTAAAACCGAGACATGGAGCTTGAATCCCGGTTTGTGAAATGTGTCTGTCAAGACAGCAAATATTTCTTGCTCGATGGTCAGAAAGTACGACCGGAAGAATTGGTTACAGAACTCTGTATTCTGCGAAATTTTGAGAAACAGATAAGTCACAGAATAGCCTAAAGTTATAACAATATAGTGTAGGTATAGGCAGGAGACGGACCTGAAAATTCTTCAGCATCTCTAATAGTAGTATTAGGCCTGTTTCAGCAATGTTTCTTTCCGTGTGTCGGAAAGCCCAGATGATTGAATCCATTACAAGCTTTAGTTGCTGGTTAAAATTACAAAAGCATGGAAGAAGGATTGGTATAGGGTATATTCACAAAATTCAGCAAAAAATACAATTCAACAAAATTGATAAACTATAGAAACCAACCTGACTTGACAGATGAATCAATGCTGGAAAGCAATGAGTAGCGATAGCTCGGAGTAATGAAAAGAACTTGAGGCGGTGCTCTGGGTAATCTTCAAAGTTTTTAGTGATCATCTGCCAGATACATCAAGATAACAAGTTGTCCTTAGATATATCAGTCATGATGTCTGCTTTATAATACAGAACCCGAGATCACCAACTATAAGCTCAAGAAGACCCCAGAGGAGTATGACAAACAGATAGAACAAGTACAAATAGAGAAATTATCAAGGAAAAATGCAAGCCAAAACAAGAACCTCTAAAGTGCATTGGAAGATTGCTTCAAAGATTCGAGGCACATCCTCCATCATCGTGCCTCTATACCTACACAGACAAGAAAATATACATGAATGAATTAAAAAGTTCAAATAAAAACAAGAGTATCAGTATCTGAATAAAGTAAAAGAAACAGGTGTATGGCTCATTAATGAGAATAAGAAGGCATCAGAAGGTTAAGCCAAGTGCATATGAAACACATTGGGAGAGATAGAGTACTTGTTTATAATTGTAGCGAAGAGTGATAGAACTTCAGATTCCCTCGCATCGGGCACGTTTCTTGCATAGTCGCCCAAAACATGGTCCATCATTGGGGGCACAAATTGCTTACCAATTTGGGGTTGTTCTTCAGCCTTATCCAAAAAGGTCTCAATGAGCTTTAGGGCCTCCCTTTTCACAGATCTGTTTTTTGTTTTCCAATTAATCAACAAAAGTAAATACCTTACAATGTTATATGAATTAAATATTAAATAAAAAATAAACAAACAAACAAAAACTAAACTAGTTTCCTTGCCTTAAAAGTTTTACATAAGATGTTTTTGATGCGAAGGGTCCTCCCCCAGCAATACTGCTTGATATAAGCTCACTGTACATTCTGTTCCAAATAATGAACTAGTGAGTACTGCATAATGACATTCTTGTACAACTCACAAGTAAAAAATGCAATGAAACAAACATACTATAATAAAAGAATGGTGAGGGATACCTGTAGACACTGAGCACATCCATAAATATCTTGGAAATTTGGCTTAAGAAATATGTTCCTAAAGAGGTGGCAACACTTGTATTCGTCTGCAAAACAATTACTTTTAGAAATAGGTATGACTGGCATTAAGTGTTTGTAGCAATACTTTTACCAATCCTACTCATCAACTTAAATAATAATTATTATTATTTCTATTATTAAAAAAAAGACATCACAAATTCATGTCACCAGTGAATGTAGTTTCAAACAGCATGAAATAAAAAACTAAGAGACTCAAGTACATGGCATGTTCTAGTCTCTCAGTTTAGTTCTTTTATGATTTTACATAACTCAGTTCAGTTGTGTACTGGAGCGCTTGTTTATTTTGCAATATTGAAATAGGAAGACCAAAAGTGCGAAGGTGACTATTTCACAACAACCCAAGCACTCTTGGTTGGATGTACCAATTCAAATGAATGCATGCATACCTGCCTACATGGAAAGTTCAAAGCGATATCAAGAAAAGAAGTTCATCATCAGCTTACACTTTCATGTATCAAACATCAACACGAGAATAAACCATATTCCTTCTTCTAACGATGTTTTCCCAGAAAGCAATACCTGTAAAATATTAAGCACGGTCCGGATTACATCCTGATCCTTCAAGAAATCAACGCTTTGATTTGCTTGTCCCATTATCTCAAACCATTTCTGCATAGTCCAATTATTGGGAAAAGTCAGGTGCGTGTGCTTTGGTCTGTGTGAGAGATCAAAAGAGACATTATGCATTGGTTATCAATAGCTTGTTTAAAAGAACAAACCTGGTTTGGGAGGATCATCAACCTCTCCAAGTATTTATCCCTCTTCTGCGGATCAGATTCAGCTTGAATCATTTGAGCAACCTAATTTAATAAGCAAGTTAGTCATGACATACAATGCATAATCCAAACTAAATCATAACTTTGAGGTAAATGGCATACAGATTCATAAAATGTATGAATCTGGTGAGGCTCCAGATCCGTGACAGTTGTTGGAAGGCCTGTTAGAAGTTCAGAAACAAAGGCATCATTTTCTCCAACCTGAAAACAATGTACATCATCAAGTTTGAACAATATTTAGTGATTTTAAACCATTAAGAAAAACAACATCTTAGTGACATAGGGACAAAAATATGGAGTTAGCTTCAGTTGGAAGCTATTTTAAAAAGATATACCTGAACAATAACAAATTTACGCTTGCACTTTTGGACAATTTTCAAGAATGTGTCACAGGCCATGTCCTGAAACAGCAAGCAATGCCATATGCACCAATTCAATATTTCATTAGTATTAAACTGGCAGTATATAAAAATATCAATTACTTCCAACATATGGGAAAAAATCCAGTCTGAAAGTGCAATGCTTATTTCTACTTCATACAGATAAGAATAGCAAAACTGACCTGAACTCCAGGATGAGTTTCATGCATAAACTCAAACAACTTATTCACAACAGTCTTCAAGAACTTCCAATGTGCCCTCAGAAACCTCGGGTACTGCCCAACAACATACCTGTCAACAAAGCCCTTAGAAATGAATAACCACAACGACATCAATCTAAAAATGTTATATCTACTTCTAATAGCAATGACAGCCCACAATCACATTTAATACATCATAACTGTGCTGTTATTCCTGGTGTTCTCACTCAATTGATGGAAGTACTGGATCTTAACACACCTTGATTGAAACCAATCAGTTGCACTGCTCAAATTTAGAGACAAGCATTTGTATAGTGGTTCTTACATGATATTACTGGCAATAACAGCTTTGTTATCCTTTCCTTTTGTGATCTCACATAAATTCAGCAAATCACGAATAACCATGACAAGAAACCTGTTTTCCTGCCAAACACAAGACAGAAAAAAATGTTGCATAAAAACCAAAACTCAGATTCTTAAGGATTTAGAATCATGCTGTGAAACTTAACGGTGAAGCAATACCTGGTCCTCCATCATGGACCCTGAGATTGATCCTATTGCCCAGCATAGAGTATTTAAGTTATTCCATGTCCAATCCTCACCACTCAGTTGTTTGCTCAACTTCCTAAGCATCTACAGCACATCCATACATACCACCAAAAACAAGAATTAATATGGTACACTGCACAACTTATATTGAGTGCTTCCATCAAACCCTACAGAGTTAGATGTAACAGAATGAATGAAGTATAATACAAATGGCATGGCATGCTTCTGCTCAATTTCCCTTTTTCTCGATGAAGACTCTTCTATTCAATTTTACTCATGAATTCTACTTTCAAAATCATAACATTCACATAACTGATTTAGATTTAATTTAACTGCATAAGAGGTGAGGCGTGTAACAACTAACAAAACAATGATTGTTACATCAGAACAACCCACAAAACTACTCCATATATTCAAGAAAAAACCAGGATATGACATCTAATAAAACAAACAGCAAAACGGGAAGGATCAAGTATGGCATACCTGCTTTTCAGTGTCCTCGTGATCCAGGTGTGATAAGTAAATTAGGGTTTCCCTCATGATCTGCATATTCAACAAATTAATTCTCAGTCCTAAGAGCAACCACTGATAGTCAATCCTAAGAGCCAAGACAACTCAATATGATTCAACAGTTTTAATAATGTACAATCATCAGTTAAATAGAGATGTATCACCTTATACTGGACAAGAACATCATTGTCCTTCATAGTTTCACGCACAATATTTCCATTTTCATCTTCAACTATTAAAACCTCTTCAGGCTTAGCCATACGACAAATCATAAGCATTCGGAGCTTTGACATTGGACCAGCATAAAGTTGTCGCCGTTGGAGGACTTGCGAGCCAATGCCATCAATCATAGATGTAAGCAATGGTGCCTGCAGTCCCATCGTGTTGGTGGCTAAAGAAGGATTGTCAACATTATGATGTGCCTCAAAGAGCTCTGAAACCAGGGAGTTCCAGTAGTCCAAGCAAACCTACTCATTTCAAAACAGAAAGTAATATCAATGTAGCAGTTCAGAAATACAGTTATCATGGTATTTCGAAAGAGAATGAAAAGGAGGAAATATCAGACATAGTAATGCAATTTACCTTGAATACTTCTGTGTCATCAACATATGAAATATTGATCAGGTATTCAAGACCCATCAACAGTGCAGAGATACTCTCTTGTGAGGATTCCAGGACTCGAATATGAGACTGCATAAAAAGGACATTACATGAGTTGTTAGTTTAAGGAAACTGCTAAATCTTTGAAACAAAAGGCTGTACAGACTAGAAAAATAAGTAACCTCACTTAAACAGAAGGCAATGTGTTAAAATTTGTTTAAATGGAAGGGAGAGGGGCTTGCCTTAAAAAATGAAGTGAAAAACAATGCCATGTTCTGAATAAATGCCTGTAAAAAATCAAGACGATAAAGATCATGATACAACATCAAAATATTAGGATTCAATCATATCTGGAATACATATTCAAAGTAAAACTCACTTGTTCATCAGTGGATCCATTTGCATAAGCCTCAGGGAGATTTGTAGTCAGAGGGAGAATGGTCTGAATTGTAGGAAATGACCAACAGAATGCAGCACCAAAAGTATAAACACGTGATTATCAATGAGAGAAGTTAAAAAGAAATTAAACAAACCCTAATACTTTCCTCTCTGTATCAAAGTAGAGTATAGGTTACAAATTAACAAGTGAAAACCTTCAGAAGCAATGGTCTATCTCACCTGTAACTGACCCATGAATATACCATACATTTTAGCATATTGCATATCATAGAATTCCCCAAAACTAAGGGCTGCAACCTGTGAAGCCCAAATAAAAACAAGCATATAAAACATCAATTATAAAAAAACGCAATCTTTAACATAATTTCACTGACACTACACACAACTCTAGCATACCTCTGTCAAACATTGAAGAGTTAGATTTCGATATGCTGGAACTGGAAAGAACTTCAGAAGTGTTTCAAGCTATAAGGCAAAAGGAAACAGCAAACAAGAGAAGATCAAAAGCTAGTCAAAACATACAAGAAAAAGGAAAGCACAATTCTTCATTTGAAAATCTCTTCATGAAAAAGAATAAATACAGCGAAGGAAAAATGAACACACCAATGTGGATTCAAAGATATATCCTAGCGGGATCCAAGAAAGGAAAGCATGCAATGTTGCTAGCGTTGCCCGTATAAGCTCGGCCCTCTGAGATGCTGATAGTACATACATGCATAGCTCGTGAATGAGCTGAAATTCACTGAAAACAACCAAGCAATGCTTAGTAATATACAAACAGACAACAGAAGGCCAAATGCATACGTGACCAAAAGCCGCATGCCGCTAGCATAAAGAAAAGAAAAAAGGGAAGGGATAGAAATAGACTAAGTTCTGGCATAATCATGTGGTTAAGCAAATACCATTCTATAAAAGACAACGCCAGAGGACTCATAGATTAAAGTGATTAATAATTATGATCTGAGTTGAATACCAAATAAACGAGTAAAATTTATCTTCCATCTACATCTTCTGACATTACTAAATTATATATATCTAAAGCAATTACAAGGAACAGTTTCCAGATCATGATCGTATTGCAATTGACGATTAAAATAACAATAGTCAGGCACAATTCTAGGAACTGTTTTCACTGAGTCACGAGGTTTGGGGTCTAAATGATAACAACTCACATATAAGGATCAAATTAAGCCGGGTCACACAAAAAGGGTACATTAGTGCTGTTGAAACATCACTTTATAGGTAATTTATGATTATAGTAAGCCACAATACCCAGCCGGAAAATTGAGGACCATGAATCAGAAAACCATTCAAATTTGGTTTCTTGAATGTTCGTTATTATTTAAATCTGGAAGCAGTTAAAATAAAGCATTGCCATAGCATCATATGATAACCATAAATTACCTATTTAGCGATTGTTTAAGATCTTTTATCTTCTGCTGGGTCATCTCCCCCCTTGAGAAATCAAAAACCTCTTCACTAAGAAGCTGAAATAAAATGCAATATTACCATCAACTTATATCATAATCACAAGGTGATTACACATTCTCTTTAAGAGAGAGAGAGAGAGAGAGAGAGAGAGAGAGAGAGAGAGAGAGGAACAACAAACATACTTTCAATATGGCCATGCAGTTCTCACATATTGTTTCACTAGTCTTTGCAGCTGCAACAAGGTCAGGAATAAAACTTTGCCACCTAGCCGGCCATTCATGCTTCAAGATCTGTATATTTTGGAACATAAATATACTTTCAGTCAAATGATTTTTTTCGCAGAACACACTTCACAACTTATTGTGGGAAAACAAAGTTATACCTGAACTAATATAATATTAAGCTTGTTAACGTACAACCTTTCCACCCGAAAAGAAGCCTCGTTACTTGAGAGCTGTGAAGAAAGGTATAGCATAATAGGTTAACCAGCATAATAACCACAACATTTAAAATGTAAAAAAAGAACTCCCCCTCACTTTACCTGTACAATAACTTCAGAAATGTAATTTTTCATGCCATCTCGCTGCTCAACAGGCAAAGCATTCCATCTATACTTTATGACTCCTTCTAGGACCTGTATGTAAGAGTGCAGCCGGTAACAAACTTGGTTCCTCCGAGTCATAACACAATATATTATGAAGGGGATAGAATGTGAGGAAAAAGGATTGGAGAACCCAAATAATGGTTGACATCCAACTCCAGGTAAGCATTTAATCTGACTCGTTCCCAGAAAAACAATAGAAGTTTCGGAAACAGTTTATAACCATCATTGTATCTCCACAAAGTTTTAATTGATGATACGCATCAAATCACAGTAAATACTCCTAAAACCATCAATTCGTCAATCACTCAAACCTAGCAATTTTCCAGAAAAACAAGAGCATTGATATGCAAGGGTTTGAAATACACATTTATAAACTAATTAATGTTTTGCAAAATGATAGCATAGCTAACCTGTAAGGCAAAAAACTTGGTGTTTAAGTTCTTTGTACTTCGCAAAATGTGCACAACTTGGAGCCACATATCAGGATTGTTTTGCAGGTCCCGTAAAATCTGGTCTGCAGCCGCCCTCTATCACAACCATTTCAGGAAGACATGATTAAAAAACACATAATTACATGTCAATGTACTAGTATGAGAAAAAGTGAAGATAAGCTCACACTAGCAAAGAGTTTTTTTAAACTGCCACATTCGCTTTTAAGACAGAGAACAAAGAGATTTGCCGAATAATTATATTTCAACTTCCAATGAACATCAATTCTACCAAAACGGCTGCTAGAAACATTTCAGACGTTACACGGCCATTAATGAATAATGAAATTAATCATAAAAAATGATTCTAATTATATGCAAATGACACACTTCATATGCTCCAGTTCCCGGCATGGCTCCTTTCAACAAAGTGAAAATTGTACTCAGTCTAGCAGGGTTCATACAAGAAATTACGAGCAATTTCATCTCCCAAATTTAAAAAGGAACACGTATTCCAGCAGGACAGCAAAACCCAGTTTATGAATGATAATCAACAGACTTCCTAATTGAATTGTCTCGTTGCAGTAAAATGTATACATTACACGAAATGCAGAAAGCGCCAATGTAATGTAATCAACTGTAAATTTATCTTCCATTTTTTTCAAATTCGAGCATGCCAGAATCCTAAAACCCTATGTTCCATTTCCCAGAACGCAATTGACAAGCTAAAACCTAGCTAAACCCTAAGATGAAGAAGACAAGACATTTGTATTGTGGCGAAGGTGAAGGTGAATGTGAATTAGAGCGCACCTCTTCCTTAGATCCGGTGCCATAGAAGGCGGCGACAGTAGCGTCGAGCAGGTCGACGTCGATAGGGTTGCTCAAATCTCGGAGCTTCTCAGCCGCCATGGCGATGTAGTAGCAAGTGCAGAGCAGGAACAGGTCGTTTCTGGGAGTGTAGTGTAGTCAAAAGTATAAACCCTAGCGGAGGTTTGAGGGAGATAGATTGTGTTTATTTAGAGGGAGAGAGAGAGAGAGAGCGTGTTTGGGAGAGAGAAAGGGTCGCGATATTTATAGGAGAGACGGATACAAAAGACAGCTTGAAATTGAAGCAGAGGGAGCGGAGAGACTTTGAATTCTTTTCTTGTTTCTATTCAAATTTTTCTATTTCTTTTTTTAATAATTACTATTTTCTTAAGTTCAATTTGGGCTTCGTGGGTTGGGCTTTGGGACGGGACCGGGTGATGGATTTCTGCTGGGTAGAGTGTTCGTACACTGTAGCAGGCCCAAATCGAAACGCTCGTTAATTTTACTTTTTTTTAAATCAAGGTCAATATTTAAAAATTTTGATCTTAAGCAATGTTATGAAACTCAAATCGCAGAGATATATCGGCTAATTGGAAAAAAAAATATAGCGGCAAAACGCGTTTTGTAAAAATTAAATAATTAAATATATATATATATATAACTCATTATTAAAAAAAATGATATGAATGATTAATCATATTTAATTTCAAACTTGTCAATAAACTTGAAGTTTATTAACCTATATTTCAAACCGAAATGAATTAGATGAATCGAATAAGACTGATTTAAGTTGGAATAGACCAAAATTAATTGGTTTGTATCAAATTAGACCGAAATCAATTTAAATTTTCTTTGGTTAACTGAATTTGACCGGTATTTTTATCAATATCGATCATTTCATCTCAAAAAACTTGTAAAAATCAGATATATCGGTTGGTCACATAAATATCCACAACACTGATTTTAAGTTATTACAAATGAAATAAATAGTGTGGGATAATACGGGATAGATAGCTAGCGTCAATGCATGAGCTAGGATTGAACGAGACCCGGGTCATCATCCTAATGCTTCCATGATCCTCGAATCTCCGGAGATACAAAAAAACATACGTTCGCTCGCTACCTTCATGAACAACCTTGCACAAAGGACATAAGTTCTCATGTCATGGCAATGTTTGCTTTGTCCTTATCTAAGTTAAAATCCATGAGATCGTGGAACCCAAGCCAACCCCATTCTTGGTGCTTACACATCTCTTTACATCTCCACATGATCAATTCGGTGATGATCGTGCTTGAATTTATCTTTACACATTCTTTGTGCTTGAATTTATGGGTCGAATTATATGAATATGAGCATAATTTATAAACAAAAACTTTAAATTATCAATTACAAAAAAATGTTAACGAAAATTGAATTCAGAATCAAATCGAATTGAACTCTCTCTCGACATTGAACTTAAAACCAAACCATTATTCACGCTTCTGATTTTTTTTATTAAGGTTCAGCTCAATTCTCGATTATGGATCAAAATCACCAGCCCCAACACGAAGTAGTGTTCTAAAAAACGTTACGTACTAATAAAGTGTTAGCCCATCAATAGAGTAATCCAATATTAATCGAAGTAATCAAACTAATATGATATTAGTTGAGTATTAATCTAACTAGTTAGAGGTTTTTAGGATACTATGGAATAGTGCTTGCTCAAAGACCCGAGTTAGCGGATTTGGAACATATTCAATGATCTCATCTCCTAACTCCTCAAAATGGGAATATAATGGGAATATCGAGTCTCAATTGAATTAAGGGTAATCCACATAATGGTCTTCAGATCGAAACCAAACGAGCTCAAGTCGGATTCAATCAAACCAAATAAAAAGGTTAGTTGGACTCGCGAGCTCGACATTTTAACATTTATTTTAATTATACACATAAATGATGTCAAAACATTCTTATCCTATCATTAGTAAATATATTGCGAAAATACACATCGAGAACTTGAAATGAAAAAACAAGTGATTCGCATTACAAAACACAGCTCACTGTCTTTTCCATATTGTAGAAGCAATGCAGCAACCATATTGTTTGGCATCTCTTCTCTTTCCTTGTATCGATGGTTCCTCTATTCATGCATCTCTTCTATCTCGCTGTGACGACCACAGTCCGAAACAGACGTAGAGGACAGTGGAGCATCGTTTTCTTTTGAATTTTCTTCACCGTTTAGAACCTGTACAGAAAAAACAATCTGGTGTAAACTCGAGGAACAATAACAGGTTTCAGCTTGTCTAGAGAAAAACAATGTAGAAAAATGTGAATTCACATTATCTTACTGGTATTACAATTCACATAATATACATTTAGAAAAACCACATTAATAATCTATATTAAAATGAAATAATAAATAAAATTTCCAGTTATGTTTCTTATTTTCTTATATTTCAATTGGAGGAACCCTGACTTTATTTTCTTCATTTTTTTATTTGTGAGATATTTTGACTTTAGAGCACATATTTAACCATATATATGTTTCAGACACTTGTTTTGAGAAATCATTAAACCAACCAAACTTACACAAAGAGCTAGAGTAGTAGTGAAGGATCAGCACTCGAGAGTTTTCGCATACCTCAACTGATGACTTGTCTCCGTGAATCTCACTGGCATCGCCTTCTTGAAAAGGGACGAAAAAGCAGTGCGGAGACTGAGAAAAGGAAGTGTTTTGAGGTTGGGGCTGTCCAGTGGATGCGGCTTCTCCAAAAGATGATGCAACAGGCTGAGGAAGCAACGCATATCCCTGGGACCTGAAAACAAGAGGAAACGTCAGGTCTTTTATTGACATTACATTAATACTGATATTCAAACATCCATGGTTGCCTAGTAAATTACACTCAAAGAACCATGAATGTGTCCGCAGTGTACTTTTCCTAAGAGCTGAATGTACCATTTATCCTTATCACCTTCTCATGCAACCAAACTTCACTCAACAGTACATTCCCAGAAAAAAATTATTGTTTAAGTTGAAATCCGAATAAAATGAAAAGAAAAGCTCGAACTGCAATCGACATCAAGAGATTCGAAACGAAGTAGATACTTTACAGTATGGATACATACCAAACTAATTTGCTCGGGGAAGGGTATGCGTAAGATTTCTCATATATTGAAGCAGCTGCAGCAGCAGCTTGGAGCCTGGCCTTATGCCGACTCAAACTATCATCAGCCACATCACCATCAACTGAACCCCGAGTAGTGGTGCTTGCAGTACCTGTCCATGCTCCAAAGTAAACACATCCAGCGAGCTTGATTTTCAGTTGGAATAAAACAATTAAATACTACAGTTTGTTACAACAACTGTCCTCTTGAAAACAAATGAAATCACAAACTGAAGAGAAGCCTAAGAAATCAACACTTTTTGCACACAACCCACAAAACTCACTTCCGTAGTTTGGTGGGCATCCTTTTAGAAAATGAAATATCTGTTTTTGAATGTTATACAGTCTATTGGGGAACAGAAGCAATGGAAATGGTATTAAATAAAATCGGAAAGATAGATCAATGATGGCGGTGATAAGCAGATTGCTAAAGGTTGAGATACATGCACCATAGATGATGATTTGTCTAGGCTTGACTATGCTTAAATACTACATGATTTAAAATATATAAATTATTTTTGGCTAAGAACGCAAAGTTCAGAAATATTGATATAAAAAGAGGATACAGACTGGTACGACTAAGATTAAATCTAATTTTTATATTTATTTGAATACATCTACATATGCAGGGAAGGATTCAAGGTTTGTGTAAACTCAAATGTGCATAGGTCTTTATGTCAAACTATAAATCATAATCGATAAACACTACCTTACCTTGATGAGAATCTGACTGTGACCCATGACCAGACGTAATAGTCCCACTTTCAGGTGGAACAACCAAAGCTCTGCATGTAGGACAAGTATTTTGTCTCTCTAGCCATGATCGTAGACAATGAACGTGGAAGAGATGCCCACATATTAATTTCTTAGCCGAGGTCATTTCCTCACGGCAAATAATGCAGGTTGCATCACTTCTGCATGTCCATTTGAAGCAATTCAGAATGCTAATGCAACAGATATACAAGGTATCATTTAAACAAAAGTCCGACCAAAGTAAATACTCACGCATTAAGCTCTTCTGGCGTAGCTTCCGGAAAACGATCGTTCATGTTGGATGTAATAGTCCGATATCGCACATAATCAGAAACACGAGCCCTGAAGTTCCTAAATGTCTCGTAGAGCTCCCGTATTAGATGCAGAGGAACACCATAGCTCCTGAAAGACCGATTTTAGATCAATAGCATACAACTAATTGCAAGCAAAATAAAATTCGACAAGGTAACACATGAAAATGATGAAACACGGAATAACACTACAAGATGCCAAACACTATTAAATGTAAGCTACAAAGATAAAACTTCATAAGGTTAAGCGGGAAACACAGTGGTTACATTGAAATAACCAGCATCATCACGTGGGAATAAACAATACTTATTTTTCTTATTTGACTCTCCCTAGTGACATGAAGAACACACTTTTTTTAAGTGAGCATCCCTGACATTTCTACTAAAAAATACCTACTGACATTTTAAAAACGAACAAATGTAAGCATAAAAGTACAATACATGGACAATGAGTAGATAGTAACTTACATGAATATCACGAGAAAGAAGCAAAGGTACATAGACAAGTGAAGAAGATCGCGGATAAGTTCCAAGTAAAAGGTATAGACAGGCTTTTTCTCCCACTGTCCTTCCATAAGCATGTCACTAACATAGAAAGTATATTTCAAAAATGTTGATACTGTTGTCGTTGCCAATATCATGTACCTAGACAGAAAGAGTTCAAAATATTATAAGTTCGCAACAGTAGGAAACACAATAACAAGAATAATATAGGTAGCAGAAGTTTTCAAGTGCTAATTTTTTTTAGCAACTTACTCAAATGCAAAGAAGAGAGATACTGAAGCTTGTCGGGTTTCTAATAAATGCTTAGTCGAGCTGTACAGAAAGAAGCTGTCGAGAAGAAGAAGAAACCCCATAAAAGAAACAATCCGAATGTGAGACAACATGGGAACAGACGGAGTAGTCTCAATGTACTCAACCCTCTTTTGGGCCAACCAATGCAACGCCTTGATCAACAGAAGAGTTGTAACCATAGCGAGGAAAGTAACAGAAAAGTCCTGTCTGAAAATAGTGACCGCAAAGAGAATTTCCATGACCTCCCTCCATGATTGCTCATTCAATCTCTCGACCTCTGCCTCTCGGAGGGAACCAAGAAATACCCGTTTGGTCAACTGCCACAAACTGCACATTAAGACCAGACCCATATTGAGAAGAATCGCCGAATTGATCTTGGAGGTCGAGAGGTAAACGGTTGCTGGATAGAATTGTCCTCTACTACTAAAAGCATGATAGATTACTGCCAATGTTGCAATTACACTAACCCCAGCATAAGTTTGAAGCTTCATCATTTTGCTCTCTGTCACACCAAATCGACGGAAGCCAAACCAAAACTTAAAATCATCAAAATCTATAAACTTTGATGCAACAGAATAAACAAAACAACAGATTCCATATTATATAAATATACAAGTTCCTAACTATTTTTTCTCGGCAACCAAACACGTTATGCTTAAAATGTGCCGGAAATCCTATAAAACATTAATACAGCTAGATCTTTGATAGCTACTCGCTCCAAAATCCAGAACCATCAGCTCAGGTAACAAAACTAAACAGATAAATCAAATTAAACATCGATAATTCCAAAATCTACAGAAATCGATCCATAAACATAAAAAAAGTTTCAAAATTGATGAAGATCTGAAGTGAAGGAGACGTACCTGGGTTTCTCGGAGCAGCTTCGTGTCCTTTCGAAACGTGTAATGCCTATACTGTAGTGTGCTCGTTCGTGAGAGCTCAAATGTTTCGATTCGATGCTTCGCGTCATCGAGTGGACGATTGTCCAATGGTATTGCGCCACGTGTATGATCATACAAAACATTAGATGCATCATTGTAATGTACTTAAAATATGGTTGTTCAAAGTTTAGTTCGAGTCGGTTCTGTTCAAAACAAATCAATGATTAATTTAATTTTAGGCAAAATTAAAATTAAATTGATAAAAATTGAATCGGTTTGATTTTTTACTTATTAATTTTCAATTCAATTAAGTTTCATTTTATGAATCCTCACGTTTTAGATCGTTTTTCTTATTATTTTATTTACATGTTTTCGGTTTAATTTTTTTAAACCGACATTTTTTTAAAAATTCTTACATTTTGGGTATGTCTTGACTTATTTTTTGTCGACCCAATTAATAAATATCGATGATCTAAAATAAATCATATGTCCAAATCGACCAATTTTTTATTTGATTTCTATTTTATAAACCACGTCCAAACTGATGAGATTTTATTTTAGTTTGATCTTTGACCGAATTAATTAGGTTCTTTTTAGTCGATTTGGAATTCGATTTTGTTTTTTTGGTTATTTTTGGGCGGCCCTTTGCTCCGTGGAGGGGACTTCTTGCTTTTATCCCTGATTGATTATAGGAAATTTGGTTGAAAGTTTGTAATATTTGTGCTTGCACAAGACCATGTGTTGCTTAAAGTGTCAACAATGTATCCTTGTTCATGTAATCACCGACTTTTGATCATTGGCACTCTCAAACGTGTGCTCCATTACTCGTAAGTATCAATTGACTAAGGTATTTAAATATCAGCCAAGTTACAACTCTACCTTCATTCTTTCTCATACGCAAATAGGCATGTGACGATAATAATTTTATCCCTACTGTTGGGTACATTTTCTATCTCGGTTTGACGCCTATTTCTCGGAGCTCGAGAAAATAGTGTTATGCTACTCGATTTTTAACTAAGTATGAGTATAAAATCTTGGCTAACATCGCAGCTGAGCTCACGTGGGTGCTGTCTCTTTTCACTAAGCTTGGCCTTACAATTGTTTCAACATCGGTTATTTAACGTGATAATATTGGGGTAACCAATCTAAGTTCTAATATAAGGTTTCATTCTTGTGTGAAATACGCTGCAATCGTCTACTATTTTGTTTGAGAGCATGTCAAGTTAGACACTCTTCGTGTTGCATGTATCTCTACCGATGATCAACTCGCCAATATACTAACCAACCCATTGCCATGGCCATGGCCAAGAACTTTTTTGCAGCAAGTACACATCACAAAATGGTTGTGCTCATGCACCTTGAAGGGCGGTGTTGATGACATAATCGGTCCTCCCAATATCTTTGGACTATATTAAGCAGAGATATTACATGAATCATCTCATCTCATTCTTATATTATCTCTCCATTACAACATGTATCAGTGCATGTATGTATAGAGAATAAATCAGGTGAGAACCAAACCCTTTTGTGAAAGTACGAGAATTGAATTTTAGACATTGAATGTCCATTAGAAATAAGTGAAATCTATCGGAAATAAGTCGTATGAACTGGTAGAACTTGAGTGTGCACTGGTAGAAAGTGAGCGTAAACTGGTAGAAACAGAAGGACCCAGCAGAACCACGAAAATGACCGTGGTAAGATTTCGCTGCCACGTGTTCGTGCGCAAGACAAATTTCTTTATTATTTGAGTGATCCAACGACTAATAGAAGTTTGAACATTCTACCAAATTTGTGCTAGAACGCGTCCATGTTTATATACTAATGAATGAATAAAATTACACAATTACACTTTATAATGTCTACCGATCATCCACAGAAGCGAACGATTAACTGTGATTTCGATTTTCGGTTTAGAGTCCGATTTGGTTCTTGGCTCGGATCGATTTCGGGTCTAAAGTGGGGATTGGGCTTAATGGGCTGGGAACGAGGGAACAAAAATGAAAATTGGGCTTTGTTTCACTGGGCCAGTAAAAAACTTATAGGCCCATAGAAAAGGAAAAGGTATTAGAAAAGACGAAGAGGAGCGAGAACGATAGAGATTGGAGACAGAAAGAAGCAGGCGATTTGTTTGTTGGAGAAGATGGCTTCGATAGTCAGAGGAGTATTGAAGTCGATCAAGGAGAAAGGATTGGGAAGCTTCTTGCGAGACCTCAAGGACGAAGGCTTCCTGTATTTTCTTCTCTTCCCTTTCCTCTCGATTCATTTCCATTCCTTGATTTTGTTTTACAGAAATTCGCAAACCCTTGTTTGGTAATCTGGAGAATTTACTAACATTTCGATGTGAGAACGAGAGAATATCTGTCTCGCGTAGATGTTTGTATCTGTTTGGTATCTTAGAAAACGAGGGGAAACAGTTTTTGCATCGGATCTGATTGGATGCTTTATTTTTATTCACGCACAGAAATGTTTTCTCAGCTTTTGAAGATGCTATAATTTTGGTAGCTACTGTATCGGTTCATTTCCAATCGTCGCCTCTTTTATCCCTGGTTTGGTTCCCCTAGCTTAGGGAAATGTTATTAAAATTTGAACGGTATGGGAGGATCTCGGTGTTGATGTTTGTGCCTGTTTGGTTGGTCGGAAAATGGAGGAAAACAGAAGTTTCATTTTTGCAGCTGATTGATTTCTTTCAGTGATTGTGATTCTTTTTCTTCTTTTTTTATCGTTGCTAATACTCTTTTAGCTTACAAGATGTCAGAAATTTTGTAACTAGAAAATAGAATGTAGTTTGTTGATATTTTAGAGTGGAAACTAGAAAACAACTGCATCAGCATCTGCTAGCTAACAATCAACTATAAGGAAATGATAGTTTATGCACTTCTTGTTCTTCTTTTAGCTAAGTTCATTTGCGTGGTTGCTCGGAGTTGGAAGTTTTATATCTTATGTTTTATTTTCTCTTACCTCTACTGAGTAGCTGTAATATTCTCTTTATTTTACAGGAGGTGCCTTCCAGATGGAAATCTTTTGTAAGTTCTATCTCAGCTCTGCCTTTGCAGCTGATAACCTTGTCTATATCCCGCATAATTCTTTTAGAGCTCATAAAATCATGGTGTTGTTCCCTATGAATTATCTCTGCGAGTTATTAGTATTAGTATGGATACTGTTCATGTGTGATGTAAACTTAACTGTATTTCTGGATTTTTATGACAATTGAGCTCAAGTAAAACTTCTTCACTATTTGGATGAATGTGGAGATCAAGTACCCAAATAAGTTCACCGCATAGATAGTTTTTGTTGTTGCTCGTATCTGCATTATGGCCATGTTGAAAAATGAAAACACTTTAACTATTATCTCGTGAGGGAGTTATGAGGTGTATCTACAACAAGTTATAGTGATACTGAAGTTTGTACGTTCAATTGTTACAAGTATCCATGCTTTTTAAACAAAACTTGGTTTCTGGTCGGATGTTTTATCTGCGAGGATTTAAAACAACTATTGTTTTATTTATCCTCAGTATGGTTACATGGAGCTTGGCCAAGTTTGAATTGCTTGTAGCTAGTTTCATTCTCAGCAATTTATATAGATCGTATGCTCACATGGGAACTTGGACATGATCTTTTCTCTGTTATTGGATTTGTAATATTGTCTTGGATGCTATGACATTCAACAGCCTCTAACTAACATCTTTGTTTTGTCTATGGTTGACTTAGGCAAACTAAGATCCACAACTTAGGGGGCACAGTCGTGGGAGTCGATAAGTTCGGCAACAAATATTATGAGAACCTTAATGCTCAATATGGTTAGTTTCTCTTTGTCCATATCATCCATAATAATTTCTTACCGCTGTGTTGCAACATTTCTTCTGTTATATTTATCCTCAGTTTTCTCTTGCCTTGCTGTTTAATTTGATTTGATCGCATTGACATTTGTTAAAATATTGTTGGAACATTCGGTCATGTGTGCATTCTTATCATGTCGTGTTCTGTTATTTTCCGGATATCGTGACATACTTCATACATGAAAGCAAAGTGTGAACATAGCCTTTTCACACTCATTGATGTATTGAAGTTTAAAGTTGAGTTCAGGGAAGCCCAAGTTAGGTAGCTTGCAACTTGTAAGAATGAAAATTATCAATCACATTATACCAAAACCAATAGATTAGTCCATAGAAATATGTACGTAACAAGCCCACAAACAAGAAAATTATCTGCCTTGCATTTGTGTCAAAAAGACATTATTTGACATTTTTTGCTGTGGATTTGAATTGAGATAAAGCAGTGAGATAATTGATAACAAAATATGAGTCATACATATGTATTAAGGGGATTTATCATCCTCTTGCCATCTATTTTCATATGTTCTTTAGTAAGGTTATGGAACAAGCGGACACAATGTTAAAAATGTTAGTATTCAGTTGAATTGGTGGATATTTTTGTTGTCTTAACAATAACACATACGGCAAAATATATTCATTTGGATGGGATGTTTACAGCGTCTGGTGAGATCACGCCAAGCGATAAGATTTATTGGCAATTTGTTTGCTTCCACAATCACACCTTTGTTCAGTACTTGAATCTTAGGCTTTATGCGCCGTACTCCTAGTGCTTACAATTTTATTGGGGATATTTATTTGCAGGAAGACACAGATGGGTTGAGTATGCTTCAAAGGACCGGTACAATGCTTCTCAGGTGCCCCCAGAATGGCATGGTTGGCTCCACTACATCACAGATCACACTGGTGATGAGGTAAATTTCAAATTCTCTTAATATTATGCTCTATTATTATGTGGTGAAGAAAAATGCAGCCTCAAAGAGCTTATATCTATATTTATTGCAGCTTTTGTTGCTGAAACCAAAGAGGTACGGAATCGAACACAAGGAAAATTTCTCTGGAGCAGGCGATGAATACATTTACCATTCCAAAGGGCACGCCCTCAATCCCGGGCAGAAAAATTGGACCCGGTACCAACCTTGGGAACCCACCAAGCCCTGAGATATATACTTTCTCGACGCAATAGGCCTTGTGACCAACTCGGCAATGTTATGTACTGGATGCTTTTGTCTTCATTTCTCTGAATAAATGTCTTGTACTGTTTTGCAGTTGTGAATACTTCGCAATTGTTTTATTAAAGACTTGATTGTTGACATCATGTTATGATAAACAGATCTGCGATGCAATTGAATTGATAGTTCTGCAATTAATGGATTGGTGCCAAAAAGTCCTTGTCTACCCGAACAAGGAAAGCAAGTTTGAAATATGAATTGACACGAGAGTGCATAATTGCCACATAGAATAGAGAAGTAGTCGTGGCATGTCTGTCTTCACATTTACTGTCATTTTGACATATAATTTCTAAATTTTGTGTGAATAATTGTTTTACAAAACTTAACAGATTATTTCATAACGAAAATTAAACAATCTTTGTTTTTAACATTTTCTTTGTTAAGATGGGCGCCAAAAATTGAAATCACTCAAATAAATAGTTTACACTACAATTTAGCATTTACAAGCGGGAGAAGTTGTGGCGCAATTAAATTAGTTATTACATATATTGGGAAAATTTTGGAAGGAAAAAATCGGTTTAATTGAATTTACCATTTAGCCCCTGGCTTGAAGCTGCTCCTATAATCTCGTTTGTTCATATACGGAAAATAGTTTCGCTGTCCGTCTCATCAGAGCTCGAGAAAAATGGCGTCCGATCCTGAGCAGCCCGCGCTTTCTTCTCTCGGGAAGGTTCGATTTCATCATCTTCTTCATTTATTTTCCTTTGCCTCTCACTTCTACGCTTTGGATTCTGTTTGTTTGGTTGCTTGGAAAATAAGGAAACGGAGAAGAACATGATTTCATTATTTTAAGAGTAAAAGGAGAGTAGGTGCCGTTTCTAGGGTTTAGTGTGAATCAAGTGTGTTTGGCGCAATTGAAGCTTGCTGGTTGGTCTGGTAGTGGTTTTGGAGATGTAATAGTGTTTATTTTCTGTGCGGTTGCTGAGAAATTACAGGGAGGAGCAAGGAACAAAGGGGAGGTAGTTGTGTTACCTGGGAATCGATGAGAAACATTTTCTTACAGATGTTTCCTCGTGAATTTAGCTGTCAAAATATGCGCAGACAGAAAATTGTGATGCACTATTTTCCTCGCAAGACCTGAGAATATGTGAACTGCCATGTAGTTAGGCCAGAAAAAATTGAACATCTGTTGATCGGCTTTGTTAACTTTTATGCTAGGATTTACAAATAGAAGCTGCGGGTTAATTTATATTCACTGGTGACGAATAGAATCATTTGTTTTATGTGATCAATGTGATTGTTTGTTGAAAACTCGAAATTACTTATTATGTTGTCGCCTGTTTTGTGTAGTCTTCAGGTGAGATCGGTGGTGTAGATGAACCTCTTCTTAATGGGATTAAACCTTCTGTTTCGGAAAGTTATTCCGTTTTTGCCACAATCCTCCCGTGAGTTACTTCTTTAGTTTTTATTAACTTTGTGCACACAAAAAGAAGTAGAAGATATTTCTATTGCTTTATCTTGATATTTTTGTAGATCTATGATGCACTGTTTAGGCGATATTTGACTTGGCAAATTTGTTCATTCAATCTGTAGTGGTGTTAGTTGGTCAGATCGAACAAATTAACTACTATATGTTGATAGTTTCTTCAAGTTGGAGGAAAATAGTTTGTTGCTTTATTTATACACACGTGTTATGAAATTGAAAGATAAAGCTTTCCGCGAAAATTGAAATAAGTAGATTAATACAAGAAAGGGTTTGGTATTGCTTTCAGATTTCTGTTCCCTGCTCTTGGAGGACTGTTATATGGATATGATATTGGTGCAACGTCTTGTGCTACAATTTCTGTAGAGGTAGGCTTCCAACATTTGCTAATAGGGCTGTTGATATAAATTATGATTCAACTTTCTACGTCTTCAGAATTTATGCTTCATTTACAACCTTATTATTATTAGATTGCATATTAACCTTTTGCTTTTCCTCCAGTCAGCCACATCAAGTGGGGTATCATGGTACAACCTGTCTGCAGTGGAGATTGGTCTCATAGTGAGTTTATGATAGATTTTTGTCTAATATTGCTCTGTCAGTGAATACAATAACATTCCTTAGTGTTAATACTGTTGATGCTGCCTTCTGCAGACCAGTGGTTCACTATATGGTGCCTTGATTGGCTCTATCTTGGCCTTCAACATTGCTGATTTCTTAGGTCACTTCTTCTTTCACATTGTGTTATTTACTCAAAAATGGAATATCATTAGTATCTTGATTATAATTCTAAATGGTGGACATGAATTAAAGGAAGGAGGCGAGAGTTGATGCTGTCGGCTACATTGTATCTTGTTGGAGCTGTTGTAACAGCTGCAGCACCAGGCTTCGCTGTCATGGTGGTTGGGCGTTTTGTTTTTGGTATAGGAATTGGATTGGTAATGCAGCCTCTCATTTTTTAAAATGCATTATTTTGACAATTGACCATATCAGCATGTATACGCTTAGATATAACACTCTCTCTTTCAGGCAATGCATGCTGCTCCAATGTACATTGCCGAGACAGCCCCAAGTCAGATACGCGGTCAACTAATCTCTCTCAAAGAGTTCTTTATAGTCCTTGGAATGGTCGTAAGTACCTCTACTTAGCTCTGTGAATCTACACCCCTTCCATTAATTGTTATTTGGGAAAACGGCAAAATGGCAAACAAGTGATGTGCACTTTGTTTTTTTTTGTTTTTGAAGGTAGATGTGTACTTTGTTAATGTCAAACAAATGCTGTGAACTTTGATTTTTTGTGCAAAATGCACGTATTTATACAAAAATGACGAAATTGCCTCCGAAATTAAGAATTAAGATTTTTATAAAATAATTTAGCATATAATAAATCACAAAATTTGATTATACAAATTTTAGTTAAAATATGTGTTTAGAGAAACATCAAAAAAATTATTATTATTTTAAAAACTAATTCTTAGTTTCAAAGTCAATTTTGTACCAACACACACATTTTGCACAAAAGCTCAAAGTTCACAACATCCTTTTGCCATTATCAAAGCACATGGCATATCTTGCAAAAGTGTGATAGAATAAAACATGTTTTTGCCATTTTCCATTGTTATTTTTCTACTCTATCTTGGGTGTTGCTGCCTTAACTGTATATTAAGCACATGAAAAAAATGCAGGCAGGGTATGGGATTGGTAGTCTCTTCGTTGATGTAGTTTCTGGATGGCGCTACATGTATGCGGCTAGTACTCCCTTGGCAGTGATCATGGGAATCGGAATGTGGTGGCTACCGGCATCACCTAGATGGTTGCTTTTGTGTGCCATACAGGGAAAAGGAAGTATGGAGGATTTGAGAGAGAGAGCTATAGGCTGCATGTGCCGTCTAAGGGGCCAGGCTATTGGCGACACAGCACTTGAACAAGTAAATGAAATTTTGGCCGAGCTTGCTTCTGCCGGTGGAGTGAAAGAAGCTACTTTTGGGGAAATGTTTCAAAGTAAATGCAGGAAAGCAATTATAATTGGAGCAGGGTTAGTCCTGTTTCAGCAGGTATCTACACTACTTGATCAAGCAAAATGATACTAAACTCTCTATTCCTTGCATTTACTAATATGTACAGTGACAGATCACAGGGCAGCCAAGTGTACTGTATTATGCAGGAACAATCCTTCAGGTACTCATTTAGTGATTTTGATCACTACTAATCCATATTTCGTAGTTAAAAATGGTCTGATCTTTACAAATATAATCTGATAGACTGCAGGGTTTTCAGCAGCAGCTGATGCAACAAGGGTGTCAGTTCTACTTGGTGTACTGAAGGTAGGTTGTTTCCTTCAATTTTTAACACACTAAATACAGTTTAATGAAGGTCTACGTTTAGCTGTAAGATTCACAAATACTTTTTCATAGTGGGTGGTTCATGTATCTTTCTTAATATGTTAATATATATTTCAAAAGCTTATTCCGTAAGACTAAAATACTGTCCTTTTTGTTTCATCTTTCTGATGATATGATATATGGTCGATGTATCATATACCATGTGTTTTCCAGAATCCTCTGACTTTGACTTTTCTTGTTGCAGTTGATCATGACTGGAGTAGCCGTTCTTGTGGTGGACAGACTCGGGAGGAGACCTTTACTACTCGGAGGTGTTTCTGGGATAGTAAGTCAACTGTCTTCTACTATAATTGTATACAAGTAAATGTGATGCCATTTTATTTATTGAGTCCTAGTTTTGGTTTCCTCACTTGTTATACTTAATCTTACGCGAAGATAAGAAACACAATGCCCAAGGTTTCTAATTTTCCTTAATCGATCACTTAGAGGAATTTTTGAGCCACCAATTGCTGATACAAACCAATTCAACATATTTAGGCGGACCGCGGATAATGTAGCCTCTCTTCAAGACATTATTTAATGTTTCTGTTTTTTTTTTTCATTTTTCCCTTTTATATTTCCCATGTAATGCTCTTAGAGTTTCCTTTCCCAACTTGGGAATAGTCTCTATTTTCTTTTAATATAATTGTTTTATTGCTGATAAAATAAATTGCCCGATACAAATTGTCAACTGTGTTCATTTTGGCAGATTGTCTCTTTATTCCTACTTGGATCATACTACCTTTTCCTGGATGATGTGCCGGCTGTAGCAGTAGCTGCGCTGCTGTTGTATGTTGGGTGTTATCAGGTAAATTAGACCTCTAGACTCCTCTCACACACCACATGCAGTGCAGATGAACTGATTTTGTACTTTAATAATAAAGAGTAGATTTAACTTGCATTGATGTGATATATAAGTATGTCGATACCATTAAAAGCGATTTGTAAGAATGGGAAGGATGTCGTCTGCATCCTCTGACTGTTTCGATAGTTTCTTCCTTCTGGTTGTTGTGTTCAGTACTATTGATGTAGGACAACTTACTTTTGTTGCACCAACTATTGTTATAAAAACAGATTTTTAGGACTTCAAAACAGTTCTCTCGCCTACACAACAAACGATACAAAGGTAGTAAAGCAAAATTAGCACAGCACAGCACTGAACTGCACTATAGACTTAGGCACATGTACATGAAAGATCCACCAGATCAAGTTGTGGAAAAGAGGAAAGCGCAAGCATAAGAGAAATCCATTGACTGGACTAGATTCATATTCAAACCTGCTAAGCTAAAAAAAATAGTAGCCCCAGCTTTGCAAATTTCTCTTGGAACAACTATAGAGATAGAGGAGTGAGTTTGTTTTCTAATCAAAGGTCTAGTTTAGTTTCTCACATATTGGTTTTGCAGCTATCGTTTGGCCCTATTGGGTGGCTGATGATTTCAGAGATCTTCCCTTTGCGCCTTAGGGGACGAGGAATGGGCCTTGCAGTGCTTGTAAATTTCGGTGCAAATGCCTTGGTCACCTTCGCATTTTCTCCTCTCAAGGTGCGTAATCATCTGAACTTTTTATAATTTTCAAAAGAAAAACAATGTATTATCTAAAATTTATTTTGGACTGTCTATTCTGTTTCTTTTGGACATATACTGCTGTAGGCTGGTTAAGACAGTTTCATAGCTGTACTGTATAACAAAAAACAACCATAATAATGAGCTAGGAATAGGATGTTGTTTTTATGCTTGGTAATTATAATATAATCAGTTTTAATTTGGTATACATACAGGCATGGCTAGGAGCTGGGATATTGTTTTATGTATTTGGAGTGATAGCTGTTTTATCCATCATCTTCATATTCTTCATTGTGCCGGAGACCAAAGGACTCACTCTCGAGGAAATTGAGGCCAAGTGCATATAATACCATTTTAGCTTATCTCAAAAAAAACCATTTTAGCTTTTATTTATTTACATTTACGCAACTCGGTTATGTTTTATTCTAGGCATTGCATAGATCTGAATATGTAACAAAAACTAGCATCTCAAGTATTTCCTTTAATAGGTTTGTAAACTAACTTAATTGAGCCTTAGTATACACAATAATAGGCTTGTAAACTAGCTCAGAGGAAATTGTTTGGCGTGAGTTTCAGCCCGAGCTCAAATAAGCTTATATCATTAAGCTCAAAAATAAAGAGTCAACTTAGATTCATTCACTTTTTGCCATGTGTTTATTTAGAAGGTTTATTTTATTAAAAATGTATGAGTATAAATCAGGTGAGAAACAAATACTCTTATTAGAACCTTAGAACTGATCTCAGCCATCCATCTCTAGTGAGTTAGATTAACCCCAAACTAACTCCGTTAACAGTTTTTTTTTCCACTCACGTGACGCGCGATTTTGGTTCAGCATAGAGGAGATAGTCGTGTAATTTCCACTCTTTTCTTTTTGTTAATTTATGGAATTGATTATATTTCAATTCTACGTCGACCTAAATTGTTTTTGAGTTAAACCGAGTCTCTCTTCCTCTATTCTGCTTATACTTATCGAACAGAGCTTGGGAGACGACTAGCCAGCGCTGAGGGAGGTCTGGGCGTCTAGTTGCTGGACTCATATTCGACAGTTACAGGTTGACATTCTGCTTCACGCGAACTGCTGTTAGGTGATTTTTTTTTTGCTAACTAGTTTGCTATGGCCGATTGGTTTGTGTTGTAGCTGATTTTGTTGTTTGAATGTTGTAGACATGGCGCGACTGAAGAACACTGGTACTCGTGGGTCGTTTAAAAGGTCAGAGGTCCACAAGTAATGCCCTGAGTCGATGATTGTGTTTGTTTTGATTGTGTGTTGGTACGTTGATGTTCACAAATCGGTATTCCTAGCTCTCGACGGACAGTGCTGGTGGGTCAGTGTTGGTGTGTAAGTGATTTTCACAAGTCGTTTAAAGTGGCCAATTCTTTTGATGTTTGGCCAGAATATTGGATGTTTATCCACAGTTTGGTCAGAATGGCCCTGGGTTTTTGTTTGTTTTATTAATTTCGTCTTCACACACATTGTCCATGGTTTTGGATGTTTGTCCACAAACTTAACTTTAGTCGGATGATTTTTGCAGCTGAAAGGGGACAAGACACCCAACTCAGAGATGAGAACAGCATCGGTAGCGGTAGTGACTTCGAGGACGATGGCCACTGTCTCATGGCTTGGACCTTGTCTGCATCTGCCTGTACCCTAAACCCAACAAAAACTAAATATTTCCAATCTTATGGGTAGATGATATTATCACTAAATCCACCCCAAACCCACGAAAACATTTGGACATGAAATCATGTCTGTACATATAGATCAAGCAACAGCAACAACAAAAAACTGACATTATATTTACCATATCTATATATATTTTCAAAAACAATTTCATTGCATATAGTAACACTATCATCATTCACTTTCCATTCATTTTCCACAGTTCAGAAACAAAATATATAATACAACTACAAGACCAACACAAACACAATGTTCAAACAACAGAAAAGCTTGTATATGAAAGATAGTTCTCTGAGGAAGAACTATATATATCACCAACATCACCACCCCTAATTCAGCACAAAAGTCGAGTCTCTTCTCCTACTTCATTTTCATTCCCTTGATGAAAATATAACTGAAAATACGTACACATATGCAGAGAACCCGCATCATGGCTCCAGCTTCAAGGAAACAACCCGCGTCTGCCTGTTCCGCTTTGCCGCCTTCACAAAGACTACCGACAGGCAAAACGGAGCCCATCGTGGCCACTAGACCTTTTGCTCCCCCTACAGGCAAGCCACTGGAAATGTGTCTGGAATCAGTCAATAAAACTCGAGACTAAATATATGTTTACACTTAAACATAAAACAAATATACAAAGTCCTAGTCATGGAAGGGACACTACACAAATATATAGTTGCTTTCGTAAATTTGTTTTTGGATGGCGTTTACTCTTTTTACCCTTCAATCTCCAGTCAGAAGAATTTCCACAAACAAAACAATGAAATTGTTATATATAAAGCACCTTAATCACACAAAACTAAATGTACCATATGTTATCGTTATATAAGGGACGATGAATTGAATACGAAGAGCATGGTAGGGTACAACATCCAACCTTTCCATTAAACTGACAACACCGACAACCTTGGTCCTTTGACCTAAAGCGAGGTTATATTAAAGTATGGTTCAAGGTACGAAGATGTTTGGTGTCCGACCACAGTATAGATTTAACATTGCAAGGAATGAGGTACATTTACACTAGAAAAGGTTTTGGCATTTTATAAGACGTGAATGTTCCAAAATAGTTCTTGAACTATCCAGTTTGTTCCGATTTAGTCCTGTGAGTTTGTTTGGTTCAAATTTAGTCCCCTAACTTTCCAAATTGTTTCGTTTTTAGTCCCCCGACCATTCAAATTATTTTGATTTAGTCCTCGTCTCCTTCAACTATCTATGCACTGCTGACGTCACAAGCAAACACGGGAACTAAATTGGGACAATTTGTTTCGCTGGGAACTAGGAACAAGGAACAAAATAAAGTTCATGACTAAATTGCAGCAATTTAGATGGTTAGTGGACTAAAGCAAACCAAAACAAGTTGAGTGACTAAATCTATATCAAGGACTATTTTGAAACATTTTCCTCCATAGAAAATGATTGCGTGATATGAAACTCTATGTTTGGCATGAAGATAATAACACATTCATTTTGTAATATATCTTAGTAACAACAACCTGGTAAGTAATTGAAGAATATTTCCCAAACAAGGAACTATTTTTTAGCGGGGCAAGATACTCTATCAAACTTCATTTTCCCCAATTTCAACAAAGCTAGTGCATTACCAAGTTATCCACAGACTAACCAAAAAGAAAGGAGTGTTGAGAATGTATGTCTATTTTACTCATTCATGCACTTCAAATTAACGAACTAATAAAATCTGTTTCTTGTCCTCGGACTTTTTTGCTTTTGATGCATAGCATCTGAAGCATCCTATAAACTGGCATATAGTTCATTAAATATGCACAATCAAGCCAGTGCAAGCAACAAAATAGCATATGCATTGTCACATGCAGGCGATGGCAATAGTGTATACTCATGATTCTTCTAGGATAGCAAGAGTTGCCAAATAAATGCCTGAATTTTACAATCTTAGGGTCCACAATTGCAACTAATTGGACACAAAAACAATCCATACACAGGGCCGAACAAATATGGCAGACATCAACCTCCACCTCCCCGGACTCAAAAGAAATCATTACCATACCATATTTAGACACCATGACAATGAAGGGGGTGGTGTGGGTCATTGAGTGATAATGCGGGAGAGCAGCCCCGACCCTTGGCCATCCAAGCACTGCAGAATCAATCGGAACCCCCAACATCCCTTAAAACCCAGCAAATATTTGAATGTATTCATGTGCAAGGATTTGGAAATATAGAATAAGCTAGTATTTGGTTTAGATGGACTTATTTAATCTTGCTTGATGGTCCCGATTGCACGGCAAGTGCACAGGTCGTCAAGTAATACGGGAGTATGTTTCATGAATCATTTGCACAATTACACATGTAAACAATTTATTTATGATATTGCATTTCATTTTCATAGTTTCAAAATCATAAAACGCTGAAATATATATAGTTTCAAATGAAATGAAATATACATCATTATTATGAAAATAAAACATATACCACGATCGAAAAAATTAAACACGTGTAATTGGAGACAATGAAAAATATTCATAAAAACATTTGTAAAAACAAAATTTCAAAAAATGAAATGTAAATATTTTTGTAAATTATGTTAGCATACAAATAAAGTCATGAAATTAAAATGAAATAAATTTTTATTGGTAAAATCTTATTTGTAAAAATAAAATCATAAAATAGTAAATAGTAAAAAATGTGTGTAAATCATGTAATCGCACAAATAAATAATGAAGTTAAAAGCAAATGAAATGAAATATCAAATCATGAAATAGTAAGAAAATGGAAATAAATCTTGTACTCGTAAAACTATCTCATGAAATCGTAAAAAGTAAATTAGGAAATAATTTAATTACCAATTAAGTAAATTAGACCTTATAATTAGAAAGAGGAAATGATTTGTTCATATAAAACTACCCTTATACTTGTATTAAAAGACAAAATTAAATAGAAAGTTGTAAATAATTACACTAAATTACCATTAACGAGTCAGGAAAAATTTAAACCATTAAAATTTTCATCTAATCGGTCATAATTAGTTCCCATTTTCTATTATAATGTGTAGGTTGAGGTTGTGCTCTTAATTAAGAATGGTATTGGTAGAAAAATAATTAAAGTATATATGCACCCATGTGATGTGACTGTAGTGGGTTTGGGCCAATGGGCCTATTTGTCTTAGGGCGGTACATAAGCTTGTGTTAATAGGCCCAATGGTTGAGTGGCAAATAAAATAAATAAGAGGTCTAGATCCAGGTGTCAGTTCCACATTCGCAACCGCCCAATCCTCTTCCTTTCCGGTAAAAGTAACAGATCCAGTGGCGGAGAGAGGGAGAGAATTTCATGGCCAAATCTCTACTGGTTCCCTCCTCAGCTGCCGTTCCCAGGGCTCCTCTGCCGACACTACGACGCCGTTTCATCTTGCCAAGTTTCCGTCAGGCTCAGCAACCCCTCTCCTTTAGCCACTGTGTTTCACCTCTCCGCTTCCGCCGCGTGTCCGCTCTCGATTCTGACACCCCTAAGCCTCTTCACCATCACCAGGTACTCTCTCTCTCTCTCTCTCTACCTTCAACCTTTGTTCCTTCCCTTGCAAGCTCCTAATCATTTTCTTAGGTTAAGACCAAGAAGAGTGATAGCTTCTACCAATGGGACTCCTGGACTGCCAACTTCTCCGGAGCTTCCAATCTCCCTTTCCTCTTACTTCAACTCCCTCAGATCATCCTCAATGCTCGCAATCTCCTTGCTGGAAATAAATCCGCCCTTCTTGCTGTTCCATGGCTGGTAATCCACTTTTTATTTTTCTCCTTTTCTATTTCTAATTCCCAGAAATGAATGGAACTGTTCTTTTACTTCTCACTCTCAGGGCATGTTTACTGGTTTGCTTGGAAACCTTTCCTTGCTCTCCTACTTTGTAAAGAAGAGGGAGAAAGAGGCTATTGTGGTGCAGACGTTAGGAGTAGTTTCCATTTTTGTGGTCTTCTCTCAGCTTGCAATGGCTGAGGCAATGCCTTTCCCTCTATATCTCATTACTTCTGTCGTGGTCGCTACCGGCCTTCTTTTAAATTTCTTGAATTACTTCAATATGCTCAATTCTCGTGTCTGGACCCTCTGGGAAGATTTCATCACTGTTGGTGGCCTATCTGTGCTTCCTCAAGTATGTTACTTTGCCCTCTCTCTTGCAGAATTTTACTTTCTGTCGTAATCTAATCACTGACCATCGTGTCTATATGTGTGTACAGATTATGTGGTCTACCTTCATCCCATATGTCCCCAACAGTATTCTGCCTGGTGCAATAGCATGTGTCATGGCTCTCACACTAGTTTTTATGGTAAGTTAAGATTATTCTTGTTAATAGTGGTAATCAAATAGCAAACATTGCTCCATACTTGTGAATTATAGTAATGCATTCAGGAGATGTAGGGCCTCAATGGTTTTGCGAAGAATCGTTGGTGGCAAATTACCAGTTGTTGCACTTCAATTAGATAAGTCTGTGGCCTATGGTAACAGGGTGAATTTGAAGTGTATTATGCTTCATCTTGTGTGTTCCCTCATTCTCAATAGACCATGCACAATAGATTTTGAAGTGCAATGATGATTCTCAGCTTCTCGCCCTCTTGTTGTTAGCTAAAATAGTTTAAACTCTCCCTGTTCCTGTCATTTAGCCATGTGTGTCAGAATCTATATTAATATATTTTAAGGACCAAAAGCTAAGAACTTTAACAAGAAAGATTGTTGTAGTAAGAACTAAGAAAGAATTGCAGGCACGAACAGGCAGGCTGCCAGAAAAAGGTGTCAAATTTGTTGGAGGAATATCAGGATGGACAGCTACCCTCCTTTTCATGTGGATGCCTGTTTCACAAATGGTAATCTATTCTAGATACTCCTTTCCGAATGATGCACGTCCAACTTATGGCAAATATATGTGTTTGACTAAGATTTCTACTTCCTATTCAGTGGACAAATTATTTAAATCCTGATAATATCAGAGGCTTGTCAGCAGTTTCAATGCTGCTTGCTATGATTGGCAACGGACTTATGATCCCTCGGGCACTTTTTATCAGAGACTTCATGTGGTAATGTTTACTTACACATCAGACCCCTTATTTCATTAATATCGTAGAGCATAGCTAGTACTGCGGTTAATTTGCATTGTTCCGGAGTCTTAATTTTGATTCGCTTGTGTGAAGACTGCCTTGACACAAAGGGGCATCATAGTATTGATAGATTAATGGCAAAAGGTGAGTGCAGGTTTACTGGTTCAACCTGGGCTACATTCTTCTACGGATATGGAAATCTTGTATGCTTATTCTGGTAAGTTCGTTCAACTACATAGTCTCTGGTTTGGGTACAACCATAATTTTGTTATTGACTGTATTGTGATTCAGGCTCAACGCCATCAGCAAGGAATTCTTACTGGCAGCTACAGCTGGTTTATTTTCTTGGATAGGTAGTCCTCTAAAAGTGCCATGACTCAGATCTTGTCTGATAATAGTAATACATATGTTGAACTTAAACTCTAGCTGTGTGTTTCCCTTACTGTTATCCAACAGGAATGACCCTTTGGAGAGATTGTGTAGTATATGGTTACAGCTCACCTTTAAGATCCTTGAGAGAATTGGCATTTGGGGCTCCAGATGAGCGATAGGTAGGCAACATTGGCATGGCGGTGTAATTCTTGGGATCGTGTCAGTGCTTGAGTACCATTGGAGCAACGCAGAAAGATCAAACTGGGATCTAACACTCTATTTAGTTGTAACTAACTGCTTGTATTGCAGTGGAGGAAAGGATTAAGAAGAGTCCTTTCAGTTTGCTTCTTTCCCAGCGTACAATATCTCAGACGTGGAGTTTGATGTTGAGCACATATTTTAGTATATTAACCAATTTTATAAGCATAAACGTGTCAATTATTGTTCATATAATATCCGTTCACCTTGGAGAACAAGCCAAGCCAATACAGAATACTAGGCCATTGATAGATATATCTGAATTGTTTAACATGGTTGATTGCATCATTGGTTGCGTCATTGGTTATATCAATCCAAATCCACTACATATATGTGTTTATCCCAAAGAAGATAGTGAAGAATAAATGGAAATGGACTATTCTTGGTTCTTTATCTTATCTCTATGTGCATGCTTAGTATCAGGTGCAGTTTTGGTGTACTCCCGCAGACCGAAACTCCCTCCAGGCCCTATCCACATCCCCATCCTCAGCACCTTGTTATTCTCCCTCTCTACAAAATCATTCTCCGACGTGGAGCCCATCATCCGCAGCCTCTGCTCCAAGTATGGCTCTATCGTCTCCCTCCACATCGGCCACCGCCCCACTGTCTTCATCCGCGACCGCTTCCTCGCCCACCGCACTCTCGTCCAGAACGGCGCTGTCTTTGCTGACCGCCCTCCCGCCCTCCCCACCAACCGCATCTTCAGCAGCAACCAGCGCAACGTCAGCTCCGCCCCCTACGGCCCCACCTGGCGCCTCCTCCGCCGCAACCTCTCCTCCGAGATCCTCCACCCTTCCCGCCTCCCCTCCTTCTCTCGCGCCCGCAAGTCCGTTCTCAACATCCTCCTCTCCCGCCTCCTCGCCCATCCAACTGGCACTGCCCGCGTGATGGACCATTTCCAGTACGCCATGTTCTGTCTGCTGGTGTTCATGTGTTTTGGGGACAACATCGACCAGGACAAGGTCCAGCAAATTGAAGACATCCAGCGCCGCTTGCTCCTCAGGTTCAGCAGCTTCAATGTTCTCAATTTCTGGCCACGGGTCGGCAAAGTTATCTTCCGCAGTCGATGGTCCGAGTTGTACAAACTACGCCAGAGTCAAGATGACGTGTATGTTCCTCTTATTCGAGCTAGAAAACTCGCCAGAAGCGACGACAAGGTTGTTCCTTCGTACGTGGACACGTTGCTGGATTTACAAGTATCGGACGAGGAGGAGAAGCGGAAGCTAACAGAAAGCGAAATCGTCAGTCTTTGCTCCGAGTTCCTCAACGCGGGTACGGACACCACCTCGACGGCGCTGCAGTGGATCATGGCAAACATGGTGAAGTACCCAAAAATCCAGGAGAAGTTGTTCACGAGCATGAAAGACGTGATGGGTGACTCAGGGGCGGAAGAGGTGAGAGAGGAGGATCTGCAGAGGATGGAGTATCTCAAGGCGGTGGTTCTGGAGGGACTCCGGAGACACCCGCCGGCACACTTTGTGCTACCGCACTCGGTGACGGAGGACGTGACGGTGGAAGGGTACCTGGTGCCGAAGACGGCAACGGTGAATTTCATGGTGGCAGAAATGGGGTGGGATCCGGATGTGTGGGAGGAGCCAATGTCATTCAATCCAGAGAGATTCACGAGCTGCGCCAACAATTTTGATGTGACGGGGAGCAAGGAGATCAAGATGATGCCTTTTGGCGCGGGCAGGAGGATTTGTCCGGGTCACGGCCTCGCCGTGTTGCATTTGGAGTACTTTGTGGCTAACTTGGTTTGGAATTTCAAGTGGACCGCAGTGGACGGAGATGACGTGGATTTGTCAGAGAAGCAAGAGTTCACAATTGTTATGAAGACCCCATTGAAGGCTCATATATCACTGAGGTCCAAATGAATTCATCGGACTACATGTGTGTGCATGTATTATACTTCCTTAGTACATCACAAACAATTAATTAGCTTGTTTGGATTTAGTTTCGTGTCTTCCTTCGGGTAGGATTTTTTTCAAGCATGGATATGTCGGTCTGCACCCTCTCGGGTTAGGACAGTGGTGGATTTCGATTTTTCCTTCCGGTCCGCGTGACTCAGGCGACGCAGCCTAAGGACTGATGTTGTGTTCGAGTTCTTACGGGAAAGATGTGAGTTTGACTTTTCTCTAGCTGGGTCTCATGTCTGAGGTTGTTGGTCAGTCTCCGACAGTTCATGTGGCTCCAGGACTCGTCGGTTCTGCTGGATTATGTGGAGATGTTTTTTTAGTCTCTGGTTGTATTTAGTCCAGTATAGTTTTTCTTTTTTGTATTTTTGTCTCCTCTAGTGTGTGACTTCAGTATTTGGTTGTGTTTCAGCGAAACAGGGGGTGAAGGACTGTTGATGATAAAAGAAAGGGTGTGAAGGACTGTTTTTAAAAGCTTCAGAGTATTATTGTAGTAAATAAAACAGTACAATTGTTAAAAATAGAAAATATAGAACAAGCGCTGCCAAGAGCAAAAACGGGGTCAACCCGAAAAGCAAAGTGAGGGGGAGAAGTGCATAATGGGAAGAATCAACGAAGTAAATGGAGTTGATGTTGGAATGTCCTCTGATCATGCCTCAGATTCCATTTTTGGAGTGAGTTGCAACCGACTCCTATCCAGATTGTGAGCGAGATGGATTAAAAGACTAAAATGCCTAATCTCGAGAAAGGTGATGGAGGGAAATATCATCGTGCTTCTTGCCAACTAGATGTGCTAGAGGGTAATAATGCGAATAGGGTTCCATAGGGTATGTGCGTTATGGACGAGATTAGGGAATGCAAGCTATGCGAAACATTGCATCATGGACTGAGATTAAGGAATGTAAGCCATGCAAAACATTGCATTTTTTGGGGTGCCCTGCTGCACCAGAGAGCCTTCTACCATGGAACCGGATCAGTTGAGACTTCAGTAATGGTAGAAAAAGCTTTAACGATCATGAACCCATCCGCATCTCTGGCTCAAATGAGGAAGTTTGGAAATCGTTCCTTTGGCCTCAAAACCGAGATAAGGTCAAGAAAAGACTGAGAGTCCAGCTCCATCCTCGACCTGAGCCTTCCCCTGTATTCTATCGTCCATGAGTCTTGGGCCCAGAATGAGTTGATCTGCTCTGTGTGTGGGACAAAAGGTGAATGCAGGAAAGTTCTCAATTTCCTTATTTGCAAATTATGCATTGAATACCAAATCAGTCATATGTCAAGTGCTTCATTTCAGGGAAAGTAGAGTAATGGTGAATGTTTGGGGCTTCCCAATTTGATAAGCAAACACAAACGAGCGACCTTTGCGTTTATCAAGGATCGTGTCTAGGTCTAGAACGACTGACTGGGAAGGGGAGTTGCGTTCACATAAATAATAGGGGATAAGACTTTCTTATACTCAAATACATTAATTTGGCGTTATTGGACAAACAAGGATGTAGGATTATCTCAAGGCCATAATCGTCGGTGGATGCGACTTTTCAAAACTAAATACTTTTCGTGGTGTGGTTTCTTGGATGCGAGGTTTGAGTCGGGGGAGAGTATAGTTTGGTGAATTCTTGCAAACAACCATAGGATTGTTGGATCTTGGGGTTAGAAAGGCGATTGGACATGGCGAGTTTCAATGTATTGCATATTTGTGGCTCCCTGATACAGACCCTTTTGTGAGATCCCTTTCTCTCGGGTTTCTCCATTATCTGGTGGTTGAGTTCATAAAGCTAGCTCAAAGGCTGTGGAACGAGGGGCGAACTTAATTCTTTCAGTTCCATACAGTCAGTTTCTTAAAGATGATTGTTATTATTGGGTGAAGGAAAACAACAGGGTGTATTCGATGAAAAGCGCTTATCAACGGCTTTTGGCGAAGAGGGATTTATGGAGAACCACAAATCCTTGTGGGAAGCAATATGGAAGATGAGAGTTCAGTCGAAGCTCCGACTTTTCTTGTGGCAGATCACCTCGGGGTACCTACCGACTAGGGATTATCACATGTTATGTTCAATCTCCCTCTTGTCATGCATGTCTGAGCTTTAGCAGGGATGCTTGGTTTGCTCGTTTTTACTCGGTTGACCAATATTCTAAATGCTAGTGGGTTAGAGGTTCGTTGTTTGTCATATGAAGGCATAAAAACAAAGTGATTTGGTGTGTGTTGAGGTTTTCTCCAGCTTAAGTAGCTTTCGAGGCGAAAATGACTAGTGTGGAGTGTAGGGTGCCGGTTTTGACCTCAACGTGGAGAAAAGTTCTGACCCCAATCCATAAATGGGAGTGGCCGGAGCAGGGGCAGTGAAATTGAATGTTGATGGTGCGGTCAACGTTCAAGGTCAGACATTCGAGTCAGGTTAGGTGATCAAAGATTTCCGGGGCATGGTTATGAGGGCAAAAAAACTGGGAGAGCGGGTTGCGTCGATCCTTCTTTTGGGAAAGCCTTGTCATCCGAGATGCTTTGAAACCAGTCAGAGATAGCCATTGGCCGATAGTGCAAGTGTAATCAAAATTCCAAGGAGTAATTAAGGGGGCGTCATTTAATAACCAATTGTTGAGATTAAAGTGTCATATTATGCATAATTGTAGGCATATGTTATCAAATTTGTCTGATATGTCAGTGATCTTAATTAGGGGCTTTGCTAACGGTGACGTTAAAAATGTAGTCCCACTGTAAATAATATAAAATAAAATGAGTGTATATAAAGAGTTGAAACAAACCTAACTAATAAGTTTGAGCTTTTCGTTGTGGAGTCTGATCCGATATGTATAGCCTAATTTTATATGGTATCAGAGGGGGTCAATTTGAGCATGTGTTGGTGGGCCTCGCCTCCTTGTGGCGATGCTCCCCTATAAGCCCGATGTTGTGGTCCACGTAAGGGGGAAATATGCGCGTGCAAATGACATGTCCTATCATGGTCCGCATGAGGGGAATGAGTTGATAAAAAAAATAGAACGGGTGTATATAAAGGGTTGAAACAAACCCAACTAATAATCTTGAGCTTTAATTATGGAGTCTGACTCGATATGTACAATCAATTTTGCAGGTACAACTTATTATTTAGTTCGGATGGAGAAAGTTGAACACTGGAAGAAGTTGGCTCCATAATTTTGATTTAGTTGTTTGTTCGGATCAACAATAATTTTCAGCTTTGGTTTTGTAAAAAAACAAATAACGGGCTAATAAGAATAGAAGTGCACTATCATATACATCAAATAGGAGTCTGAGCACATCACACTTGTAGTGTTTTATTTTCTTGATCAGCGAAAGAACCAAATTTATTGCACCAGAAAGGAAGGTAATGAGCTAAAACTACCTGAATCTTGGTAGTGTTTGATTTGGGAAAGACGCGTCCTCCATTTTAATTCAATTCAATATTGTAGCCCTCTCCTACTCCTGCCTTTTGCCCTCTTAAATTCTATTCTTAACTCCACTACCTACACCATTCATCTTTTTCCCAACAACCTCAAAATGAAACTAGCTACCATATTTATGGGCAGGCAGATCAAACAAAAATACCAAATATTTATCAAGAAATATTAGAATCAAAATAGTTGCTTTACACCCATCAGATCAGTGTGACTGAACCCGAAACAACTGGGAATCAAAGCTCCGAAATGAAGATCACATTGTGCAGCCGGCAGAGTTGAGCTGGAGGGTTTGTTTTTGGAGGTCCATACATGTCTTGCTTGAGAAAGTGATAGAATTCTTCCTGAATTCTAATTATTCAAAATTAAGTTTTTTCAGGAATAATTAATACTAACTTGTTCCATTACTCGATAATATATTAGCTATTCCAACATGATCACAATATGCAGTTCATATCATTGACGTGATCAGTAATCAGTACAAGCAAATCATAAGCACCACACTCTGATATAAAGCAAAAAAGAAAATGAAAATGAAGATGAGGTCAGGTGGTGGTGGCAGTGGCGTGGTGCAAGGCGAGGATGGTGCTGAGATTCATAGGAGACATGAAGCGGGACGAGCCAGTGGTGATCCCCTCCACTATCAGTCTGTTGGCCTTCTCCGAAGGATGGAATGGATCCCAGAATGCATACTCATCTCTGTTTGGGCACAGGTTGGACAGCCCTGTGCACAGCCCCATCCCATTGTGAGGTCCTTGTCCACAACATGCAACAGTTGCTGTTCTAAATCCTGCATTCACACAACACAATGTTATATTCTATCAACATCAATACCTATATAGTTACTACCTACCAAATGCTTGAGGGTCTCTCATAAAGTCCATATGAGTCTGGTCTGTGTTTGCTGCAATGAACACATCACTCCCTATCTGCCTATTCAGCTGGTTGAGCATCTCAACCAGCTGTGGGTTGAACAATGATGCTGCTCTCTGCAGCTCAGCTGAGCACCCCCCATTAGTGCTCCTCAACGCCAATTCTGCAGGTACACACCCCAGTGCTCCTGTTCCTGTCACCATTACCCTCCGAGCTCCTGATTCATAAAGTCTCTGCACCCATAACACATCATTAACCAACTAATACATAACACATTAACCAACACTCAGCTGCCGGGGTAATCAAGAAATGAATACTCACACTTAGTAGTTTCCGGTACTCGGAAATAAGGTACTTGACATACTGAGGAAGAGGGTATTGGCGAGATCTTGCAGAGAAGGGCACCAGATAGTAGTTGTTCACAAAATCATTCCCACCAACCGTGATCAGGACTATTCCTCGATTCACCAGCTGCCTTGTCTTTGCAGGTCCAATCATCGCACTCACTCGCTTCTGGTATTCTTCAAAGTACTCAATTTGTCTATACATTCTTATAATATTTAGCTGTAGGGTCAATTTTTACTGTTAGCTTGATTACCAAATGTAACTTCAACTAGTTATCTGTATAATTGCCAACTATTTAACTTACAAACTGATTTCCAGTGTCATTGAGAATCCCAATCCCAGCTGAAGCGAAGTTTGCGCCTATAAGTAGTTTTTGTCCTGTGAGCTGAGGGCTCAAGTATGGCAATACTGAT
Source organism: Geranium rotundifolium (assembly GCA_963920655.1). Lineage (NCBI taxonomy): Eukaryota > Viridiplantae > Streptophyta > Magnoliopsida > Geraniales > Geraniaceae > Geranium > Geranium rotundifolium. The sequence continues at coordinate 37,020,599 of OY987318.1, forward strand.
TCTGACCCGATTCGCTCACCTGGCCATAATGTAGCATGTATATGATATCAGTACAATTCTTGAGGCCTACCTCTTACTTAATACAACATTCTTGAAGATATAAAGATATAACATGTAGGGTTAGGAACTTTACTGATAAGGTCAGGAATGTTAAGGCCATTGGAGAAACGTCCTGTTGGGCGACCAGTGGGATAATCAATGCCATAAGGAGGAGCATCGGCACGAGCAGTTGTGGCCAAGTAGTTGTTGTTGCCACTGTCAACAAGTGAATCTCCAAACACAAAGAAAGCTGGAGGATCAGCAACAGCTTTCTGCACCAAAAATACTATCACAAAGAGACACAACAATGCTGATGAGCTGCCCATATTATGAGGAATTCTATACTAGTCTTCAAGAAACTTAGGACCATGTGAATGGAGAGCAGGAGAGACCGTTATATATACAGCCCCACAGGATATAAACAAAAATCATCAAATTTTAAAACCAGAGGTAAAATTTATGGTGGTAGTTGTGATCCCAACTATGTACATTTACTACATTTAATGCCACAACCATTATTTCCTAGGGTAAATTTAGCAAGACTAGCTGTAGATGGGTCTCTCCTAGCTGCAGAAGCAATTGCCTCAATTACTCTGCTTTGTTACACTACTGAGTCTTCTGATGTGTAATTAGCCATATGTGGCAGGGCAACAACAGCTGGCCACTTTCAACTATCAGTGTATAATGGTGTTGCCAGGTGATTTAACTGCTACCCTTTTATATTAGTAACTATTTGTGAATTACAATGAAGTCTCTCTGTTATGATATTTGTCCAGTTTTTGAGGTTCACATTTGATTGGCATATAGTATAATGTGTCTTTTGAGGGTATAATTTCTAATGTCAGCAGGTAATGAGGAGTTTGCCATGATTTCAATTAGTAGCTGTAATAACACAACAAATGATGATATCAATTATTTACTAGAACATTTTGGAGTTACATTCTGAAAGCACCACATTCCTGAGAAGCTATGGTGATCAGGAGGTGGCATCCAAGGCAATGCTGTTGCTGAGATTCATAGGAGACATGTATTTGGTAGAGCCAGTCATGATGCCCTCGACAATGAGTTTATTTGCTTTCTCTGTTGGATAAAATGCATCCCAAAACCCATACAGATTTCTGTTTAGGCACAAATTGGAGAAGGGTGTGCAGTCCATAGCCATTGTAGGGCCCTTGTCCACAACAAGCTATCAATTGCCAAATCATATCATTTTTATGCATAACATTCATCCAAGTTGATTATATTATTTTCTTGTATATATAAATGCAAATGTACCATATGTTGGAACGTGTAATCTAAGGTCTGCATGTAGAGGTTCGGTGGCTTGGCGCGCAAGAAATAGATAGAAGAGAGGGATTGCAACAACATGTCTTCTTTTTGGTCAGTTACAAGAATAAAGGTTCAGTTACAAAAATAAACAAGTTTAAATATTGCTTGAAACGCTTAAGTTGATTTCTTTTTATTAGCTACTTAATATGCCATTCTTTCTTCATTTGATTTTATTCTCTTGTAATTGTCTCCTTATTTATAGTTCCTATACTCGGAGGTAAAACTTATTCGGTTCATCCTTGTGTTTTCACTGTCTTTTCTTCGTTTCTTGATTTTTGGATACTACACCATATGCTTGAGGGTTACTGACATAGTCTTCATGCAGCTTATCTGTATTAGGAGCAATGAAAACATCACTGCCAATTTTGGCATTGAGTTCTCTCAGCATTTTGTTGAGCCGAGGGTTGTACAATGCTGCAGCTCTTTGCAGATCAGCATAACACTCCCCGTTCACGCTGGGCTGAGCCAGCTCTGCTGCGGCACACCCCAGCGACTCTGTACCTGTCACCACTACCCTTCTCGCCCCCACTTCATATAGTTACTGCAAATACACTTTCCATATTATGCTTATTACCTTGCAAATGCAATTATCATTAATATAGAATATATTGTTGCCTTATCATACACTTGTAATCTTTTATAAATAGGGAGCTTGAGTGTGAATAAAATATCGAAATCATTTGAGTCTTTTTCTTCATCTTGACCACGTACCATTAGAAGTTTCTTGTACTCCCTGATGAGAAACTTGACATATTCCGAGATATCAGGGTACTGGTGGTATCTTGCAGAAAAGGGCACCAAATAGTAGTTGTTGACAAAATCATTCCCACCTACAGTGATGAGTACTAGTGCTCCATTTACGAGTCGCTTAGTCTCTGCAGCTCCAACGACAACGCTCACACGCAGCTGGTATTCTTTGAACAACTCCAACTGCCTGTACATTTTGATAGTGCTAAAATGCATGTATAGATTAACCATTAATGTTACAGCTCCCTAAGAGTATGCATACAGAAACAAGCAGACATACAAACTGAAGACCGGTGTCATTACGGATCCCAACCCCTGCTGACGCAAAGTTGGCATCTATGAGTAGCTTTTGCCCTCTCAGCTCCGGGGTCAAGTATAGCAATGCAGATTCAGACCCTATTTTCTTACCTGGAAATGCATAATGCATGTGTTAAGTCTACTCGACTACATTACATATAACAATAACATAGTGTTAGAGTAAGAGAGTTTACTGATAAGGTCAGGTATGTTAAGGCCATTGGATAATCTTTAATCAATCTCATAAGGAGGTGAATCTGCACGGGCAGTTGAGGCCAGGTAGTTGTTGTTGCCACTGTCAACAATCGAATCTCTAAACACAAAGAACCCACGAGGCCTAGCAACTGCCTTATGCGCAACAACTGAAAACATGAAGAAACAGAAAGCTAATGACTTGGCCATTTCGAGGGGTTGACTGATTGTTTTACCATCCTATTTTCTTGGACTCTATAATGAATTGGCCTAAGATGAGAATTATATATAGAATCATGAGATGAGATTATTTCAGGAGGAAGAGTCGGTTCTCTAATAATTTTACACCTTTGGTGTAATTTCAGCTCAAATAACGGTGATAAATATTTCATCAGCATAACTTGGCAATTATACAAAAAATGGAAGCCTCATTAACCATCGCTTTTGTGAGCTCTGGTTTATTTGAAAGATTCATCAGTTTATTTATGTATCAGTCAACAACTTTGCTGCCTTTTCTACTGCTGTTCTCATATACATGAAAATGATGTATTTTAGAGTCTTCAAGAAAACTTCTGATTGCTTGTAAATCAACCAAAGAGAGAGAGAGTATTACTACTTCTAGTTAAACTGCAATTATTTTATTTTTCTTGCTGAAAGTTTCTGATTAGACAAATGTATTTTAATTATTTTTTTGCTGAAAGTTTATGCCTGCTAATTTTGGCTTGATGACAAAATGCTACACAGAATTTTGGTCATTTTTAGGATCAAAAGAGTATCGATGTTGCAGCTTGTGTTTGTTCACATCCTTAATTTCTCTTATAATAGTAACTGCAGCAAATATTAAGGTTCTAGACTCTTGATTTCAATTATTCATGAACTACACAGCCTGTTCTCTAACAATGAAAACATAAAATCTAGGGATGCAAGCACATAATGGATACATGAACAAGAAAAACCAAGAATAGTCATTTAATTTCTGAGACAGGACAAGTATCAGATGTTTGCATCCAAAGCAAGGATGGTGCTGAGGTTCATAGGCGAAATGTAGTCGGTATTGCCATTCATGATCCCCTGAACAATGATTTTATTCGCCTTCTCCGAAGGATGAAATGCATCCCAAAACGCATACAGGTTTCTGTTCGGGCACAAGTTGGATAAGGGCGTGCACAGCCCGAGACCATTGTAGGGTCCTTGTCCACAGCACGCTATCTTTGACGTTGTGAATCCTGCCCAACAATAACAGAAATGTTTGTAATGTTTCTCTTATGGAATTTTGACAGGTAGTTTTAGTGTTGATACTAAATGGAGCGTACCATATGCTTGAGGGTTAGTGACGAAGTCCATGTGCATCCGGTTTGTATTTGCGCCAATAAAGATGTCACTGCCTAGTTCTTTGTTGAGTTCTTTTATCATTTGATTCAGCTGAGGGTTGTATAGAGAAGCAGCTTTTTGCAGTTCAGCAGAGCACCCTCCATTTGTGCCCCTCTGGGCCAACTCTGCAGGGGCACAACCTAATGGCCCTGTACCTGTCACAAGCACCCTTCTTGCTCCCAGTTGGTATAGTTTCTGCATTCATTTTTTAAGCACTTCAGGGATACTTGTTTTTGTCATTTTTAAGCACTTCAGAGTAATAATATACAACTTGTTTTTGTCATTTTCCCTAACATTTTCTAGGCCTCATTCTCGATAAATCACTACAGTCTCACTTACGTTTTGATCGAACACAGTTACTAATCTTTATTTGCTGTCAAGAGTGCATTTTTGTTTTAGTAAAAGACACATATAATAGAAGAGATTTTGACTTCTGCACCTACTTTTTAGTGATCCATGCGTGCTATTTGCAGAGTAAGGTATGAAGAAAAAAAAGACTTTTAAGACGGGAGTGAAGGGGTGAATTACCATTAGAAGTTTCTTGTACTCTGAGATGACAAACTTGACATAACTAGGCAGAGGGTATTGGCGGGATCTTGCAGAATATGGTACCAGATAATAGTTATTGACGAAATCATTACCACCAACAGTGATGAGTACTAGGCCTCCATTTACAAGTCGTTTAGCCTCTGCAGCTCCAATGATAGCGCTGGCACGCCGTTGGTATTCCTGGAAGTACTCCAGTTGTCTGTACATTCTGATGATGTTAAGCTGCATATGCATTTCCAACATAAATATTTGTTTGGTCGGTGGATCATGTACGTATACAATAACTATAAGAAATCAGCATATGTATAGGTTGGACTTACAAACTGAACTCCCGTGTCATTGAGGATTCCTATCCCGGCTGAAGCAAAGTTGGCGCCCTGAAGCAGTCTCCGTCCAGTGAGCTGGGGGCTCAAGTATGGCAATACAGAATCCGAGCCGAGTTGCTGACCTGACATTAACAATATCAGGATGTGTCAATAGTTATCTTTCAACTTGTGGACTGCGTATAAATATAAACTCAACTGATAAGGTCAGGTATGTTGAGTCCATTAGAGAAACGTCCTGTTGGGCGACGCGTAGGATAATCAATTCCATAAGGAGGGGCATCTGCACGCGCAGTAGTGGCAAGATAGTTATTGTTGCCAACGTCAACAAGAGAATCTCCAAAAACAAAGAAAGCTCGACCAGGCCTGTTAATGTTAGGACTAGCAGAAGCAACCTGTGCAATCAATACAAGGAACAGAAAAATGCAGAAACAGCTAACTGAAGTGTTAGCCATATCTCTGTTCCTGGAACTGGAAAAACTGTGGGATGTTATGAAGAACAGAAACGAGTAATATATATATATACATGCACATAAAGGTCCAATGGGCATTAAAAAGGAACAAAACTGAAGGTCCAATACAGGTCCGCAATTACCACAAGAAGTTTGTGGAACATTCAATGCCACAACAATTGCTAGTAGTGGATTAATGAAAGAGGCAGGAGCTGTATGTCTGTCTGCATAATGTAGAAACTCAACTCATTTTTCGGCTCAACTGATGGTCGAAAGAAATATCATTAATGTGCATTAAGTAACCACAGTAACTGAGTTACTCTGTCGAGAACCTTCCATTGCCATTAGCTACAAGTGGCACCAACTGCTGAAATTGGTCTCCTGTCCTGGTTGTAGCATCACAAAATGATCAGAAAGTTGATCGTGATGATATTCATAGTAAAAAATGCATGACCGTTTGAAGTGAATAATATCTATCATGGGATTTTTGTTCTGATTACTATAATTGAGGTCATGTAATTATCAGTAAGGAGTCCCTAAAACAAGGGAAACTGTATTAGCTAGGTAAGGGTACCCCCCTGGTCGTAGAGGCAACAAGTAGCTTTTCGGTTCCTCTGCTGATATTTATAGAGGTATCTTGTGATACACATAAATGTCTAGCGGTGGGCATGTCTCAGGAACCAACTTTACAGCCCAGCCTCAGAAGTAAACAGCCTCCATAAATGTTTCCATATATATTATCATGCACCTCAACTCTATTTCTTGCAATCAGCAAGTTGTAGACTGAGGGAGCAAAAGTAAGTTTCACGAGACCTACTTAGGGGAAGGAGCAGGGCAGCCAGCTCAAAGTATATTGGATCTGCAACTATACAAGTATAAGGTACCTTCATCAGATGGCTCTATGTTCATCAGAGTCTGAACATAGATTAATGTCAAAACACACAAGTCTCCCATATCTGCTCTGGTAGTAAAAGTAATGTAACTAAATACATACAGCTCTAAAGTAAGCCTTTTAAATTAGCCACTCCTTTTACTTGTCTTCTATGAATTCTCATTTAAAGCGCGAGCGCCTAAATATGTCATAGGTGCGTGATAAAACATGCAGCAGGGCATATAAAGTTGAATAGTCCTTTACACCAAGTTCACTACCCAATAGCAAAAAACTCACATTTAACACCACCACCAATAAAACACGGTACAACAAACACAAAACAAATAATACAAACGAATCAACAGACAAAATAATGATCATAAAACACAGCTCCGGTGGAGACCAAATGAAGATAATAGATCATTAGCCGCTTGGAAATGAACAATGAAACATGACTTATTCAGACAAGTCACACCCAGTACAGTAGTATAAAATACATGTGTAGTAATTACAACATTTAGTCATAGAATGGAATATGGTAAAAGTAACTTCACAAACAAAATCTGAAAGAAGTATACGGGAACCTGCTAGTAGTGAAAGAATAATTCCAAGCCCACCGACAAAGCCCACCAATCCCTTAAGGGATATTGTTAGGTGGATAGTTTTATGAATCATGCTATTTCAACACATTTCGTCCATAATTTAGTTGTTTTTAGTTTTGATTCGAACTTGATTTGTTTATTTGTGAACATGGGATGCTGAGAGAGATTTGGATGTGTGTTTTGCAGATGCGACAATTAAGAGCTTAAATTCAGGAAGTGAATATATAAATAATGGAGTACAATAAAGTGGAGCAGAGGAGGACTCTACCAGCCATTCTAGTCCGGAGTTCAAACCGGAGTCAGTGCAGACTTCCTTGAAGCTGTCTGGAGCGGAGCAGCTAGAATAGTGGCCTCATGCGAGGCACTGTTGGAAACAACGTTTCGATTTGATTTTCCGGCAAACATTTCAATCGATTATAGTAATCAAATCGATTCAGGTGTATGTCCGTTGTATTCACCTTTTCGAGAACTACAACTTAGGGTATACACTTATAAAAATTAATCAAATACTGAATGAGATAATAGCACTTACAGATGCTACAAATTATATAATTGATATATCGAGTACCACATCGCTCACACTTAACATTGTGTGGTCTTGGGTCATCACTTAACGTGTAGTGGGGAGACCCGCAGACCAGCTCGAGTTGATAAACAACCACACGCGTGCACCGCCGCCGTCTCAGCCCGGCCCGACTTGATTCAGTTCGGTTCGGTTTGGTTGCATTTGCATGTGGTTAATTGATCTAAGAAGCACTGAGGGTGAAGACTTGAAACCATGTCTAGACACCTTCGTTAACCCTTAGCTATTGATTGTCAGTTGAATGTGATATGAGTTGTGATTGATCCCAAGGGGTAGAGATCATCGTTTTATGTTTTTAGTATCGTCTTCGTTTCTAGTACATGTGGTTCTCTCTCTATTGAAATTAGAGTTAATCTCGTATAGATAAAGTTAGTTTTAAATTTTTTTGCACAACATATGTACAATTAAGCTAGAAAACTTATATTTAGGTGTAAAGTTTAAATATCATTTTTCATTTATAATATTTTTTAACCTTTTTGTTAAATACAAACATTATAATCAGTTTTTTTTAATTTTGAAAAAAAGTTTGTAAATTTTTTTAAATACAAATGCGTTTTTGTCAATTCATACTAACACTAACTAAAATTTAACATTTTTGTCTAACTTAATATAAAATGAAACTTTACTGAATTAAATATTATTTTTTCTAACTTAATTGCACCTACTTGCAAAAGGTAACTGTATATATGATTAACCCTTGACATTACACTGTTGTTGGTATTGCTCTGCTTGTGATCATTATTCGTTAATTTCCGTAGTTTGTGAAAAAATTATTTGAGAGTTTCAATAAATTAATTTCATGCCCATATACAAAAAATTAACCTCAAAATTACATGTTTAATAAGGATCTTACATGATCATGAATTGATCATGAGATCTAGGCTAGAATATCCCATTACTCAATGTAATAGAAATCGTTACACACCAGTCAGTCGGATAAAACCTTCGAGGGCCTAGGCGGGAGCCTAGGCGATGACTATACGAATTTCTATTTTTCTTTTTTTAGTTTATATTAAATAAATTTCTTATTTAATAATAATATAGTATGCTATATGAAATTAATAAAAAATATTTATGATATACAAATATTATAAAGTCATGTTTTAATGTACAATTTCGAAGTTATACTTTAAAATTATTACAAAAAATCTCATATTTCTTCCATTAACAAAATTAAAAATATGCATGAAATTGAGAAATTTCTCAAATATTTAATATTTGTTTAAAAAAATATTATTTTGTCGTGAATTGGCTCTAGACCGGTTTTGAACCAGTCTGAACCTAACCAACGCCTGAAAAACGACAGAACAGACCCTCAAAGGGTGAGATGACTTCAAGAATATCATCAGTACTTCTCGAATCAATCTATTCATTGGTAGGCATGATTTTAGCACCTAGTCGGGCACATATTACAAGGCCATTCCTTAATGTCTGGAAAAGAAGAAGCAAGGCGTGGGCTAGTTCAAATCACGTGGGCTGTTTTAGGCCTTAAATGGTCCAACGCAAGGTATAGCCCAATTAGGACAAGTCCAGTCCTCCGATTGTTTGGTCTCGCCAGCGTAAGGCCTAGCCTAACATTTCCCGCCAAAACGGAAGAGAGAAACAGTGGCGGCTAAACCTACCCAATCCCAATCCCAAACACGCCCTCTCTCGCTCTCTCCGTGTCTGCGATGGCACCGTCGTCTGTAGATGCCGCCGATTCGCCGCCGACCGAGAAAGCCGACAACGATCTCCAGGTATACTGTTACTCTTTTCATCGTTCTCGCTGTTATTCATGTTCAGTTTGCAACAACACTGTGGTTTTGTTATTTATTTGCAGCCCTTCTATGTTCTTCACAAAGCATCGTCTGACAGAAAATCAATTAGACCTACTAATGCACGGAGGAAGATATCCTTAACTGCATCGTCACCGAACAAGGTCGAAGAATATGACTACCGCCATGAGCACTTGAGGATGGAAGCTTTTCAATTTGTTTGGTCAAAGTTAGAGTCAACCATCAAGGTCTTCTTCTTCTTCTTCTTCTTCTTCTTCTTCTTCTTTTTCCTTATTTATGGATTTATGGTTATTGAGTATTTCTGCGAATTCCACACAGGATGTTTTGAGGAGCAACAATACAAATGTATTTAATGAAATACATAGATGGATTCGTGAATCCTTCTCTGCTATAAGATCACGTGGAGCACCTGGTTTTGCTGAAGCAACTCGGCCATTTCCAGTTGTAACCAATGCCTCTTATAAACAAATCTTCACTGGCTTCATTCTCACCAGTAAGTTTTTCTTTTGGCAGATCACTAAACCTTTTACTTATGGTGACATATGTATGAAATTTGAAATGTTTTTGACATATGTAGCTTGCAGCGTTATATTGCATACTTTGATACATGTATAATGCCCTCTAATCAACACCTTTATTGAGCATATCTATTTCAGTTGATTGTCCATTGCATTTTTCCTGGGACATTCAAATTTATTTGTCTGTGGTTTACAGAAAATATGGAGTTTGTTGATGATCTGCTCACATTCGAAGAACTTGGCATCCATCTTAAATCTCATGGATGCCATGTGGCCAATCTTTCTTCTCTAGATTTCATGGCCAAAAATGGTATTGGTGGCTGTCTCAGAAGTTTATTGAGACAGTTATTAATGGATACTTTTGATGTAAGTACTTACATTTGCACATTGATGTGGGGTTAATTTTTTAAAAAATTTCAATTTCTGATACTGTTTTTTATGCAGGCAGCTGATATGTCGATCTTGGCAGCTTGGTACAGAGAACAAGTAAATGATGATACCCTAATCATCGTGATTATAGATGACATGGAACGCTGTTGTGGGTCGGTGTTATCTGACTTTATCTACATGTTGAGGTATTGCTAAACGACTCCTTTGTCAACCCAATAGTCATATGTGTGCTCACTGGTTTGCATATGTCTACGATAAGAGACATCATGTAGTTCTGAAAATCTTTTGGTTGTTACTAAGATCTGTTTGGACTTGTTCTATTTTTTTGTGAATAAGCTTCAGCCCAATTTATTCTCACACATGAATATAGTTGTTAAGAGAGCATTGTTTTACATGGATTTCAAGTTTGTATACTCGAAAAATCAAGATATTGTTTCTTGGTGAGTTTAATCTATATTTTCATGCAGCTATAAAAAATATACTAGCAAATTTTATAAATATAAAACTTCGAAGTGAAAAGATTCAATTTGTGAGACATGGTTCTCATATGTAATATGTGATTCATTAAATGGGAGCTGCTTATTTCATGTCCATAAAAGCTCAACTGTTAAAGAGAAGTTATTCTTGCTTTAACCCCTTGTTACTTAATTTTACAAAATTATTATCGTGTTCAATTATGTTATAGAAAATTACTCATTATATACAAGTTTGAGCTGGAACTTGGTCCTTTTCTTTTGCATCAGTGAATGGGTTGTTAAGATTCCGATTATTTTACTAGTGGGAGTTGCAACTACACTAGATGCTCCGAGAAGTGTACTATCTTCAAATGCTTTGCAGCTCTTGTGTCCCTGTAAATTCATTTTTGGATCACCAGCCGAGAGAATGGATGCAATTGTCAACGCCGTTCTTATAAAACAGTGTTTTGGGTTCAGTATTGGTCACAAGGTGGCAGACTTTCTGAAAACCTACTTTTTAAATCAGGATGGGACATTGACATCTTTCATTAGAGCATTGAAGGTTGGGTTTCAGTTTGAAGTTTACTCAGCCATCATTCTATCATTGTCTGTCTTCTGCGTGTGTCAGTTATGTGCTCGTCTACTTAGCCTCTGCTGATATCATGTTTTCAAATGTTTCTTTCAGATAGCATGTGTCCAGCATTTTTCGCTGGAACCTCTTAGCTTCATGCTCTATTGGCTACTTGTTGAAGAAGACAATAAGGTTACCTTTGCTTCTCTGTTTTAATCTTTGAATAATTGCATTTGTTTCATCGTGCTCCGTGTCATCTGCAATTTACAGCCATTTATTTTACAGTTATGCTTACAAAGGAAAATATCTCCTGTTTAGATTTCGTTGCTGAAATGATCGTGTGAAAATATGTCATTTTTTATTGCTACGTGCTTTAAATCGGTAGTAAAGGAACAGCTAAAGCTGTGACGATAAAAGCTTCCTGTGTAAATGTTTTTTTCTTCTAGTTCTTCAGAATTGTAAAAAGCAAGTATTCATTGACAGAATCCTAAACTTGACTTGTCTTCTTTCTTTGTTCTGTCTTGCCTTTACTTCTTGAAATGATTTTTGGCCATGAAGAGGGTATGCAATGATAATCACGCTTCATCACTGGAACTGATGATCAAGAATGCTTCAGACCTTCCATCTCATGTGAGGTATTTTTTTATCAGCAAATTAAAGTTTTACTACTCTGGAGAAAGGAAACAAATTAGAATAAAAACTAGAATTAAGAATTACAAAGAGAAGAACTACCCCAAATCAAAGCCAAAATAAACCCATCAGTATTTTCTAACTGATTAAACATATCATAGAAGAATTAATGCTGACTTTGGTTTTAAAATTGACTGAAGAAATATATTGGATGAAGCGGGAGTAGAAAATTTGGCTCATGGTTTGGTAGAGTTGAAGAGATCACAAGAGCATTGGAGCATTGTTCTGCTGGTAAGGTCTCAGATTCTTCTTAGTTTAGTAGGGAAAAGTAAAGATAACTGTCCCCAAATGTACATCTTTTCCTCTTAGCTACACTTAACGAAAATTTGGGTCATTCAGCTACACTCAACTTTTTTTGGACACGGTTAACATTTTTGAATGAAAAATGTTGTTCTAAAGTGAAAGGTCTAAAATGCCCTTTTACTAAAAATCTAATTTTAAAATTAGATTTTAACCCAAGGGCATTTTTGTTGTTTCACTTTCAAATTAACATTTCCATTCAAAAACTTATCACGTGAGAGTTTATGAAACTTGGGTGTACTGAATGACCCAAATCTTAGTCATGTGTAGATAAGCGGAAAAGGTGTATAGTTGGGGATAGTTATATGCACTTTTCCCGGATATAAATGCTGACGTAATTTGAGAAAGCTTTGATGTTTATCCAGCTAGGCGCAGCTTTGTCTTTTAATGTTACTACTTTATATTTCTTTGCGCTGCTTGTTTAGTATCCATTATCATTTTTGTTTATTGCTACATATTCCCCCCAGAGCAATTTCATACTTAAGATCCTTCATCTACCTGAAAGATTCAGTTCATTTCAAACTATTTCTCCCAGGTTGTACTTTTAATGCTCTGTTCTCACTATCAGCATTTTATGCTTCTGCCTTGCACACAAGTAAACGGGCAATATTTTCTTTATGCATAGAAAGCTAGGATCTTGATGCCCATAAACCTTGGAAAAAACTTTTCTCGAGTAAGAAATTCTCACGGGATACAGTTAGAAAATATAAACTCTATAGCGGTTTCTACAGGTCAAAGCTATCTGCTAAGGATGAATAAAAATATGGTTTACTGTTATCCATTACTTATAACATGCGTGCAACGCTACAATACCAGTAAAATTTTAATTTGAATATTTCAATTGTTGTAATTTCTTATTATTAATGCTATCAGTAACCGAGGATGCATCATATCTGGAAACTATTCTTTCTTGCTATTGACTCATAACATGTAATTCAGCTTCTCTCTGAAGCTGGAAAATTCAATAAAATCCAACTGCTAGACTTGTTGTGTGAGGCACTCGATCCAGATCTGTACAATTCTAGCCTTTTGAAACTAGATAATGGTTATGGAAAATCTTCAAGTGATCGCTGTAGCACCCAACAATATTCTACCATGCGGAAGGGTGGTGTTATATGCCAGGCAGTACGCAAAGTGAGGTAAACAATAAGCTGCAAATTTATTATTTGTTTCCAGTATAATTTTCTCTTGTTGGATATAATGGCTACTAGAAATACAAATTGTTGGTTGCTTTGAAATCGCAAGGCATTTTGACCATTATTTTCTACTTCTTGCACGTGCCCAAATCAGAGTTTAATCCTGGAATACATTTAGAACTTCAAATGAGGGGCTAAGCTATATCACACTGTATCTTGATTAAGATGTTTACATATTAAGATCTCCAATAAGCTTTGCATATAGCTATGACATTCTATCTTATAAGAGTTTTTTTAGTGTAGTTGTTAAGCAAGCTCAACTTCTTATGCTTTATACTATTCAAATATCACACTACAATTCTGACCTATGAACTTATTTAGAGATCTTCCTGCTACACAACTCTGCCAGTTGCTCAAGAGCTGGGAAAAATTAACTATGCACATACATGAGGTACGCTTACTGTTTTGACAAGTTGTCAACATAGTAAAACACTTCTCTTATATAGCCATCCTTTGCAACAAAAAATTGTACAGTGCTCTTTTTGACTAAGCTCCTTTTTTTCTCTCCGTTTTTATTTATTCCCTAATTATTTACTATTGGACTTTCTGGCCTGGCTTCCTTATAATGCTATTCTTGAACCAAATTGTGTCATTGCAATGTCCGGAATGGCCTGAATCGTGTATAAACGACCAATTATTAATATATTTACATTTTTGTCTCTATGATGGACTTAGAATGCATATAAGTAATCAATTAAGACATGACAAAATAGTAACGGGGATCTAATTTTGTTATTGCTTACATATTTTGTAGCAGTACTGATACTATAAAGATAATTAGCGTGACAAACTAATGATTATTCGTTTATGTTTATTTCTTAGATTTGTGACAAAGTGAAAGAGTTGCAATCCTTTCTGAAGCTTGAGGGTGATAAGAGTTTGAAGCAAGATTTGGTTAACATATCTAAGTAATATTCTCCTTCTCTCTCTGTTTGTTTTTGCTACAAGGAAGGGCAATGTACACATATACACACATATCAAGAGGCAGTGGAGTTGGAACCCTCACCAGAATGTTGCTTGTCAACATGCCTTGCATGCATGCTATTTGCTTTTCTTAATTACATTACGTAACAAGACTATTGTTTCACATCTATACAATTACTAATTTATAATTTCACCAGTCATCCACGGGTTGAAAATTTGATGCAATGCAGGCAATTTGCTTTTTTTTTTTTAATTACCTAACAAGACTATTGTTGCATATCCTTAATTTATAATCTCACCAGTCATCCACGGGTTGGATATTTGATGCAACTCTCTCTAATTTTCATCAAACTCTACAGTAAATGGCAAAGTTTTAGTGTAGATTTTCTGATTCATGTGTATTTTTATCATATTTGTTTCTCTGGAGAAAGATACTATCTGAAAATTGCTGAGACTGTTCATCTGGCAGGAGGCACTCATCTTGGACAACTGAAAGGGCTCTGAACGACAAAGTTGTTAAAACAATGGAGGGCATTATGAGGTAGGGTATTATTGTTTAAGTCTACATTTGTCTCAAAATATCATATGTTGATATGCAAAAGTCAATAAATATTAATAATGTTTTGTATAGAGACTAAGAAGGAGAGCAATCAAGCCCAACTTTAAGGTTAATCTCTTAGGTGGGGAGTTTAACCCGATATATTTGCTCCATTTTAATATTCTGTATGGAATCAGACCGATGGTTTGGGTCTGTGGGTATTTGTCCATATGGCCCATTTGCCACCTCCCCTTGTGGTCTCTGGTCTATATATGCATGTGTTTCTTACTATGATACACATGCAGAAGGAGATATAGAATTTGAAGACCCGAATAAAAATAGTAAAAACAAGTATGTGTGTGTATATATAGAGAGAATAATTAAACCCAACTATGATGGCTGATCTGTAAGTTTTGGATATCGACTCCTTACATAGAAAATCGTTCTTTAAATTTCTACAATCTTAGTAGGGGAAAGAGCTTCTGATACAGTCCACTCCTCTGGATCGGATTATGGGACCCAAATAGATAGACGGAAGATTGTTTGGAGATGAACCGAGCCTCTTTCTCCTGCCTATTGCTGCACTTATAGAGTTCCTTTGGTAGAGAGAACTCAAGATCTTGATACACCCAAACTAAAGATGATTTCATACTAAAACAATAATTCAAATTGAAAAGTGATACTTATTCCTCAAGTGTCTTCTTCTTTTGATATCTCTTTCGGAACAGTAGCTGGGCTTTGTTCGGGCCTTTATCTGGGCCTCTAACATGCTTGACCTCATGCGCAAACAGAGGGAAAAATTGGATCAATATGTTGGCCCATTCCCACGATGCTTCTGCTGGATATTTGCCTTCCCAATGAACCAGTACCAGCGGTCTGTCATGAGTCCTCCTTGCACCCAAAATGGCCATCGGCCTCGGTTGGTCGTCCTCCTCAGTGTCAGGTGGGAGGGAGGATCGCTTTTACGTCGGCGGGGCGACCCGCAAATATTTTGAGATAAGATACGTGGAATACGGGATGAAGTTTTGATGTTGCCGAAAGGTCCAAGTTATACGCCACCTAGCCTATTCTCTTGCTGATAGTAAATGGCTCATAGAATTTAGGGGCCAACTTCGTGTCCCTTTGACCTAAGAGGCTAACTTGGTGACAGGATTGAGGTGTCAGACATGGAGAGGGCTGGCTTATCCCATGCTGACAGGATGCCACTCGCATTCCTGATGGAGGGAGTAAAGAAAAGTCTCATTCTCGGGAAAAACCCCAGGCTCTTAACCAGATTTGGGTGAATTTTACACACTTTGTTTCTTGGTTAAGAAATAATGTTGGCCAGTGGCGGGAGAGCAGGGTGGTTTGTGGCTCTTTGTTTCTGGGTAGCATTTAGACCTCTAGCATTCCACGAGATGATCCTCATTATGAGGATCAAGTCTCCATTCACTAGATTCTTCCATAAATTTGATGGCGTTGTTGATTTGCTTTATGTGGGATATAATGTCATCCTCAGTGTCTTTGACTTTGAACCCGAGAGACTTATAAAATGCTCATGAGCCAATAATTTTGATTATGCTGTGGAAGATGAGTTTGATTTCTCGGGTTTCAAGTTGCTTTTATACCTCAGTTTAGAGGGACTAAGAGGGTGGAGGCTGGTTCTTTCATTGTGGTTGTTTTCCTTTGGTACCACATAAATTTCGCCTGAGCCATGTTCTGCGGTTAAATCCCTGAACCGGCACATTAACATGCTTATTTACATTCTCTGGTCTGCCAATGTGGTTACTGTATATCTGCTTATTTCACAAACATTTGACT
Source organism: Geranium rotundifolium (assembly GCA_963920655.1). Taxonomy (NCBI): domain Eukaryota; kingdom Viridiplantae; phylum Streptophyta; class Magnoliopsida; order Geraniales; family Geraniaceae; genus Geranium; species Geranium rotundifolium. The sequence continues at coordinate 37,037,111 of OY987318.1, forward strand.
TATTTTCATGTTTTTATGATATAGAGACTATCTTCAGCCCATTGAGTGCAAGCAGTTCCATGAAATTGTTTGCTTTAAAAATGCCGACAATCTTCATTTGGTAAGCATTACTACTACACTATGAATTTGTTTATCTGGGGGAATAGAATCTGAACTTTTAACTGGTGTAAATTGTTCAATAATTTCTTTTTTAACAGTAATTGTTGTAATTGACATTCTTTTGTTTCTTAAATTGGTTATAGTTTCTGAATGCCTGCAAATACTATATTGATTTTTTTTATTCATGCTATCTGCTATCTTGTCAATGATAACACCTCCAAGCACTTTAAACATTTCCTTACTAAAAACCTGCAATTTCTTATGATCCTGCAACTTAATTGTTGCAACAATACTCTAAGCAGTGTGTAATACTACTATGCGCATAGATGCCTACTTCGAGCTTTTACTTGCTCTAATATTAAGGTTTTTATTGTGTCCCAATACTTGAACTGCATGAAAATAAGATTTGTATGCTACTGTTTGAGTTGATGAATTTTTTCTATTTTGTCCTTTCAATCCTTGCATCTGTTAACATGGTTAATTATATCAGGCTTTAGTCGGAGATCCAAGAAAACAGGTTCAAGTTGATCTTCTGGAGTTCCAGAAAATATTAAGGTGTAGTTGTTGCAGCTGGAGTAACAATGTTGCACTACCATCCATGCATGATACTTCGATTATGTAAGTATTTTCCTGGAACAAGAAACTGTAGAAAGATTGGAGCTGATTCATGAACAAGACATATCCTGTATTTCATTGAACTATTTGTGTTTATTCAGAATTTTATAGCGAACAAAGTCATTGTGCATTTGAATTTGGTTAGTGTAGCGTGTGAAGTTTATGTTTAGTAATTCTGATGAGGTGTTATAGGTATACCCTGGCACAGGAGCACGGGGATCTTATTAATCTCCATGACTGGTACCAGTCTTTTAAAGCGGTGGTGAACTTAAATAGCAAAGGGAAGCGGAAGTTGAAGCAGTCCCCACGAAAGAAGAGAAAGGAGGTGCATGAATCTGAAAGTCAGAGTGAAGCATCAGTTCAGTATCCTTTATTACTGGACAATGACATTCATCATTTTGTTGCAGTAGCATATAATAAGTTGTGTCCTTAAGTTCCTTAACCTGAATTCACAGAGCAAGGTTCTGCAGGGCTGTTAGGGAGCTGCAGATGACAGGACTGCTTCGGATGCCTAGCAAGAGACGTCCAGATTTCGTCCAGAGAGTGGCGTTTGGAGTCTAATGTGGATGGTGAGTGAGTGAGTGTATGCTCTAGTCTAGTCTAGCATATACAAATATAGAATGTGCTTGTTATTGGTAAGTGTTATTATTAATGTGGATGGTTGATAATTTGTATTGAAATTATATGCCATGTGCATTTCTGGACCCATCTTTTCCACATACTACTGTACTGTAATAAACATTGGATGTTCTCTGTATAACTTTAACCTGGAAAAGAAGATATAAAATTGAAACTGAAGCAAGATGTGATGATCAATGGGCCTACTGGATGTCTGTTTTGGGCCACGGTTTATCACAAGTGGTTTGCTTTATGGATGGTCTCAGCCCAGCCCATCACCTATTGCTGCTGTCATCCAAAGAGGGAGCACAATCTATCAATGTCAGTTTTTCTTCGACATATTCATACTTAGGGGGTGTATTCAATCATGATTTTAATGGATTTAAGAAGTCTTTAAAAGTCTTGTGGTATTCAATCATGATTCTACAAATACTTTTAAAATCTTGTGGTATTCATTCATGACTTTAAAAAAACTTTTAAAGTCTTGTGGTATTCAATCATGATTTTAAAAATACTTTTAAAATCTAGAGGTATTGTAAATGTCAATGACTTTAAATGAATTTGAGAAATGGATGATTTTGAATGACTTTGAAAGTCATTGTAGGCATAAAAAAACTCTTTAGAAGTATCATCTCAAATCATGAGATTTGCAAAGTCATTCCATTAAAATCATCAAGACTTGAAAGAGTCTTGTAAACTTTAAAAATCCATGAACTTTTAAAAGTCATTCAAAATCCATTAAAATCTTAATTGAATACACCCCCTAGTTTGTTAATGGATATAAATTCTGTCATTTATTGTTACTATTATTTAGCAATTTTAGGACAAAACTAGTTAGGAATTGAAGAACCTTGGTTCTTGGACATCCACCACTTATTGAACTCCAACCGGGTCCAAAGCCCATTCCCACCTTTTCACATATCTATTTACTTTACTCTTCCTAATGAGAAAAAGTAAATAGAGAGGAGGTGGATTGTACAATATCTCCGGCTCCACACATATTTGACTGGTTGGGACTTGACAACAAGGGACACACCCAGCCAAATTCATTCTAAAATGAAGGTGAGAAACAAGAATTAGTTGCTAACAGTTGAGTTTCCATCTAATTAAGCAGGTATGGATCATCTTTGTCTGACCCTATCACTTCCAATAAAGTGAGGCCAAAGTTGGGTTTGGGGTTCCTCCACATCCACAACAGTTCCTGCTCCCTCTTCCCAAACCAAGGCACAAATACACTCTCTTTTATCTTTTTCCCTTCAGGTTCAGAGCACAGATGAGTGATGATAGATTGAAACGCAGTAAAGAAACACCAATGGTTGTTGTTGTTGAGGACAGAAGCTGTTCCTTGTCCCATGCCCTCCCTGTCGGTCTCCATCCATGCTTAGCCTCCTGGGTCTTGCCCATTTCACATATTTTGCAACTGGGTAGTGGTAAAAAACACAAATTTTGGTGGTGAGTGGGGATGAATATTGGCGGCGGAGGTGCAGGGATGATGACCCGGTCACCGTTCACAGTGTCCCAGTGGCAAGAGCTGGAGCACCAAGCTCTTATCTTCAAGTATATGATGGCTGGCTTGCCCGTGCCTCCTGATCTTGTGCTTCCCATCCAGAAGAGCTTCGATTCCATTTCTCACTCCCTCTTCCATCACCCTGCCACTGCTTGTAAGCAAAAATACTTTTTTTTTCTCTATACATTCATAATTGTTGCTTATTGTTCTTATCCTCTTTGATTTGGGTTGAGGATCTTGATTGGCAAGTGTTTCTTTTCTTTTGTGTTTTCAAAATGAAGAATAAATGTTTTCGTTATTTTACTTCATTTATCTCTGGTTTGGTGATAATGACCCATTAAATATCTGTTTGGGGATATTTGAGATGTTATGAATAAGCCAATAAACTAAAATTTGAAGTTCTTTTATTGGTTAGCTTTAGCAAATCTCACCTCAAGTGATGCTAAGATGCTGTTTTTGACTCTGGAGAATGTAGTTATCAACATATCCTATTTGGGTGAACCCGTTTCTGCTTTAAAAGTATTCTCTCAAGTCATTATATCACCTATAAGAAAAGAAGTGATGTTTTTCCATTTTCTTCGTTAATGTGGTTGGCTGATGCCTCAAAGTTTGAAGAATCGTGTCACTTTCAGTGGATGGTTCTGCTTGTAACATACCAGTAATATACTGATGTTTTCGTTGTTGATTCATTCTATTCCCATGGGATAAAGTGGATGTAGGTATACCTGATCCTCTCCGTGTTTATGCAGTGGGATATTGTTCCTTTTACGGGAAGAAGGTGGACCCAGAGCCAGGAAGGTGCAGGAGAACGGATGGCAAGAAATGGAGGTGCTCCAAAGATGCATACCCAGACTCCAAGTACTGTGAACGGCACATGCACCGTGGTCGAAACCGTTCAAGAAAGCTTGTGGAATCACAAACTATGTCACAGTCTTCATCTACTGTGACATCACTGACTGCCACCGGAAGTAGTGGCATGAATGGAAGCGTCCAGAACCTTCCATTGCATCAAACCAGCAGTTCTGTTTCCAATCAATCCCACTATATTGATTCAATTCCATATGGGATCCCTAGCAAAGATTATAGGTATGTCCTCCTTATATTATTTGCTGGGAATGTAGGAAAATAAACAAATATAACTTTCTGAGGCTGGAATTATTGAGATAACTATGTTGCAATACTCTTGTTTGCATTTGGAAAATTACTAGTCTTTGCCTGCCCAATGGTAAAAAAACAGCTCTAGTCTTTGCCTATATTTCCATGCAGTCTTAAGTACGTGGTTTGTCTGTGTTCATATATAAATTTGCGGAGCTAATAGTTATTTTACCTGAGGCAAAATTCATTCCTTTTTGGGTCCACATTGATTAAATTGTGTAGCAGGTGAGAAATTATAGGTTATTGCCATTTGAGTACTGGATTTCTCGGAGGAAAATTTATTTTTCTGCTTGTCTCAATAATTATGGGCCCTTATGTCTTTAGGGTAGAAGATGAGTTCTGTATTTTTGCAGCACAGTTCTTTCTTTTCTTTTTGTTTCTTGAATGTAATATGCAGAGAAGTCTGTCAACTATTGTCAATTGTCTTGAGCACAATGATCAAGTGTCTTCAGTTCTTGCTAAAGGAATGCTTGCACCTTCTTGATTTTACTGGTCGTAAAAGACGATAGTCCATATTTCACATTTTGGAATATGGATATCATCAGGAGGCTAGGAACATATGAGGTTCTTTTTATCCCAGTAGTCCCATGTATCGTGTAGTCTTCAATTAACCTCTTTTTTTCTTCAAATTTTCAAAACATATTATTCTGCAATATGAATTCATAAAGCCTTTACAAAAATCAATCGTCTGTACGCTGGGCCCTTTAATGAAATGCCGTGTAAGACCCTTAAGGACTAAATTGCCATCTGGATAAATGGATGTTGCACGGTATTTCTTATTTTCTACAGAGGTCAGGTTTCTGGGCCCTGATGCTACTGAAAATAGCCATTGAAACCCATTATCTTTGCTGCTGTGGTTTTTCACTCACCTTTTGGACTGCTGTGTATTCAGTTATATGTTCATCTTTTAAATTCAGTTCAGATACTGACATCTTTAATCATCCCGAGCTTGCCAGTTAGTCACCTTAACTGTCATCAGTCTCTGCCAGAGGATAAATGAGCAAAAGTTAAACTAAAGGCTGTTTTTTATAATGAAAATTCCTTCTTGGTATGACCGCCTTAAGGTAGCTCTACACAGTATACTGTATTGTATTATGTTCTTCAAACGAGCTTTGTCTCTTTTTTGTGTACTTGAAGGGAGATGTGCACTCTTCTGAGAAATTCCATTCTTCAAAGTGAAACTTCTCTTTTCTTTACTTTACAGCATAGTTCATGGGATTGTGTAGGAGGATATCCATTAAATGGACAAGTCACAGCTTCTTTCACGTGCAATTAGACCTAGCTTATAGAGAATGGATTAGCTCTTGTGCCAGTCTAGGTTCTGAGCAGCTTTATTATGTCCATTTATTCACTTAGCAGCCTTATTTTCAAAGTGTAAATGTTTTGAATTTCTAAACAGCATAGATGACAAAGGCTTTTGGATTTCTTTTCTTTACATTAACATTTGTGCCTTGAATTCCAACCCTTGCACATATTTTCTTCTTCTTTTAATGGCCCTCTATAATTTGCTCAACAACTACATGTAATTTAGATAAAGTTCATTTTCGGTCCCTCTAAGATACACAAGCCTTTATTATTAATTCCAGTGTCTGTAAATCTTTCCTAGCCATGCTTGAATCACGTGATTTGTTTCTTAATTGTGCTAATAAACAGGTATAATGTTGAGGGCCCTATACCAGGAGTTGGTGAGCAGTGTTTATTCTCTGAAGCATCAGGAAGTAACAAGGGTCTCGAAATGGACTCAAACGCATGGCCTCTGATGCCGTCTGGAGTCTCCTTGTATCCTCAATCGAAACCAAGTGACAACTTGATGATGCAGAGTGTTTATCCCCAGTATTCGTTCTTTGGCAGTGAATTTGCATCTGTCAAACAGGAGGGTCACTCACTTCGGCCTTTCTTCGATGAGTGGCCTAAATCCCGGGAGCACTCCAACCAGACCTCATTTTCTGCAACTCAGCTCTCAATGTCCATTCCAATGGATTCGTCTGCAACAAGCTCTCGCTCTCCCCCATGATAAGTATGGAACTAGAGAATTTTCTGCTCAGACAATAATATCGAGTCTTAAGTGCATGAAACTTTTTGTTGCAGACATTGACTAGCACCAGGCTTAGGAATTTTTATAGCCTTGACAGACTCTAGCACATGAGGCGTGGCATGGTTGAAGAATCCTTGGAGGTGTTTTCAATTATTTCCCATTTGCAAGCTGGAGTCAATTATTTCCCATTTGCAAGCTGGAGTTTAATAAGTTGCAAAGACAATCTTGATTGTATGGAAGAAGGGAATGAATTGTATTTGCAAGCTGGAGTTTAATAAGTTGCAGAGACAATCTTGATTGTATTGAAGAAGGGAATGAATTGTATGTGTCTGATTTTTGCAAGTATGGAGTGTAAAGACTTTTTTAATTGCGAATTGATTTTGGTCTGAGACTTAGTATAGAGAGAGCAATGAACCGACCGAACGGTGGTACGGTACACTTAGTGACGTAATGGGAATTGGGCCACAGACAGCGTTAATTGCCAGCTACACTGTTTACTGGGACCCACTGCTTTCCATTTAAGCCCAACCACTGAGTCCATTTTGAGCCCAACCCTAAACGACGGCCCAAGTGTTCCACGGGTGCATCAAATTCATTTATCGGTTTCTTTCGCCCATAGGCTCAACGACGGACTAAGATGAATGGGAACAGGTTACCTTCATTGGGCCTGCTTCTTCATTCTTGTTGGGCCCATTCTTTACACCGACAGGACTGATCCTCGCATGGCCCACGGGCGCATCAAATTCTGTTGCGTTGGCCCATCCTATGAACTATCAATTCAATTTCTCTTTGGCAAATGGCCAACATGGCATCTCAATTATGGTTGAAATTACATCACTACCCAGCCCGACCCTGTTGACTCTTCCCTTCCACGTGTCTCCCACACAGCCTTCCAATTGTCAAAACATCTATCAATCAGGTATCTGTCCAATTTGCCAACCCCAAGCATTATTCACCCATTTCCAATATTCGCATCGTTTTGTGCAAATATATGGTTTTCAAGAAAAAATAATTAGTAAATCAAGTAGAATATGACCCAAAAACATAAATTCCAGTTCGATTACATGTGAACTAAATCCTTCTATTCACCCATAAAACCTCCATCACCTTCTCAGCGGGATTGATTTAGACCCAGAACCAATTTCAAACTGAAATAAAAAAAAAATCAAGAATGGTGAATATTAGGTTGATTTTGGTTTGATTCTTAAAATATTAGTTTAATCAGTTGGGTTCTGATTGGTTAAACTTGGTTTATAAGTCAGGGTTCAATTTTGTCTAAATTAACTTATGAGTTCAATATCAAAACTTAAACAATTTTAATTTGGTAGAATTGGAATCGAATCGACTAGAATCGAATCGAATCCAAAATTAAATTGTTTCTCAAATATTTCTTTTGAATTTGTATTGAATATTTTGAGAACTGAAGATACGAATTGGGTCTGATATTATTTTGCTGTCGACCATTTTTAATTATGCATTATTGTGAAGATGAGAATTGAAAAGGAGGGTCAGTTCCTTGTTAGAAACGTAACTATTGGGTCCAGGGTCGGAGTGAGGTTCGGTTGAAGACTTTTTAGCACAAGATAAGCGCATCCAGAAAAAATACCCATCCTCCACCCACCTCTACGAACAATGAGAGTGATTAATATTCAAGAAGCAAAAGCAAAAGCAAAAACTGGGTACTGACGATGATCAAGACCACACATGGGGGAAACAAATCAAACCCATAAGCAGAACATCTCAACAACAACCATGGTATCGATTTCATCGAGTTTGTGTTTGTTTTTCTCAATTATTCGATCGATACTGAGAGCAACGTGTTCATCCAACAATCAGATAGGTGGAGATGAAGATAAGAGCAAGTGGCCTCCATGGCTGCGACCTCTGCTTCAGACAAATTTCTTCGCTCACTGCAATTTCCACGCCGACGCACACAAAAACGAGTGCAATATGTACTGCTTGGACTGCATCAACGGTGCTCTATGCTCTGTCTGTCTAGCTTCTCACAAAGACCACCGGGCCATTCAGGTTGTTCCAATTTGGCTGCACATTTTGTATCACATCGGTTTCATCGATACCTCAACTTTTGACATTTTTCATTTTTCTTTAAATTAAGATAAGGAGATCTTCTTACCATGATGTGATAAGGGTGTCTGAGATTCAGAAATTTCTGGACATCACCGGTGTCCAAACCTACGTTATCAACAGTGCCAAGATCGTGTTCTTGAACGAGAGGCCCCAACAGAGGCCAGGAAAGGGCGTGACTAACACGTGCCAGGTCTGCGATCGGAGCCTCCTCGATTCCTTCTCCTTCTGCTCCCTTGGTTGTAAGGTACACTTGTTCCCGACTAGTCCCTGATCCTCTCTTAATTCCCGATAAATCATTGTATCTGATTTAATTTTTTAATTAATTTTGAGTTCGTTGATGACCCCTTCCGCCCGACTAGCACCTAACGCTTTCTAAAACATTACAATTTTTCTTCATTCACAATTCACACTATGGTAATGAGGTAAAAATGCAATATCCCTTAATTTTAATAATTCATTCCTCAATTGATGGGTTTTTGATCCTTGAAAAAACCCATTATTCAATATTTCAAATGGATTAGTTATGCGCATGCTAATTTGGGGGAAATGACATGTCCTCTGTAGTGGACTTTGCCTATTTGGTACTTCAGAGTTTCGTTTAGGTAATTGATAAATTATGCATGAACGTATTGGGGCAAAAGACAATAACTAATGTTTAGCATTTGCCTATTTTGTAAATTAGATTGTTGGGACATCCAAGAATTTCCGGAAGAGGAAAATGTTGGTGGACACGGAAGGATCGGATGCCGACAGTGGAAGTGGATATAGTTACGCCAAGAGCAAGATAAAGAGTTTTTCACCCTCGACTCCGCCTCCGACCGCCCAGAGCAGCAAGAGGAGGAAGGGCACTCCTCACAGATCTCCCATGGGAGGACTAATGACAGAATACTGATAAGAATAAATAAAAAAACCATATATCAAAAGTTAATGTAGCTAAAGTTTATTAACATTAAAAGGCCGATGTTGGAACTGATATGCATATATTTTGTACAGGAGAAGAAAAATATAAAAATAAAGGATATAAAGATAGTGAAATGTATATCTGGTTTTATGTTGGGTTGTGATGGTAAGCCTTGTATTTTATTATTATTGTAAAAATTAATAAATATATGTTCATAAGTAATGTGGATTTTAATTTTCCTTAAGCCATATATTTCAGGAAATATAAGACACCTGAAAATAGGTCGACAAATACTCATGAAACCAGCTTGTATAGTATATATATATATATATATGTAGTAACATTAAATTAAGATAGGTTGATAAGAAACTAAAGCTAGAGCTCAAGCTCAACTGAAGTGATGAGTCATACAACCCGAAAAGGAAAAGCCTTTTGTACTTGGTGGAAGTCTCCGATGTGGACACTTAAACTGTAGAAATCAGCTGAGTCAGTTGGTTTTTTTACCGGTAATACCGGTTAGTTCTTTTCACGATAACGAAAGCGACGTCGTACATGCCGCCCCCTCGTCAACTTGTCCATTGGCTTTCCATGTAAAAATAAATTAACCGTCGCTTTCTACTTTCTCGGCCTGCCACGTGTCCCACTAGTCCCTCCTTGCATCTAAACCGTCCGCTCCCACAACTCATGCAACCCCACCCATTATCGTTTTGAGAATGTCACATTTAATCCAATCGTACCGTAATGAATATTAATTACAGGGGTAATTTTAGGTGACTACATCTAGATATTATTGTTTTTCACTTGGATACATTTATAATTTTTTTTTTCAGTTGATTACACTTAGAATGTGCAAAATTTTCACTTTGCACTTTCCGTTCTATTCTATTAGTTTTTAATGTTTTTTTCATTTGAAATGACTAAAATGCCCTTAACTATTCATTTAATTTTCAAACTATCTCACCCTCATCTCTTCTCTCTCACCTATGATTGAATAAAAAATTAATTTATTTTAAAATCAAAACCATCTTTATTTCTGCAAATTTCACTCATCACCTTCGCTCCCATGGCTGTGTGAGAAGAGCATTGTTGGTGGGCCGGAATTCACGATGGAGTTGGAGCGATTTCAACCTCCGCCGAGAAGAAGCCCATCGGCAAGAGGCCAAGACGGTTTCCATGTCCGACGGAGAGTCCGAGAAGGCGTGGTCGGCCGAAGAGTGAAGAAGCTCGGTCATGGACGGCTCACTTGCTGCCCGGAGGTGCTGGATGGAGCCGGACCAGGGCTCTGCGGCGATGGAGTTCGAAAGCAACGACGGAGGTGAAAGCAGAGGCGCGTGAGGCAACACGTAAAGGAATGTGGCAGAGCTTGGAGGCCATGCATGGAGGCCACACGCAGAGGAGGAGGACGACCAGATTTATGCCAACGGGTCGAAAATATCCTCATGATGCCTCATGTGATTGAGGTGAGGCCTGAAACTGCTCGAAAGACGTTGAACCGAGATCGCCGCTCTGTATTTGGAGCTCTGGCTGGTCCTCCTGTTGCAGAGTCCAAATCGTAGCATACCCCATTATCGGGTCGATCCCGCCGGAGCTCTCGAAGCTCCCGAACCTCACCAACAGCATGTACCTCAACCGGAACATGCTCACCGGGCCGATCCCAGAGTCGTTCGGGAGGTTCGCTAGAGCTCAGGCTGTTGGGTTTTGTGCCCTAACACAATGTATTTTCAATCTAATCTTGTAATAAAGATTATTAGTTGAATAAAAATCGGCATTCATATTACTAAGTGTTGTAGTAATATCTTAAGTATGATTTGATTTGTATCATTGATGTGTCAACACATAATAGTAGATCTACAGATCAGATAAAATCTTACTTAAGCAGTCCCTGATCAGAATAGCATTATAAGAAGCGATCGGTATGAGGCTAGCTCTAAATGATCACGCTCTACTGATCATGGCCAGTAGGGGGCCAGAGTTAGGTCATAGTATCACCAGTCAGGGGTGATATAGGACGACCCGAATCATGAGCATGTTACATAGATACAGTCATGAACATACTCATATGTCGAATCATGAAATCACATCCTCAGACCGAAGGACCATTGAGGTTAATATGTAATGAGTGACGAGTTTGACTCAGTCTAACATCTCCTGTAAAAGGGTTACAATAACGGCTGTGATTGGCTCGATCACAAGTTACATAAGTTGACTCAATGGATCTCTGAAGGATTTATCCCTCATACGGACGTGTGAGCAGATATCAGTTTAGGCCACTTGATGAGTACAACTGAAATACAATAGCATGGCCATGCAGACGATACGTAGTATCAGTTATAATTCAGTTAACTCAGAATCAAGAAACAGGACAATAGAACGAGGATGACTTGTCTATGCCTCGTGGTTGTCAAAGATATCAAGAGGATAAAAGGATAGATTCATGTACGACAAGGTTAAGTTGAAATCTCGATAATCACAAGCGTTGGGTAATCATGATGTCTTGCTAGAGGCCACTCATGATGGAAAGGGTAAAATGGTAATTTCACTAGTTCACCGACGTGTCGTGAGCCTAGAGGGTCACACACTAAAGGTTGAGTAAAACGGATGGAATCATATGGAGGAATCATGAGAGAGACAAAATCCGGTTTTGGATTAAACTGGATTAGACCGATTTCGGTTTAGGATTAAACCGGAATCAAGAACGGTTTAGCAGGACTAATTAATTATAATCTAATTAAATAGATTTAATTAAATTAGCTAAACTGAGCCTAGCCAGAATGGGTTTCTCTACACAATTAATTAAAAGGTTTGGGCTTTAAGCCCATTAAGGCCTTTAATTAATTAAAGTCCAAAAAGGGTTATAAAAAGGAAATTTTCAGATCTGAAAATTAAGTAATTATTTTACAAACCCTATCCGTCTTCCTCTCTCTCTCCTTGCCTAGTTCGGCCGGCCCCCTCTCCTCCCCGCTCCGTCCGTTTTGCTTGCTTCGATCTTCTAGTAAGGATCGTTGTGAGTATCCCCGAATTGTTCTTCCTGTGTGGACGATCTTTAGAGGTTACTAAATCCTATTTAGTAACAAGGAGATTTTGATTCAAGGTAATACTTAATTTTAATCTAGTCTAGATCTCATAATCAATTCATGATCATGCAAGATCCGTATTAAAACATGGAACTTTGAGGTTAATTTCTTGTATGGGCATGAAATTAATTGTCTGGAACCCTCAAATAATTCCTTCACAGGCATCGTGGATCCACCTCTCCGACAACCGGCTCACCGGAAAAATCCCGACCTCGCTTGGGAACAACATGGACTTTTACTAAGAAGAGAGGGAGAGGAGTGAGAGAGGGTGACATATGTTTGAAAATTAGATGAATATGTGAGGGCATTTTAGTCTTTTCAATCAAATTATAATAACTCTTTAAACTTTAAGGGCATTTTAGTCATTTCACATGAAAATCGTTAAAAATTAACATAATTGGACGGAAAGTGTAAAGTAAAAATTTTGTACATTTTAAGCATAGTCAGCTGGAAATTTTTTTTATAAATATACTCAAGTGAAAAACAATAATATCTAAGTGTAGCCGCCTAAAATTATCTCTTAAATATATGTTTTCTTTTGAAGGCAAGTGATATAATGTCGACTGTTGCGGGTGGTGTTAATGGTTGGTTGGCGACATCCCAATTGAGCAATACCATAATTTTAATTATTTATATAAAGATAGAAGAAAAATGTTGTGTATTGAGTCTGATTGGTGGAATATGAATCAGAATATACCCACCGAATAAATTTAAACAATAACCTATTAATATCATACACTTGAGATCATCGTATAGCCAGCAATGTTACTTGACTTTATGTCCACGTCTTTATTGGTTTAAAATATGAGAATTTTGTTAGAAAACTTAAGTTCATAAATAATGAGTAAGACTAACCAAAAATAATTTACAAAATGTTATAACATGTACCGTTAGTGTTCGTACTCTAAAAAAGAGTTACAGAAGTCCGAAAGTTCTGATTTAAATGACATTTGATTCGTCGTAGTGTCCTCTACAACATTGTAGTATTGAATGAGACTTGACCTGACCGCATAAATTTTGTTTGGAGCAAAACATATTCATTGATGGTGATCGTGTATTGCTATTATATGCATGGTATAACAAAAAGTACACATCTTCAAAAAATCTAATTTTTGGTTCGCTGGATTGTTCATCTCGGCTTCTATGACTTTTTGTTTCGGTTGGAGCTTGATTATGACTAGAAGGATTTCATTTAGAGTGAAACCGTTGCATTGACGATTTCGAGTTTCGCTGAACAACTTTTCGATCTTTGTTCAGGTGGTTTCCATTGAGGTTCGAGACCAATCTTCTTAAGACTATTTGCGTCTCGTAAAGCCGTAGTCTCTCAAACTACAACGATAACATCAACCTCTAAAACGTGTTGAAAGAATTATCAAACATAAGACATTGTGTTCGACTTAATAGTTCAAGAACATCATGTCTACTAATCAGTCAGTAAAGTAAATATATTTTCACAACAAAAGGTTCAAGAGTGTTGCCGACATATCTTATGCGGATATCGACTGTAGAAATAATCGCTCTATCGAGTTGGGTCTTCTCAAATCTTTTTTAAATTTCATTTACGTGGAGATTGTTGGACAAAATTGCCGAGTAAATGAAATTGAAAATCCTTTTTGAAACTTGCATATGTTTCTTATCTCCATTTTTTTTCTTTTTTTTGATCGGCAATAAATTTTAATTAACATAAAACAAGAAAAATACAAACAATGTCTAAAATGACGAAGGAAGTACAAAGAAAAGCAGAGAAATTAAAAATGCCCTTTCGGGGAAAGGGAACAAGTTCAATTAAAGAATGTCGCAATTGATCGGTTCAAATGATCAATTTCTATTTCTCACGGTCTGGCCAGGTAAACCATATCGAGGATTAAGCGTCCCAAATCCTTTTCGGGTGACGGATGACATGGGTCACGGTATACCCCTATAGGGATTTCAGTTTGAAGCTATTAATGACCCACAATCAGGGTCGAGCCGTTCATAAGCTAAAAGAGACTTTTGTCTTAGACTCCGATTTTAGAGGGCCTCCAAAATACCCTGCAGACTAACCAATATCAAAAGACCCAATTTTTAAAATTGATAAACAAAACATGTTGAACCTTCTCTGTTCACGATGCAACCCCGGCCAGCACCAGAAGAGTTGTAGGGAACATAAGCGCCTTCTCTAAGCTCACCCCACACTAACTCCTCCACACTCGACAAAATAGGCACCATAATAGTTACGGAATGTCGTCGAGGAGTGGTGACCCACCGGTGACGAACAAAATCGGCAAAAGAGGGTTTGGTCTTTGGGAGAGAAAGTGAACAATGCCAAGGGTTTCTTACACGTCATCTTCAATTCTTTTCATTGCTATTCACGGTGTACTGATTCTTTTGCTCATTGGTTTTACTATAAATAGCAGCAATGTGCAGAGGAATACACACAGAACAAACACCAAAAAAGTGCTCATGTGTTGAGCAAATCCCTTTTCTCTCGTTTTTGTGTTGGTAATAAATTCGGTGTGATTTTGGATTCAACTTATGTTATCATCATATCTTGGGAGATTCCGAGCGTGAAGATCGGTCCCGACCCTTAATAGAAAGCAACCGAATGAAAAATGAAAAGTAGTCATGTGTGCTTGAACGAATCTATTTTACTCCATAAGATATCCTTCTAGTCAAATAAATTTCATGAAAATGGGACGAAAGAGAATATACAAAAATCTGTAAGTGAAAACAACATGGTGAAGTTCAGTTAATAGAAAACCGAAGATTTTTTTCAAAAAAATTATGATTAATTAAAGTATTTGCATAAATATGTTGGGTATTGATCAGGAGCAAACACTTTGATTTGCTACAAATTTTAGAACGCATTTAAGCTGTTGGATGAAATAGTCAACGGTTAGATTCAATGATGAGTCATCAATGGCAAACTAACGTAAATATGAATTAATTGTAAATTTCTTTTGGTCATTTTATACTATCAGAGGGGTATAAACGTATTTTTATACCCTTATTTATTTTGAATATTATTTTTTTAATTAAATATCTTATTTTTGAATTTTGAATTTTGAATTTTATTTGTATCATAATATTCCTTAATTAAATATCTTATTACTTAATTAAATTTTACTTGTAAATCTTTTATCGGTTCAACGCAATAATTTCATTGGTTTATATGATATGTCTAATTATTTGATTCATCTAATATGTGTCATTTGAGATGCTTCATCTGATATGTGTCGTATAATATGTTTCATCTGTTATGTTCATCTTATATGTTTTATCGGATATGTTTCATCGAATATGTTTCATGATTAATCTAATATGTTTAATCTGATATGTTCCATTTGATACGTTTCAAATATGTGTCATAAATTTGATCCAAACAATTCAATTGATTCATCGACTCAATTGTTTAATCGATTCAATTATATTCAACTAATACGTGTCATCTAATACATTTCATCTATACATCTAAACCCCGTTTTTTTAAATCTGTTTCATGTAAATTTAAAAAATAACCATAAAAATCGTTTCAATTTTTTGTGATTGATCTAAAATAGTAATTTCATTGATGTTTAATATTTACATAATCAAAACATTTTCGTTCAAAAACAATTTCATTTCATGATCAAACACATCAACACACATCAGTGCCACAAATTTTAATTATAATTCTCAACCGATCCAATCAATCAAACAACGCCGTAAATAATTCTCAACCCATCTAATCAATCAAATAACGCCAAGCTACTAGATTAAAGAGCAAATACAAGTACCAAAAAAACATAAATTCGTTTGAAATGGTTAGGTTCATCAAATCGCTTGGCAATTGTCGATTTCTGAGAAAATACAGTAAAATCAAAAGGTATTTCAATTATTACCTTTTCTGAATAAATTGCGACTCCATTTTACAGCATTCTCGGGAGCCAAACCCGAAGTGAAGAACAAAATCTGGTGTATATGCGAATAGGAGGACTTGCTTGAGAGTTTTATGGGATTTAAGGTTCCAACGAGAGTTGTTCGAGGATAGAATCAACGCGGAGCCGTCGAGGACAACAACCACCGCGACCCCGAGCCGTCCTTGCTGAGACGCACGGCGGACAAGATTGAATCAAATTGGTTTGAATCGAGGCCGATGTCCGTCCAGCCGGGAGACGGGCAGGCCGAGCTCGCGATCGAGAAGACGAGACGACTTGAATCGGCCCGCCGACAATCACCGATGTCGCCGAATCGTCTAGATACGTCGCTGCCACCGTCGTCTGGAGTTTCGCTGCTCTGGATGGAATCGTCGTCGATGGGGAGGAGCCGAATCGCCGACTTCCGCTGCCGTGGAGATCGTCGTCGCTTGGAAGTATCCGGCTCGCCGTCGCGTGGAAGTAGCCGGCTGCCCGTCACCAAAATGGATCGCCGTCGGTGAAAACGCGGCACTGCGCATGGACGAGGAAGGAGGAGAGCGGCGCTTGTGATTTTGGTTTTTGATTTAGGGTTGTGGGGTCCATATATATATATATACATATCAGATTCACCAAAATACCCTTTCTATATATTTTATATTTGTTTAATTCATTATTTATGATAACCGTTGATGAAACTAATCCAATGGATATAAAACGTTCTAAAATTTGTAGCAGGTAAATAGTTTGTAGCCGATCTCTTCCCAAATATGTTACTGTTAAAAGTAATTATCAAATTGTGTTTTGAGACCCATAGACATGCCACGTGTCAATCAATCATAATTTTCATTTATTTTGTACTGTAGCAAACAGTTATTGCTACAGTAAAAACATTTTGAATAAATAATTACACAAGTGTGCCACATGTCAATTAATAATAAGATGAACTTTCTTTTTTACTTTACTATGCCACCACTAAAAATATTTATTTTATCTTCAAAAGAAATATTTATTTTAAATTGTATAATAATTTTTTAACAGCAAAAAGAATTAATATTTGATGATAATTTATTAATTAAGATTTTATGTCAATAGTTAAATATATACTATTATATTAAAAATATCACTGTCAATTATTTCATATTATATAATTATTATTAATTTATAACTTATTAAAAATAATTACAAAATGATTTTTTTAAATCACACAACCTCGCAGGACGGTTAGACTTGCTTCTATACCTCTTGTTCGACAACGACGACACAAACTTTTTCTCATCCTCACCTCCGACCTGAACTAGAGATTTAAATGAATGATTCTTATTTTTCAGTTCCCAACAAGTTTTATTGGAACGCTAAGATGGTGATGAGGTCGTGAAATTTGAAAGATTTTATTTTGTAATTATTTTTTAATAAATTTAGTAATAATTATATAAGGTAAATAATTGATAATAATATATTTTTAATAAAATTATAATATTAAATATTAGATTTTTGCTGATAAAAAAATTATTATTGTAAATTTCAAAAAAACTATTTTTAGATGGTGTTCCAGAAAAATAAAAATAAAAACTCTTATATATTATCGGTTGACACACTTTGTGGGCTGTTCTAATTTTTTTTTTAAATATTAATTTTTGCTGTAGCATTTTATGGCTGCTATGGTAAAAAAATTAAGAAAAAACCTACCTCTTATCTGTGGTTGACACTTGGTTTATCTGCAGGACCCAAACACAATTTTGTAACTAGTTTCAATAGTAATATATTTATGTAAATACTATAATTAATAACAATTATTTTGAGAAAAAGTCGGAAAACCGAAGCGTGAACATTAGAGGCGGTGGCTATGGACCGGGCCCGTGTCTACCAAGGCCCAACATCCAAAGGCTTAGTAAGGCCTACGTACTATCTTGTGCACGTGTATCTCAGCGGTTTGTGTGTGAATTATAAGCAATTAGTGAGAAAACGATAAAAGAAGCACGCCCAAGTAGCAGATCCCACCTCCCCGAGCCAATCAGTCTCTTTGTAGATCGACACAGAGACACTCACACAGACACAACCTGAGAGATAGCAAATTCACTGCAGCGCATCGGATCAGGTACGCGATCGCTCACTGTCTGCGAATCTCTGATTTGTTTCCGCTCTCCACAACCCTTCAATCGTTGAAACTAGACCGCTTCTGTGACTTTTTCGCTGCAGTTGCTTGAAATTTAGGTTCATTTCGATGCGTGTTTTTCAATTTTCCTCCTTTTACTCGTACACTGTTCGCTCCATTTGCTGTGAATTCGTACTGAGTTTTGATCTGTTCCTTACCTTCTGATTGGTGAATTCTGATCAGAGCCTCGATTTGGTGTTCGTTTTTCAGAATTTTCCTTTCAAAATGGACCAAGCCGAGCTTAGCATGGAACAGGTTTGTGATCTGATGATTCTGAGCTTAATTTTCTATTAGATTCTGCTAACCCAATTGCACGCCGGAGCATCTTTTGCTAACTGTGATTTATATTTATATTTTGGAAGTCTTAGTTGATAATTGAAGTCAGGAAGTCTCGTGTGGTCAGTGATAAGATGTAGAAAATGAAGGGATAGTTAGATTTGCACTTGATATCTAAAACTTGAGTATTTTATACATGGCTGTACTTCTTTAAATTTCCACTTCGGTGGGTTCGCAAATTGGTTAGTGTACAACTTTTAGTTTTAGCTGTAGATTTTATCCATGGTTGCTCGCACTAACAAATAACAAATGTAGTTCTCTAAGAAAATTTGAACATTGTACATGCATAGATGTGGTATAGGTGATTGCAGTGCATTATTGGTTCTCTTTCGATTGACTCATGTGTTGTTCTTTTAGGTTCTGAAAAGAGACATACCATGGGAGACATACATGACAACTAAGTTGATCTCAGGAACGAGCCTTCAGCTGCTAAGGCGTTACGATAAGAAAACCGAGTCACAACGAGCACAGTTGCTTGATGAGGTATGTTTTATTGCTGTTTTTTATTTGTTTCATTTTGAAATGGGCATGCTTCACCTACTTGTTTTTTCAATTAAGTTCTTAAAGTCTCTCTATTTGGCTTGTTATCTTGCTCTCTCCATACCTTGCTAAGTGCAGGAGGTGGATACTTTCAGTGCTTGACTAGAATCTTGTGCAAAACTGATCTCAAATTGAAATCTAATATGAGCCTTGTAGATATGATTATATTAAGTTATTAATGGTTTATTCTATCTTGATAGGACGGCCCAGCTTATGTCAAAGTGTTTGTTAACATTTTGCATGACATATTTAAGGAAGATACTGTGGAGTATGTGTTGGCTTTAATTGATGAAATGCTTTCTGGTAAGTTAAATATTTTGACCCTTTTTAGTTGCATTGTAAAACGTGAGCAAATCGACTTATTTTCATCTTCCTTTTGCAGCAAACCCGTATAGAGCCAGATTATTTCATGATAAATCTCTTGCCAGTGAAGATACTTATGAGCCCTTCTTAAGTTAAGTATCAATTTATATTATGAGTTCCACTTTCTGCTACGTTTGAATGGACATGAAGCTTCTTTTCTCTGTTGCTGATGGAAGATGCTCGCTCTTCCTATGTAAATTGTGGATACGAACCATAATGTGTTTATCAGGTTGTTTGTGTTTGATTTCCTTTTGTTTTGGGTGTACAATAAATTAAAAATAAGATCATCTTCTTGTACTTTGCCCTATTTCAGACTGCTCTGGAAAGGTAATTGGTTTATACAAGAGAAGAGCTGTAAGATACTTGCTCTGATGATAAGGTACTTAGATTGTGATCCAGTTACATGGTTACTTGCTAACTTATATGGGAATTGACCTTTTGTAACAATCCAAAATTTCTTGTAATTGAAGTGTGAGGCCGAAAATTGAGGACAATGTTGCTGCAAATGGGGAATCCTCAAATTCAAAGAAAACAACCACTTCCATTGATGATGTGCTAAAGGGATTGGTAGAATGGCTTTGTGCACAGGTTTGTGTAGTTTTAACTTATATCTTCCCTCGAGTTTTGACTTAATCCATGACCATTGAACACCTTGATTGGTGAAAATGATAATTTTAATATAACTTGATGGGCTTTGCTGTATTAAATATTCACTAAAAACCACCCCTTTTCCCTTGGACTATCCATCTCTACGCGTGTATGCCCCTAATCCCTTTCAATCAATGACAGTGATACTTCAGAGATTACTCTGGTTGGGTCCATCTTATTTTCATTCTAATGAAGCTCTTTGTTCAACTTCAAATATTAGCTTAACATTGTCTCGTTCCTAATAGTTAATGATCACTCTCTATGCCATTGGCAGCTGAAGAATCCTTCCCATCCAAGCCGTGGCATCCCAGTTTCTATCAGTTGCCTTGCAACTTCACTTAAGGAACCCGTGGTTAGATCATCTTTTGTTCAAGCAGATGGGCTGAAATTACTCATTCCTTTGATTTCTCCAGCATCCACCCAGCAGTCTATGCAGGTAAATGCTGTTAAAATTGATTATGATGCATGTAAATGAGTATTTGGTGTTGGTATGCTGCTGCTTATACAAAATACATGTATACATAATGACCAAGCTGAGTTGTATTATGATGGTAAATTCTTTACAGCTCTAAATACAAAATTGTAATACTTTTTGTAACAGCTCCTTTATGAAACATGTCTCTGCGTATGGCTGTTATCTTACTATGAACCTGCAATTGAGTACCTGGCCACTTCAAGAGCCTTGCCGCGTCTTACAGAAGTTGTGAAGAGTTCTACAAAGGAGAAGGTGAGACATTGACTTGTGCATGTTGAGTTTGTAATCAATTCATCAAGTTCTATCCAACTGCCTACTTCAGTAAGCTTGTACCACTCTAAATTGAGGTGTACATAAGCTGGTAGTGTGCATACATACACACATCTGTGCTAAATTTCCTTGCTTGATTATATACCGTTCTGGCGTTCTCTAGTTGTCAAGCCTAAGATTAAGTGTTGCCCTTCCATCTATGATTGTGTCAAATTATTGACAACTGGTTATTTATCTTCTTACACTGTTGAAGGGTCTATGCTAATTACTTGGCTGTTCTTTTTTGCTAGGTTGTCAGGGTTGTTGTCTTGACCTTAAAGAACTTGCTCTCCAAGGGTTCATTTGGTGCTCAGATGATAGATCTTGGACTACTGCACATTGTTCAAAATCTGAAATCACAGGCATGGAGTGATGAGGTAAGGATACCAGAATTACTTGTGCCCTCTCTCAAAATGTCGATGTTGCTTGAGGAGAATGAGTTGAATATATAGAATATTCTTTTGCTTGTGCTTGTGCTCTTATATGAGTTTGATTTCTTGTTTATTCTGAAATCGACCATAGGACCTTTTGGAGGCTCTAAATCACCTGGAGGAAGGGCTGAAGGCTAACATTAAGAAGTTGAGTTCCTTTGATAAGTATAAGCAAGAAGTCCTCCTTGGCCATCTTGATTGGACTCCTGTGCACAAAGATCTTATGTTCTGGCGTGATAATATTACATGCTTTGAAGAGAATGACTTCCAGGTACTAATTTAATCTGCCTCTATTTTTGTGGAATTTGGCCCTGTAGTTGATAGAAGAGAAAATTGCAAAGAGGTGCCCTATTGTATGACACTAATAAAAAAGAACTTTTAAAAAATATATTTTTATATTTTTTTAGTTTCATGGGTAATTTCATCATTTTTATAAAAATACACACATTTTGCAAAAAAAATGCAAACACATCACCCTTTTGCAAATGTATCATATAATAGGGCACATTTTTGCAATTTTCTCTTAATAGAATTAAGAAGTCTTGTAGAAGTAGTAGCTAATACATTATTTGATTGCTGCAGATTTTAAGGGTCCTTATCACGATACTGGATACATCGAGTGATCCAAGAGCACTTGCTGTAGCTTGCTTCGATCTATCACAGTTTGTGCAGCACCATCCAGCTGGACGGGTCATAGTGAATGATCTCAGGGCGAAGGAGCGGGTGATGAGACTGATGAACCATGAGAGTGCTGAGGTTACGAAAAATGCACTGCTCTGTATCCAGAGGCTCTTCTTAGGAGCCAAGTATGCAAGCTTTTTGCAGGCATAATTTACATCTGCTGGGGATGCAAAAGTTCTGTCATAAGAAGCAATTTCAATGAAGGAATGCTGAAATTGGCTCTCATTCAATTGAGGCATGGATGAATGAGCCTAGGAGAGTTACTCTATGGACTATAGTTTTGTTGTGGAATAAAATACAATGTTCGTTTGTTTATTTGTTTGTGTTACGATTTATTTCATTAAATTTGATTACAGTTGCTTTCAGAAATTGGGTTTTTATGTATGGTTTTGTAGCAATTGTTATATGGTGTTTTAATAAATAATGTTGATTGGAGTTTATCAGGAGGACAAGACAAGCTAGTAAAGAAGCAGCAATGAAGAATCTCAACAGTGTGAAATGACAGCATTACCAAAGGACAGGTTGTGTTAGCAATAGCCAATCTGTATGCATGTTCTTCCCAAACCTACCATGTGGATGACAGTTGTTTAGTCTTCTTCATTATTAGACTATTCATATGTGCCCTTGTTTATATACTGCCTGTACATGAACTTCTCTAGATATAGTTACATGTCTTGATTGGTCCAACCAGTGTTGAGTTTCTTACCCAATCAACTACAAATATTATGAGTGATTGAAAGTTGAAACATGGCATGTGTATTGTTGGAAACTTGTAGATAATGCCATATTTACTGATCCTCATCCAGTACCACAGTCACGATAATGTTAGAGGAATTTGCTGAATTGCAATCAATGCCACCAAAATTTCCATATTCACCCTTTGTCACCAACTAACATCTACAACCATTTTGATAAGCAATCTAATAATTAGTATCGCAGCGAATTCAATACTTGAAATGTTAGAAGAACTAAAAAAGAAACGTTTGAATTAAATTCATGTCGTAAGAAATGTTAGCTAAACGAAAATAGTTTCATAAAATCTAATTGATGACTAATTATATAAATTCACAATCAAATTATATATACACTACTTTAGAAAGAAACATTAGTTGATCTCTTATATTCTAACGAAAGTTGACATTAAAAAAATATTATATCTTATTTATTCATTATTTTTCTTTCATCATAAATTCATAGGTTGTTTATGTAATGATACATATGACTTATTGGACTAACATGACTTATTTGGTGCAATTTCACGTAATAATATTTTGATAACATAAATTTGTTGTCAAACCCTGTTAATAGGTTGCTGCTCATTTTCTCACCATCCAAACATTCCACTTATTTTCTATTAATTTCTTTAATAATGCTTATCAGGCAATGCCAAACTGTCAACCAACACAAATATCAGTAAGAAATGTATATGACCAGTTCAATTTCCTGAAATATCCTTGGGCCTTGACAGAAGAGAAGAGTGACAGGCAGGAGCATTTTTGTACTTTCACTCGAATTTCCTCTGATGAGAAAGCTCCCTTAATTCAGTCTCTCACAATCACCTAAGCAGCGTGTGGTCATTCTCGAGAGAAGAACACCGACCCGAATAAGCTTCTCTGGTTCTTAATGATCTATGAAGATATGGGAATTTAATTCATAGTATCTGAAACAAATCACTGTTCACTTCAATTGCCTTCCCTTACACAGATGTCAGGATTTTAGCAGCAGGGTCCCCATTTTTCAACTTCTCTCACTTGTTCACTGTCAGCAGAAGCAATTTCAACGGCAAAATCATCAAATTTCAGCTCCAGAAACACTACAACCATGTCATCCAAATCCAAGTGAGTACTCTCAC
This sequence comes from Geranium rotundifolium, assembly GCA_963920655.1. NCBI lineage: Eukaryota > Viridiplantae > Streptophyta > Magnoliopsida > Geraniales > Geraniaceae > Geranium > Geranium rotundifolium. The sequence goes on from OY987318.1 coordinate 37,060,865, forward strand.
TCCTAAATCGTGGATCTGATTTGGGTTTCTTCCGTTTTTCTAATTTGGGTCATGTAAATTTTGGATTTTTGTTCTGAATTCGAGGTCTAGCTCTTAATTTCTTAATGATTGGCTTGGTGGGTTGGATCTGCTTTGCTGCTTTTGACCATGTTTGCTTTGTTTCTAGCTGAAAATTTCCATATCTGTCTATCCTTTATGTGTCTGATACTTTATCTATGTTTACTTGCAAATTTTGCTCTTGGGTTTTAGCTCCTGCTCCATTTTCTTCAATTTTATTGCTGGGATCTGTACCTGAATTCCGATTAGTTATAATTTAACTATTTTCCTTCATACTATTCATGTGTTCTTGATGAGCTTACTATTCAATTTTATTGTTTGGTTAGATCTATTGTGCTTGTATTAAAAATTGGTTTTTGGTAATGTAACTGTGCTACTTTGGACTTGGAACTGATCCAGTTTATCTGAAACAACTCCCAACAGCAAAGCAACTCCTAAACTTAGAGCAAGCAGAGTTGCTAAATCAGAACATGATTCACCATCTTCCATGCCCAATTCGCGCCTTTCGATTGATCCATCGCCGCGGTCTGTTACCTCCAAGCCTGCAATTGAACGCCGAACTCCCAAGCTGACCAGTCCTGATGTAAGTTCTGTCTGTTGCCCAATTTTGTGCACTTTCTGTGGCTCCATTTCAAATGTTGCTCTCTGTTAGAAATATGCAGTTTTCTTTTTGGATAATGGGCTACAAATGAAGTTTCTTTGACAAACAAAGATAAACCATAGATTTTATTCATTATAAAGGCTCAGTTCTATTAATTGGTAATTGGGAAGACTAACTTTTCTTTGGTAGCATGTAATCTAGTTTACCATGCTTATAGTATTGGGGAAATTGCAAAAAGTGCTCTATACTGTGTCTATGACACTTTTGCGAGAGGGTGTCGGTTACTTTGTTAATTTCATAAATGTGTTGTGAACTTTGATTTTTTTGTACGTTTTTGCAAATTTCCCTATAGTAAGTTTTGGTCATATTGACGATTTATTCTGCTATGTTCAGAAACCATCACGGCTTGTTAAGAGAGTTGAAACACATTCTGAAGCACGGGTTGTGAAGGGATCAGAGATACAGAGCCAAATGACTCTAGTTCAGGAAGATTTGAAGAAGGCAAAGGAGCAGATAGTGTTAATCGAGAAAGATAAAGCTCAAGCTATAGACGAGTTGAAAGTGGCACAGAGGATCGCCGAGGAGGCCAATGAGAAGCTGAGGCAGGCTCTGGCGGCTCAGAAGCAGGCTGAAGATGATTCCGAGAGCGAGAAGCTTAGGGCAGTGGAGTTGGAAGAGGCGGGAATTGAAGCAGCTCGGAAGAAGGAAGGCGAATTGCAGAAAGAGCTTGAGGCAGCGAAGAGCCAACATGCAGCTGATGTTTCTTCGCTCCTCTCGACTACACAGGAGCTTGAAATGATAAAACAAGAACTGGCTATGACTTACGATGCAAAGAACCAGGCTTTGACTCACGCTGACGATGCCACAAAGATTGCTGAGATTCACGCCGAGAAGGTAGAGATTCTTTCGACCGAGCTGACTCGGCTGAAGGGATTTCTCGATTCTCATCTTGAGATGGATTCCAGTGAAAAAGTCAAGTTGGTATCGAATCTTCAGTCAGAGGTGGATTCTTTGAAACAAGAGCTCGAGAAAGCGAAAACTCTTGAAGAGAAGTTGGTGGAGAAGGAGGCTTTTCTGAAACTAGAATTCGAGAAAGCAAAAAGTCTGGAAAAGAAGCTTGTTGAGAAGGAGACTTCTCTGAAACAAGAGCTCGAAAAAACAAAAGGCCTTCAGGAGAAGCTGACAGAGAAGGAGGCTTCTCTGAAACAAGAACTCGAGAAAGCAAAACATCTCGAGGAGAAGCTATTGGAGAAGGAGACATCTCTGAAACAACAACTCGAGAAAGCCAAAAATCTCGAGGAGAAGCTGATGGAAAAAGAAGCCTCTCTGAAACAAGAACTCAAGAGGTCAAGAAGTCTAGAGGAGAAGCTCGAGGAAAAGGAGGTCGCCATTGAACAGCTCAATGTCGAGCTAGAAGCTGCGAAAATGGCTGAATCTTACGCGCGGAATTACATGGAAGAGTGGAAGATGAGGGTGCGAGAGTTGGAATTGCAAATGGAGGAAGCTAATAAATTGGAGAGAAGTGCATCAGAATCGTTGGAAACGGTCATGAAGCAACTAGAAGGAAATCACGATTTATTGCACGATGCAGAATCTGAAATCGTTTCTCTGAAAGAGAAGACGGGTTTACTGGAAATGACTATCGGGAGACAGAAGGGGGAGCTCGAGGAAGCAAACAAGCGTGTCAATAAGGCCAATGAGGAAGTAAAAGAAGTAGCTGCAATTATTGAATCGTTGACGTCTGAGCTCGAAACTTTGAAAGAAGAGAAAGCTCAGGCTTTAAGCAATGAGCAGCTCGCAGCTTCCAGTGTTCAAGGCCTATTAGAAGAGAAAAACAAACTCATAAACGAATTGGAAAGCTCAAAGGAGGAAGAAGAAAAGAGCAAGAAAGCAATGGAGAGCTTGACCTCAGCCTTGCACGAGGTCTCTGCAGAAGCAAGAGACCTCAAAGAAAAGCTTCTATCCATTCAAGACGAGCATGAAAACTACGAGGCCCAGATCGAAAACCTTAGACTGATTCTGAAAGGAACAAACGAGAAGCACGAGAACATGCTCGATGACGCCAGACACGAGATCGATCTTCTTGCAAACACCATCGAACAATCAAAGCATGAATTCCAGAATTCCAAAAACGAGTGGGAACAGAAGGAGCTTCGTCTGGTTAGTTGCATAAGCCAGTCACAAGAGGAAAGCGCCTCCATGAAAGAAGAAGCGAATAGGTTTGTTAGCTTGCTCAAACAGGCCGAGGAAGAAGCTCACGCCTCAATGAAAGAAGGAAACAAGCTGAAGGGTAGCCTGAAACAAGTTGAAGCTGAAGTGACTTATTTACAAGAAGCGCTTGGGGAAGCAAAGGCTGAGAGCATGAAAATGAAGGAGAGTCTATTGAACAAAGAAAGCGACTTGCAGTGTATAATTCAAGAAAACGAGGATCTTCGAATGAGAGATGCAACTTCTCTTAACAAGATCGAGGAGCTGTCCAAGCTTATCGAGGAAGCTATGGCCAAGAAGCAAACAGAGGAAAATGGAGAACTAACAGATAGCGAGAATGACTATGATTTGCTCCCAAGGGTAGTCGAGTTCTCTGAAGAAAACGGACATGGAGGAGAAAACAAGCCCAAAATGGAGCTTTCACCTCAAAAAGGCAACGAACCCACGAAAGAGAGTTCAGAAGATAGGAAGTCATTAAATCTTGAGGCTGCTCCAACAAGTGGATCCAATACAAATGGAAAACCAAAGGAAGAAGATTCACATACAGCAGAAGAAGTTGATTATAAGATGTGGGAGAGCTGCAAGATTGAGAAAGAGATGTCACCTGACAGAGAAGGAGAGCAGGAGACTGATGAAGTGGGCTCAAAAGTGGAGGGTGGTGAGAGTTTTGATCAGGTGGATGGCATCTCAAGCATTGATGATGGTGGAACCTCACCATCAAAGCAGCAGCTGAAAAAGAAAAAGCCTCTGCTCCGCAAGTTTGGGAGCTTACTGAAGAAGAAGAGCGTCAGCAACCAAAAATAAATGCATTTTGGCTTGTGCTATAGTACCACCTTCATGTTCATGTTCATGTGCTTGCTTCTTTGCCTTCTCTTTTCCTTTTCAAAATAGGCTTAAATTGAAGAGGCTTTGCATTATTATCTCTACATTCTTTTGTTTACTTTTCCTTCCCAATTGGTTATCCCTTTATTGTTTATCACTCTTCCTATTGGTAAAATGATTGATCTTAACTCTACTCGTGTGACTTTTATCTTCTTATATAAATATTTCATTATGGGGCTCAATTGAAATAGGAACTTACATGTAAGACTCAATTTAAATTGGGGTAGTGGGTAATATCATAATACAGTGGATTGAGATTATTTAAGTAAAAACCGAGATTATTCAGGTAAAAATCATTGTTGTGAAAATTCCGAATCAATCTCCAACGTTAGATTAACAAAATACGTGCATAAAATTAAACTTTATTTTGGTGAACATATAACCTTAATTTAATTAAAAGTATTTATCGTAACCGATGTATTTTAATCTTAAACCTTTATTTTATTCATTCAAAAAATGGGATTTATTCCTAATTTACACCATAAGAAAATGATTTTCACCCAAATAACCCCTCTCATATAATATAATCTAAACGAGAAAAAAACAACAAATAAGTTACATGACGAGATATTTATAATAAATTATAAGGTAATTGCAGATAGGTACATCTGACGAAACATATTTTTCATCTGAATATTTTTATTTTTTAATTTTAGAGGTCACCTGAACGAAACTAATTATTACCGGTCTACACTTTGTAACAAAATTTTGTTACATGCCAATTTTATGTTGAGCCTTTATTAAATAAGTGGAGGCCCAAAACCCATGTAGTTAGTATCCTACATGGAGAAGGAAACTCTAATTGCTTTCCTATAAATATGAGGCAATAGAGAGAAGGAAGGAAGACCAATTCAAGAGAGAAATAGAGTGAAATTCGTGCAGAATTTTCTGATACTTTCTGGGCCGACCAGCAAGGTTCTTGAGTCTGATCGGAGGTCGATCCACCGTTGGATCGTGCTGATTTTTGGAAAGTGTGTTCGGAAGACGTGGTACTACGTTCTGATCGTTGGAATTTGCGTTTGGAGGTCCGAGTGATTTGATACAATTTTCTGATCGTGCGCCATCGATTCGGTGAAGTTTCTCTACTCTTTCTTGTAATTGTGGTTTAAGCCAAGATTGGTTAATCTTGAGATATTGTGATTCTCTAATTGTATTTAGAGAGAACTCGTTGTACCCATTATATTGATAGTGGAGATTAAGCGGCCCCGAGGGTCCCGTGGTTTTTCCTCTCTCGCCTTGAGGAGTTTTCCACGCTAAAATTGTGCGTGCCTATTGTGTGTTATTGTTTGCTATATTTGTTAGCTTGCTTGATTTGCTCTGCTTGATAGATTTCTACGAGATTTGCACAGGTGGGGAGAATTATTTAATTCCGCTGCATCTAATTATTCGATTAGATTTGTTTTTCTCCCAACAAAGTGGTATCAGAGGGAAGGTTATTTAATCGGTATCCTCTGTTAAATAATGTAAGCTAATACAACCATAATGGTTAGTCTGAATGGTTCAAATTGTTATGTCTGGAAAGGGAAGATGGAAGATCTTCTTTATGTGAAGGATTATTATCTACCGGTTTTCAGTGAAGCCAAGCCTGAAAACAAATCTGATGATGAATGAAATTTATTGCATCGTCAAGTATGTGGCTATATTAGACATTGGGTGGATGATAATGTTTTGAATCATGTCAGTTGAGAGACACATGCACGCAGTTTATGGAGCAAGCTTGAGCAGTTATATGCTCGAAAGACTGGTAATAATAAGTTGTTCTTGATAAAGCAGATGATGAGTTTGAATATCATGATGGGGCTTCGTTGACAAATCATCTTAATGCTTTTCAATGAATTATTAATCAGCTTGCAGGAATGGGTATCAAGTTCGATGATAAGGTGCAGGAGTTGTGGCTTCTAGGTACATTACCGGACTCGTGGGAGACGTTCAGGACGTCCTTATCTAACTCAGCTCCAAATGGTGTTATCACCATGGATTTTGCTAAGGGAAGTGCTTTGAATGAAGAGATGAGGAGATAGTCACAAGGTTCTTCTTCGCACTCAGAAGTCTTAGTGACAGAACAAAGAGGAAGGAGTAAGAACAGAGGTCCAAAGGGTAGAGACATAAGCAAGAGTAAGAACAGGTATATCAATGCAGAGTGTTATCACTGTGGTCTAAAGGGGCATATTAAAAAGTATTGCCGAAAGCTCAAGAGAGACAACCAACATGACAAAGAGAAAGAAAAGAAGGCAAGTCATGACGATGATGTTGTTACTACTACTGAAGAGTTTCTTCTCTTGTGTGATGAAGAAGATGTTAACTTGGCTTGTGATGAGACCAGTTGGGTAGTAGATAGCGGTGCCTCCATTCATGCTACAAGTTGAAAGGATCTCTTTTCATCTTATACATCTGGTGATTATGGCAAAGTTAAGATGGGAAATTGAGGCATGTCAAAAGTTATTGGCATTGGAGATGTGCGATTGGAGACGAAAAATGGTACAATTCTTATTCTGAAAAATGTTAAGCATATTCCTGACATTCGTTTGAATTTGATATCAGTAGGCAAGCTAGATGATGAAGGTTTTCATCATACCTTTGGTGGTGGTTCATGGAAGCTCACTAAAGGTGTTATGGTCGTGGCTAGAGGTGAAAAGTGTGCTTCGTTGTACGTGACACAAGCTAGAGTCTGTGGTGACATTATTAATGCAGTCGAGAAAGAGAGTACAAATGAATTGTGGCATAAGAGACTTAGTCACATGAGCGAGAAGGGAATGATGGTTTTGGGAAAGAAGAATCTCCTACCGGGAATGAAAGGTGAACCGTTAGAGAAGTGTGAGCATTGCTTGGCCGGCAAGCAAACTAGAGTATCTTTCAAATCATCACCTCCCTCGAGAAAGCCAGAGATGCTTGATTTAGTATACTCCGATGTTTGTGGTCCTATGAAATTCAAGACGCTTGGAGGTGGTCTCTATTTTGTGACTTTTATAGATGATCATTCAAGAAAAGTGTGGGCCTATATCTTGAAGACTAAAGATCAAGTGTGTGGTGTCTTCAAGCAGTTTCATGCCCTAGTTGAGAGACAGACTGGGAAGAAGTTAAAGTGCATGCGAACCGATAATGGAGGTGAGTATTGTGGTTCTTTTGATGATTATTGCAAGGATCAAGGCATTCGACATCAAAGGACGCCTCCAAAGACGCCTCATCTAAATGGGTTAGCTGAGAGGATGAATAGAACGCTTATTGAAAGGACGAGATGTTTACTTTCACAAGCAGGGTTACCAAGATGCTTTTGGGGCGAGGCTTTGAATACAGTGGTTCATGTGTTGAATCTCACACCGTCTGTGCCTCTTGAGTTTGATGTTCCAAATGGAGTTTGGACAGGTAAAGATGTCTCCTACAATCACTTAAAGGTATTTGGATGCAAGGCATTTGTGCATATTCCAAAGGATGAAAGATCTAAACTTGATATAAAGACTAGACCGTGCATATTCATCGGTTATGGCGAGGATGAGTTTGGGTACATATTTTATGATCCGGTGCAAAAGAAACTTATCAGAAGCCGCAATGTGGTATTTATGGAGAATCATGACATCAAAGATATTGCGAGGTTTGAAGAAAATGCTCCGCAATTTATAACTGACTTGATTGATTTTGATATAGTTCATTCTACAGTTGTGCCAAGTCAAGTTGAAGATGAAGTTTGTGATGACCAACAGGGTGCAGGTGATGTTGATGCTCCTACAGAGGTAGAGATGGATAATGAAGTCCATGAGCAGTTGCCAGTACCAGATGTTCCACCAGTTGTTCCACTCAGGAGATCTTCTAGAGACCGACAACCGTCTACAAGGTACTCAGTTGATGAGTATGTGTTAGTATCTGACAGGGGAGAACCCGAAAGTTACAGTGAAGCCCTTGAAGATGAGAACAAGAAGGACTGAGTTGAAGCCATGCAAGATGAGATGAAATCATTACATGAGAATCATACTTATGAGTTGGTGAAGTTGCTGAAAGGCAAAAGAGCTTTGAAGAACAAGTGGGTTTACAGAGTGAAGCAAGAAGAAAATACTTCACGTCCCCGATACAAAGCTAGATTGGTTGTCAAGGGTTTCAGCCAAAGGAAATGTATTGACTTTTATGAAATATTTTCTCCTGTTGTTAAGATGTCATCCATTCGGGTGGTTCTTGTTTTAGCAGCTAGTCTTGATTTGGAGGTTGAGCATATGGATGTGAAGACTGCATTTCTCCATGGTGACTTAGATAAGGAGATTTATATAGAGCAGCCAGAGGGTTTCAAAGTAAAGGAAAAAGAGGACTATGTGTGCAAGCTTCAGAAAAACTTGTATGGTTTGAAGCAAACACCAAGGCAGTGGTATAAGAAGTTTGAGTCAGTCATGGGTGAGCAAGGCTACCAAAAGACGAAATCTGACCACTGTGTTTTTGTGAAGAAATTCTCTGATGATGATTTTATCATACTATTATGATATGTTGATGATATGCTGATTGTTGGCAAGAATATCTCCAGAGTTGAGAGATTGAAGAAACAGTTTAATCAAGTTTTTTCAATGAAGGACTTGTCCTGCGAAGACTATTCTTGGCATCCGAATTACTCGCGATAGAGTTGCGAAGAAGTTGCATTTGTCATAAGAGCGATATATTGAAAAGGTGTTGCAAAGATTCAATATGGACAAGGCTAAAGTGGTGAGCTCTCCTCTTGCTACTCACTTTAAGCTAAGCACACGACAGAGCCCTTCTACGGAGAAGGAGATGGACGACATGGACAGAGTTCCGTATGCCTCAGCAGTAGGAAGTTTGATGTACGCAATGATGTGTACAAGGCCTGACATAGCTCATGCAGTTGGTGTTGTGAGCCGTTTTCTGTCAAATCCGGGTAGAGAGCATTGGGATGCAGTCAAATGGATTATGAGATATCTCCGAGGTACCTCTAATTACAGACTCACTTTTGGAAGTGGAGAACCAATGCTGGTTAGCTACTCTGATTCAGATATGGCAGGAGATGTTGATAGCAGAAAATCCACCTCATGCTATTTAATGACATTTGCAGGTGGAGCAGTTTCTTTGCAGTCAAGGCTACAAAAGTGTGTTGCACTTTCTTCTACAGAAGCTGAATATATCGCAACAACTGAAGCATGTAAAGAGTTGTTGTGGATGAAGAGATTCATAGGGGAGCTCGGTTTCAAGCAGCAGCGCTATGTGGTTTACTGTGATAACCAAAGCGCGATTCACTTGAGTAAGAATTCTACGTTTCATGCAAAGTCGAAACATATTGATGTGAGATACCATTGGCTTAGAGATGCACTTGAAGACAAGTTGTTTGAGATTGAGAAAATCCACACAGATGATAATGGTTCCGATATGTTCACGAAGGCCTTACCAAGGGACAAGCTTGATGTTTGTCGTAAGATCGTCGGGATGGTGATGCCCTCCACTTAGTTGAATAAGGGGAGATTTGTTGGGCCTTTATTAAATAAGTGGAGGCCCAAAACCCATTTAGTTAGTATCCTATATGGAGAAGAAAACTCTAATTGCTTTCCTATAAATATGAGGCAATAGAGAGAAGGAAGGAAGACCAATTCAAGAGAGAAATAGAGTGAAATTCGTGCAGAATTTTCTGATACTTTCTGGGCCGACCAGCAAGGTTCTTGAGTCTGATCGGAGGTCGATCCACCGTTGGATCGTGCTGATTTTTAGACAGTGTGTTTGGAAGACGTGGCACTACGTTCTGACCGTTGGAATTTGCGTTTGGAGGTCCGAGTGATTTGATACGATTTTCTGATCGTGCGCCATCGATTCGGTAAAGTTTCTCTACTCTTTATTGTAATTGTGGTTTAAGTCAAGATTGGTTAATCTTGAGATATTGTGATTCTCTAATTGTATTTAGAGAGAACTCGTTGTACCCATTATATTGATAGTGGAGATTAAGCGGCCTCGAGGGTCTCGTGATTTTTCCTCTCTCGCCTTGAGGAGTTTTCCACGCTAAAATTGTGCGTGCCTATTGTGTGTTCTTGTTTTCTATATTTGCTAGCTTGCTTGATTTGCTCTGTTTGATAGATTCCTACGAGATTTGCACATGTGGAGAGAATTATTTAATTCTGCTGCATCTAATTATTCGATTAGATTCGTTTTTCTCCCAACATTTTACCCCTCCGTATTCTTCAACCTTTCTTTCTCTATCGTCCTTAGGCCAACCTTAGGCGACTTCACCGCGTGATTGGGAGTTGCTCTGGTCTAATTCAATAGTTAGAATGCTTATTGAGTAAGAAAGAACGGGTCAATTTTTGAACATTTTGGGAGTTTTATGAAGTCCCTGTTTTTTGGGTGTTCAGCCATCTTCTCTGGCGACTATCTAGCGAGTGTGCTTCTTCTCAACCAGGTCATTTAAACACAAATAATTTTGTATTCTATATTTGATAATTATATTTTTCATTTGAGATAATTATATTTTCGTTTATGATAACTAATTTTCATTAAATTATATTTAGTATAAATGATCCAATTATGAACACTCAATCATAGTCCCTAAAGTCTAACGTATTTCAATTTAATACTAATGAATTGTCAAAATGACTGTTTTTTATACCAAATAAGATTTTTCCCAATTTGTTATATAAAAGTATCATGATTATAATAAATATTAAAAATAGGATAAACTTATCAAAAATAGAAAATAATAATTTGAATAAGAAATTATTCGTTAATTGACCGAAGAATTATGTGATGTATACAATTAGTCACACCCAGTAAATACCAATAAACAATTGAGACTGATTTGGTGATTTTTTAGAGGATTTGTGTTAAAAATAAATTTAAAAAAATTAATACACATGGGTTTGGGTCGGGTTTGAGTCGACCCAACCCAACCCGAACCCAACCATTAATTTGCTCGACCCAACCCGAACCCGAAAATGTTCGGGTATAATCCGTTCATAATGGGTCCGGTTCGTGGGTGCTCATTGGGTTTGGGCTTTTTTTGCCATCTCTAGTCTCGGCATGCTGGTGGAAATCAAGGGTTTTGGTAAAAATAATTTTTAATTGTTTTTGCGAGTTCTCCGAAGCCCTTTTTTGGTTCTCAACCATCTTCTTTGATGGCTCTCCTTCAATCTCATCCTCTTAACCAGTGTTGTTCGGATTGGTGAAGTGCGAGACAGTGGTTTTCAGATAATAAATATCCCCGATATAGACGCATGAACGACAACGAGAAGGTCTCTTGGTCGTTTTCCTGCAGTGACGATTAGGTTTTTGAGACGAGCACTTTTGAGGCTTCTCTAACTTTAGTCTTGCCGCCGATCAAGTCGCGACATCTGCTCATGCGAGGAAAGACCACGATGAAGAAGATGAAGGAGGTGGTTGCATGTTGATTTCGAGAAGAAGGAGACTATGCCAATCCAGAGAGAGAGAGATTAGGCACATATGTCATTATCTAGCTCCAATTACCCCAAATTTACAACATTGGGGCACATATGTCATTTTTATAAAATTACACATCAATTTGATTGGAAATATACTAAACATAGGTCCAGTGAAACTAAGTATTTTTCTAGTGAAAATAATGAAGGTTTGAGTGAAAATATGTTAATGTTGAAAACAAGTGAATGTCTACAAAAAAAATAAGAAAATGTGTAACGAAAAATGAAAAAAGTGAATATCCAATAAAAATAAGTGATTGTGCAATTAAAATACATGTAGTATTAGTTGAAACGTCACACGATTACACAATGATTTTTAAAAATACATTTCAAACCAGCAGACATACATTTTGAAACATTTAACATACATCACAAGAAACTGGAAATACAAAAAGATTAAACATTGTCAATTGAATATTTGTATTTTCAAAAATATTGTTATACAAAATCATCTGACTAAATTAATTGACGGCCAAATTATTTTACCATTTGTTGAACACTCATTTTCAAATTAACTGAAGATTTATTGCTTAAGTAATAACAAAAATACCTTACGTGAAATAAAACAATTATTTATTGATATTTTTGGGTGAATTATAGCACATTATAAGTTGCCATCTGACGATTTTTCTACATTCTCACTGATTTATTGGTTCTAAAAAAAAACTGCATAAATGCATGATGATATATATCATGATCAATTTCACTTACAAAATAAATATTCTTGAGTTTGTCAAAAAGTCTAAAATGTCCTCGATAGTTTTGGTATGTTAAACCAGTCTGATTGGTTCAATTGATATGATTATGAAATAACTATTTTACCTCTAATTGAATACCCAATTTAACTAATAAATTGAGGACAAATTTGACTTTTCACTTACACAAATAATTATATATATATATATTATTAATTATTATTATCATTAATTAATTAATACTTATATTAATTAAACCCTAATTAACCTAAATCTTCTTCAGGCTCCCCGTCTCAGGCAGCCTTCGTCGCCGCCTCGTCTCTGGCCGCAACCCCGACCATCCCTGTCTCTGGCCGCAAGCCTCGTCTCCGGCCACAATCCTGGGTGTGTGTGTTACAGGCGAGCTCGGCGACGCGATGAGGGTGAGAGGCTTTGCTTCTGGTTCGCGACAGAGGGATCAAGAGAGCGAGGAGCACAACCATCGAGTTGCGGCCGACGATTTTTGTGGCGAATTAGGTCTCGACGGAGGTCGACCCAAATCGAAGCAGATCGTAGCAAGCTACCTAGCGAATCGAAGGAGGAAGTTGAGGATTCGAGAGCAGGCGAGTCGGATTCGAGGATAGGCGGCGGAGGTGTAGGCGGAGCAGGTCCTCGACGGTCTCGACGAAGAGGTTGAGGCTCCTCACGGATTCTCCTCGCGGCGGTGAATCTGGGTCTCGAGAGCTCGCCGGATTTGGGTTCTCGAGAGCCGCCACGTAGCCGTCGAGGTCGCATCCGTCAGAGCAGGTCGGCGGCGGCTCCTCACTCTCTCGATCCCTCCGTCGCGAACAAGAAGCGAAGCCTCTCACCCTCGTCGCGTCGCCGAGCTCACCCGTACCACAACACCCAGGCTTGTGGCCGGAAACGAGGCTTGCAGCCTGAGACGGGGCAGGTCGGAGCAGGCAGCCGGAGACGGGGAGGCTGAAGAAGATTTAGGTTAATTAGGGTTTAATTAATATAATTATTAATTAATTAATGATAATATATACATATAATTATTATTATTTGTGTAAGTGAAAAGTCAAAATTTCTCTCAATTTATTAGTTAAATTGAGTATTCGATTAGGGGTAAAATAGTCATTTCATAATCATATCAATTGAACCAATCAAACTGGTTTAACATACCAAAATTATTGAGGGCATTTTAGACTTTTTGACAGACCAATTCAGTTAGATTTAACAGACGTTGGGCTACGTGTCGCTTATTTAATCTTTGGGTATCCCAAATGAAAATTTGGAAGTTGGGGTATTAAATTTGAAACGTGACATAGTTGGGTGTAGTCAACTATCATTACCCCTTTAAAATATTTAGAAAACTAGGTTGATTCTCAATTTATTTATAGGGAAAATGACACTTTTGTGCACCTGAATATACACTTTTGGCACTTTCATACCCTAACTTTTTTTCCATACATGACTTTCCTTTTGGACAATTTACCCTTAAAATTCTCAAAATACAAAAATTACCCCTAGTTTAATGGAGAGAATTGGCTCAATTTTGTAAAGAGTGTGAAAAGACGAAATTACCCTAAACTATTCATCAAATTTTCAAGTGAATGTCATTGGACCCTCCCACTTCATCAAAACAGAGCATCGTGAGCACCTCGTCGATCGCCGGAGCATCGTGAGCATCGTCGATCGCCGGAGCTTACATGTTGGGCTTCGTACATGGTGACCGAAGTTGTGCCAAAATTTTCACTCGCCCGAAAGTGTGTCGGAAAATATGTTCTGACACACTTTCCGGCGAGTGAAAATTTTGAATTCTTGAACTCGTTTCTTATTCCCTCTCTTCCTCTATCTCTTTTCGGCCATTCTGTGCCGGAGACGATCGTCGAAGCACCGCATTCTACCCTTTTGGTCGCTGCCCATTGCCTACCTCGTCGATGCTCGCTGCCCGCTGCCCACTTTGTCGATGCTTGCCATTTTGTGTTGTGGAGACTGCAGAGAAAGAACCATGGCCGGCTCCGGCGAAGAATCACCGGAGAAGACAATGAGGGGTCGAGGACGATGGGGTCGAGACGGACACCTTGGCGGAGGTGTTCTGGAGGTCTCGTCAGTCCACTGTGCTCCCCACATGCCGGAGAAACCCCGACGATGGATGTCGGAGAAACGTCGGGTGAGGAGGGGGTGGCGGAGGAGGAGGAGAGGAATAGTTGAAAGTGTTGCATACTTTTGAAAATTTGATGAATAGTTAAGAGCAAATTCGTCTTTTCACACTCTTTAATTGGACCAGTTGTAAACCAGATTTAATTTTGGTTCAATTCATGAGTATTTTGGGTATTTTGAAATTTATGAAGAAAGTTGTCCCAAAATGAAAATAAGGTATAGAAAAAGAGAAAAAAAAAAGTTAGGATATGAAAGTGTCAAAAATGTATATTTAGATGCACAAAAGTGTTCTTTTCCCATATTTATTTATAACAAGAGTGAAATCAACTTTAAAACAATTAAACATGTGTTTCTTTGAGTATTTTTTTTAGCCTAAGTTGTGTGAAGGCACATAAGTTCAGTCCTGCAACTTGTTCGCCGGCTCATTTATTCACTTTTGTCTAACAAACTTATTTTCTAAAAAAATATTTGAATATGAACTTATTTTAATAAATGCATTAAATATTAACCTATTTTTTGAACCCATAACAATCACTTGATTTTTGTAAGGCTCATTTGGATCTCTTTTTTCTTATCGGCGAATTGCAACAAAATTTGAACTCAATTATATTAATAATTGGCTCGAGGTACATCCTTATAAGCTCAAGGTACATCCTTATAGATATCAATCAAGCGTTGATATACCCACTTGAATCTGATTGGGCTCGATAAAGCCCAAAAACCCATTCCACGTGGTGTTGGCCACAATCCACACGCTTTCTCCCACCTAAATACTTGGTTGGGATAATTTCAGATACTTCCCCCTAAAATATACTAAATCTCACCTAACACCCCTTAAAACCATTATTCTCACTAGCCCCCCTTAAAATGGGAAAAAATCTCAGTTGTAAAAAGTTTATTGAAAAAGACAAAAATACCTCACTCACTCGCCACTCCCTCACATCTCCCTCACCATACCCTCTGTCTCTTCTCCCTCCCTCCACCGTCGCCGGCGAGCCTCCATTCGGTCAATCCCCTCCACCACCGCCACTCTTGGCGCCACCCCGAACAACTTCGCGGCCACTGTCAGCCTCCTCTTCCTCCCCTCCTCCGCCTCCTCCATCCTTACCTTGAACTCCTTCTCCCTCCAAACCCTCAACCTCGTCTCCCTCCCCATCAACTCAATCTTCGCCATTATCGCTGCCGCCGAGCACCGCGACGTGAACATCGACGCTGCCATCCGCTTACTCTCGAACAGGCTCAAGAGGTCGAACTCCAACGACATCGAGGAGATGAACACGAACGCGTTCAAGAATTTAGGCGATTTCGGTTCCGGTTCCGATTCTTCGATCGGGGGCGAGATCTGGTTAGAGAGGTACTTCCTGAACCAGGGGACGCGCATGATCGCCGGGATCGAGATCCGTCTTGTCGGATCTGGAACCAGAAGTTTCGAGACAAGCCTCCTCGACTTCCGGCAAGAACCACGGCGGAAAATCGAATTCGACCTTGAAGATCTTCCCGTACTCTTGTGTTGGAAGGCCAGGACGGTGGACACGCGACAGGAGGGGATTGGCCGGAGGAAGGCTCGCCGACGACGGTGGAGGGAGGGCCCGGTGAGACAATTTCGTTTCTGGAGAGAGAGGGAGGAGAGACAGAGGGTATGGTGAAAGAGAGGTGAGGGAGTGGTGAGAGAGAGGGGTATTTTTGTCTTTTTACAATAAATTTGTGACAACTGAAAATTTTGCACATTTTAAAGGAGTGCTAGTGAAAATATTGGTTTTAGAAAGTGTTACGTGAGATTTGGTATATTTTAGAGGGTGATATGTGAAATTATTCCACTTGGTTTTTTCACTTTCCCGGAAAATATACTCCCGAGAAAATGCCTCCGTCCCAATAAGCTTCACGCTTGAAATCTTACTCTTACAGGCGAAGTATCCTTTTTCTCAAGATCCAAACACAAGAGGCACTATGTGGATAGAGGTTCTCAGCGGGTTGGTAGTAGTGTACAAGGTGTTCCGGCTCTTCTGGTTCGACGACGGCGACCATCTGGATATCGATACCTCTCATTCCACTGCTCTCTTCTCAGTTGCCAATAGGTATTGTGTAGTAATCAGATCACTTTCCTTGTCAATTTCGTATTTATCTGTTTGGATCCTGAGAAAGTGTGTGGTTAAACAAAAGAGTAAAAATTGCTAGATATAAGCACCTTTGTTGCCTTGATAGTTCAGACAATTAGCTGAACCTAAATCTACATGTTTCGTTATCAGCAACTATTAGGTGATCTATTATTCGGTTGCTAGAGAAACATGGAATTTGAGGTTAAGAAGAATATTGTAGGGTTCTAGTTTGGTTTTGTTTAATTTCCATTCATGCACTTTCTCTGGGCTATTTTTTCTTAGTTACTGCCTTATCGCGATGTTTATCTTTAATTTTCTGCGTGTTTATGTTGTTGAGTAGACTGGAAAAGCTTTATAACGGAAAGGTATTTGTGGGGCTTCGGATTCCGAATGCTGACACGGGTTTGCGAGAGAACATTGATATGGTTTTAGTCACCAAAGGGTAAGGTCCTTGTATCTTGATTTGTATTTAGTTTAATATCATCGATATGTTTGAAAAGGAAACAATGGAAGAGTAAGATGCTGCTATCATACAGTTCATATGAATAATGTTCCTATTACTTAACTACATTTGCTTCCTCCCAGCTTAGCTTAGTACACTTATCTCGCAATTTTGATCACCCGGTTTAAGAGCTAGAACAACACACAGCCATAATGTTACAATTTCTTCTGTTTTACTGTCATTTGACTTCTAATTGCATGTTTGTGCAGGCGGGCGGTGGTGGTATCTGTCAAAAACTTATCAGGGTCTGTCTCTGTCGGTTCAGATGGAAGCTGGACTTGTGAAGGCAGTGGTAGAAACAAAGTACAGTGTATCCCAGATCCTGTAAGTCGCAGTTTAAGTTTCAATTTTATATGTTGATGTTGGAAAATTTATGGTAATGTTAAGTAGGTTTCTAATTGATTTCATCTTTATGGTTTTCTAGATTATCCTATTGGTCTAATTTTTCCCAAGAGAAGACGATTGAGTAAAAAAAAAGAAAGTATTTTATATCTCATTTGGTCTTTATATTTCAGGTGGAAGAAGCTAAAAAACAAATTTCGGTTCTTGAATCATATCTTGAACAAAGAGGGGTTGCTCTCCCAAAAGGATACTTGTCTTGCAAAGTTGTGCTTCCCAATCCAGAGTTCAAGTATGTGTTTCTGCCTGAATAATTTGTTAACTAATACTGAGAACCTTTGAATATTATCTCATAATTTGAGCTGCTGTGTATTAGAAATTCCTAGTGTGGAACTTGACACCACATAGCTGTTTCCTTCTATTTGACATTCCCTCACTTCTTGTTGTGAGTTTTCCGAGTAGCTGATTTCTCAGAATTAAATTTTCTTCCTAGTAGTTGATATGAGCAAGAAGGTTTTGCTTCTGTGGTTAGGAATATACCTTCTAAGGTCAGGATGTGTCCACTATCATGCCAGTGTCAAAAGTATTGGATAAAAATGGGCATTTTACAGCCACCAAGTTAATATTCAATGACGTATACTCTGTTTACAAGGGCACAGGCGAATTGGAATTGTTATGCAGCACGTGAAAGTTAAACAAAAACAAACCAAGATGATAGCAAAGCATGGAGAACATGATAAACTTGTGTCTTGGTGGGTTTTTCCAGCTGCCCCATGTTTACTTGTTTAATAAACCTTATGTCAGATCCGAAGTATAATAAAAATATGAGAGCAGTAATCTAGAAACAAGTTCTCATAAAAAGAAACAACTGCAATGATAATGGTTCCAATAATGTGATTCTGAATACTATTTAGTTATTCTGATATCTATATGTAATCACATCTAATTTTTGTTTTGTTCTTGTAGTACCAGCCATTCAAGCTGTTTCCCATCCGAGGTAATTACCTATGAGCAATGGGTAAATCAGAAACCCGAATCCACATGGAAGTTTTCTGGTTGGATTAAGGGTGCCTTCCATTATAGAAAAAAAGATATGCAAGAATCCATTCAGCAGAACCTTGAATTTGTTCTGGGCACGGCTCCAATCTGGGATAGGTTTGTCCTTACCTATGCCTTGATAAGTACAATAAAAGTGTTGCTGCTATATATTTATCTGTAGCCTTAGCGTGTCTACTGCTACACTTCTATGGCTAATGGAGAGAACTTGAGCTGTTCAATACTTGTTAAGCAACTCAATATTGCAAAATCTCAATGTGCAATAGTTCTAAATATATCCTAGATCTTAGGCTCAGACCACTAAGCCGAGAAAGTCCAAATTATACAAAAATAGAGAACGATGAAGATTAACCATAAGAAACTTCATAGTGCTATATATATTATGGCCATAAATTAAAAATTTGTCGTTAAAATCATTAGCCTCGGTTTGGAGAATCAGATATTAATAAGCATATGGAATTGTTCTTATCTCAATTCAGTGTTTTTGTTGAAACTATTTTTGTTGCAAGACTAAGGAAAATTAAGATGTTATAGATTCTTGTATTAAAAGTTTGTTACTCAATGGGAAAATTAATTTACCTTTTGTTATTGTTGAGCAGCCTGGAGCTTAAAGGTAAGTATATCCTAGGGGACTTCTTGGAGTTTAAAGGGAAGCAAGAAGACATTCAGGTTCTGAAAAATATAAAAAGATCCAAAGTTAGTCACATTGTCACCCAAAAGACAAGCATGTTTGGATTAGGTAAATTAACTTCTTCCCTTTTCACTTCTAAATGCTATCATCTTATCTCTCAATGTTTGCTACTTTTCGAAACAAGTCTGTTTTATTTTCCTCTATTACAGTCTCTGCGTATTGTGCTGATTCGGTAGAAATTTTATTTTCCTATCTCCCTTGTTAACAACATTCTGACGGTTCCTATGGGTCAATTGCAGCGTCTTCAAGGCTACAAGTTTTGTACTGCCCTCGTGATTACAGAGGTGAAGGGGTTTCAGCTTCCGAGTGGAAGGAAGTAACTATAAGCTCAAGCAGTGAGGTTCTGTTTCAGCCCAAGAATTGGACTAAAATTGGCAAGTTCAAGCTATCCTCAGTTCTCCACATGTCATTAACTGCCTAGAGGTACGAGGTATGATAGCGTGCTCTTCACCATATCCCTAATCTGATAATATATATCGAAGTACATGTCGTTGTTGTGCTAATATCATATGATTAACTGTCTGATCCAACATATAATACATATTTGCGGTATTAAGACTCATTCTTACTGAGGTTAACAAATACAACAGTACACGTATGTATAGATCACATCACATAAAGCATTATGGACATAATGCCAATATCTTTACGCACATAATGCATTAGTTTGGTGTGACTCTTCCTTTTTAATTTCTTTACACACGAGGCTTATAATTTCCCCTTTTTACTTCAACACTTCCCCTCATGTTAACCCTTTTACATGTGGGTCTCATAACATGACTAGATGTCTACATATGCGTCAGAGTTCACATGAGGCGTATATAGGCATGGGAAGTTCAAAACACTAGACTAAATCGACCTCCTCTAATACCATGTAAAATGGGTCATATAGACATATATGGGGCTGCTCAAAGCCGGTTAACTAGAACCAGAAGCCCAAACCAGAAATCAGACCGGTCAATTCGGTTTCTAATTTCATGAACCGAAACCGAACCGACATTGTATCAAAATCGGAAATTAACTGACTGGTTTTATTGGCCTGGCCAAACCGAACCGGTTATGTTGGTTGCTAACGTGGACGCCTCATGGACGTTGAGCAGCCCTAGATATATACATCGTGTTAGGCTCCACAACTATTTACTGACCTTTTCTTTTCACGCGACTTCTCTCTCTCAAACTTGTAAGCGAGCCGAGCCAAACTTTTTTCTCTTTACGCTCAACAACTAGTGTTTCTAACTTTGGTGATTTGATGGTGTAGTGAGTGGAGGTGGGGATGTGTACATGACAGAGAGGTTTAGGGTGATGGACGATAAGAAGAGGATAAAGGAGGTGGAAGAGGTCCAAGGAGGGCACTTGGATCTTGGCTTCAACTCTATGCCTGTGCGCTTGGAGATCATTTGAAACGGCACTCACTCTTGCATTATCAAATCCACTATCCTCTACGATATTGATTACCATCTCGCCCAACTAGTTCACTCTCACGTCTCCACTCATCAACTCTCAATTCTGGCTGAAACTATCATCAACCATCATCAACCCCATGCATAACATATACTACGAGTCTCTATTTGCTTTGCATGAATAAACATAACATATATATGCGTAGCACTTAGTCCTACAAAACACATGTCAGATGTAAATCCGCTCACTATCTTAAATAACAAGTGTGATCATTAATCGGCCGTTGAAATATGTATGTGCTAAATCAGACAATTAACATCTGTATTTTCATTTTTAATTGTCTCATCTGCATAGTTGAAGGAGATCCTCTCCTGCCTAGGTCTTATCCACTTTGTTTCTGCATATGAATTAACGACTTTGCCACTTATATATATATACCTATCTTCCTGCAAATATGTAAATCATAAGAGGTAAAAATCAAGAGAAGATTGAAAAGGAAATGTTCGGGCAGTACTCATACGAGATAGAAGTAAACGTCCCGGCAAATGAAGCTTGGGCCATGTACAGCACCCTCAGGTTTGCGAAACTCGTGCAAAAAGAGCTTCCCGGTCTCTACGACAAAATCGAGCTGCTAGAAGGCGATGGAGGAGTTGGAACTATCTTCAAACTCACCATGCCACCAGGTATATTTTCATATGTGGGATGATTCTACATAGTTGGCTCGTGACATTGATTTTTGTTCAAAAAATTAGGCACAGAAGGTGTGAGCAGTTACATAGAGAAGTTTGTGACAATGGACCACGAGAGGCGAGTGAAAGAGGCGGAGGTGATTGAAGGAGGGTTCTTGGACATAGGATTTACCTTGTTCAGGTACCGCTTCGAGATCATAGAGAAAGGAGATGATTTGTGCATCATTAGGTCCACTGTCGAGTTCGATGTCAAGGAAGAGGCAGCGAGCAATGCTTCTTTTGTCTCTGTTGACCCTCTCATCACTTCTGCTAAAATGGTCAAGAAGCACCTCCTCGGGAACAAGCCCAGAAATGCACAATATTAAGTATTAACTCTCGTCCCAATAAGCTATCAGCATTTTGTATGGAAATTTCCAAATGTTCCTAGAGTGAAAAATAAAGCATAAATTATTTCACAAAATAAATTGAGCATTTGGTAATGGGCCATATCACACTTTTTCAAGAAAGTGTTCTGTATTTTGTTTTTCGATCAACGATTATTTTAAAAATATATAGAGAAATTGATTCTCAAGGTGAGAAAAAACGGCTCTAAAAACAATACAATGAAATAAAAACATACAATAACAAAGAAATTAAGAGGAAGAAAAGAAATATAAAACGATGGTCCAAAAGAGTGGCATGAATATTCTAGGAAACTGCAGTTTGAAAATCTCCTGCATGTTACTCTTGGATTAGATGGATAGTCTGAATCAAATCATCCTCACCACCTGTAAATATAAAATAAAACATATTTACATAAAATCCCAAGTTTGTCTCACTAAAGAGTCAGCGTGAAGGACGATTCCCTGGAAGAGTACTCGAGACTCGAATTGACTTAAAATTAGAGATATAATTCTGAATAGAAGAACAATTTGATGGCGAAAAGGGAGCGACGGGAGGGGACGAGAATGTTGGGGAGATTTGAGCCTTACCTACGATGAGTACTCAAGTAAACCCATATACACATTTTAGTCCACCTTTGACGAAAAAACCTAATATAGTGGGTATTGAGTCTATTGTGTATATACAGACTTCTTATACCCAATGATATTCTGATGTGTGATTTTGAACTCATATGTAGACCTAACAGTTTTTCCCTCCATATTGAGTCTCACCACATCGAGCTGGCTCCCCTTAAGCCGACATACTTTTACCTTGGTCTAATCTCCCATACAGGCCATTTTCATCTTATTTGGGCCTCACAATGAGATGGGGCTATCATGGTCCCGGTCGTACCAGTCATAGTAGTACTCAACCCACTTAACCAGAAGATTATACTGAAGCATGCTTCTATACCACTGTTAAGAAGATTCGGGTCTTACCTAAAAAGAGCACCCAAGAAAGGTAATATATATATATTAAAGTCCACTTCTGACCCAAAAGACTAGATGTTTAGGATCATATATATATAAAAGCTCTTCTTTAACTCAATAATCTTCCGATGTAAGTTCAAAGTCACATATCAGAAGATTATCGAGTTAAGGAAGAGTTTATATATATATATATATATATATATATATATATATATATATATATATATATATATATATTTGACTCTAGATTTGATGTATATATTGCCTTCTTTGGGTGCTTCTCCTATATAAGGCAAGAATCTCCCCAACATTAGTATCAGAGTCTGGTTTGATAGACTCTCTTGGTCTAGTGGGTTGGATACTCCTATGGCGGGTAGAACAAGGGACCATGATCACATTCTCTCGTGATGAGGTACATATAGGATGAAAATGGCTCTTGTGAGATTGTGTAAACCAAGGTTAAAGTATGAGTTTAGGAAGAGTGAGCTCGATATGATGTGACTCAATATAAAGGCGGAGATTGTGAAATCTACACGTGAGTTCAAAGTTTCACATCGAAAGATTACTGAGTTAAGAAATAGTTTATATACACACTGGATTATAAACTTGATAGAGTAGTATTTTGAGGCAGAGGTAGGCTCTAATAAATATTTAGATGCTCCTCGTAGGTGAGGCTATGCGGACCTTACCAAGCATTCTCATAAGAGGGGTGTTCCACTCATCCAATAAGAGCGAAGAAACCTATCAGATGAATGGTCCATATCCAATTGTGGATGCTTATGGAGAATCTTTGCAGGCCAATTTGAAAGATACCTTTGCCGACCAAGCTTTGTCCTGATCAGTCCTCACCTGTGGTTTTATATTAACCTGAAAGCAACATTAGCTTCACAATTAATTCACTAACACACTTCCTTCACATAATCAAAATGTCCGGAAGTCTCAGTCATGAGTTGGAGGTGAACGTGCCGGCAAGCAAGGCATGGGAGCTGTACGGAACACTTGAACTGTCAAAGCTCGTGGTCGAAAAGCTCCCCCAGATTCTCAGCAGAGTTGAGGTCGTACAAGGCGATGGAGGGCTCGGCACTGTCCTTAAACTAGTACTTGCACCAGGTATTTTAGTGACAATTTCTTCATTTTTATTCAAATATACATATTTTGCACAAGAAGTTAAAGTAAACAACATTTCTTTTGCTTTGTTATTAACAAAGTACACATAACCATCATCCTCTTGAAGAAGTGTAATGGTATATATTGAATCCTTGAGAAGTACATATTGAAATCATCTGTTTGTTGATGATCAGGTGCTCCATTCGCTCACTACTGTGAGAAGTTCACGGTGATTGACAACGAGAAGCGCGTGAAAGAAACGGAGGTGGTTGAAGGAGGACTTCTGGACATGGGATTCACATTGTATCGGATTCGTCTTGAAATGATGGAGAAAGGCAGCGAGTCGTGCGTCATCAAATCCACAATTGAGTATGAAGCCAATGAAGAAGCTGCAAGCATTGCTTCTTCGGTGGTGACTATCCAGCCAGTGGCTGCCATGGCAGAAATTGCCAAACAATATTTGACTAACAAATAGGCTAAAAAAACATTCTTGGTTTGCTTGCTCTATTGTGATTTGTGAGTTCCTCTCATATCTACCACTCAACATGCATTGCCGGCCCAAGAATAAATTTCCATTGCTATAACATGTCTTTCAAGTTTGAATGTGTTATTATTAGTCCTTCACTGGCTTAAGTACAAGTATATGTAGACTTTTAAATAATGGGTTGGTTTTGTATCTTAGTATCAATTTTTCTAAAATACGGATTATCTTAACCAAACCTACAAATGAGATGAGGTATTAGAGTACCCGTCTAAAAAATGTAATTTGTTTACCAACTTGAATACAAGTTTACGCGTCTACCTGTTATATTGAACTAACATGACATGAGAGACATGTTTTCCCTAGTTCAACATCACTACTGTGTTAGCCAAACTAACTAGGAATTACAGATCTAAAATCAATTATGAAAATAGAAAAATAGTTGTTCGTAGAGTTCTCTAAGGCTTCTATTTCTCGTTCTTCTCCTTCACCACCGATGTTCACTCCCGCCTCCTCCCGTTTTTGGCTGCAATAGGCGCCAACGGCCTCCTAAACTTGTAGGCCTTCGATAGGATTTGATGTCTCCTCCTCGAGCCAACGATTCGCTTCCTCTTTCGTAGTTTGCCGAGGAAGTTAACATCAGCTTCTGATCCGTCCGAGGGGACGACCTCTTACGCGTACCTAAGAGACATAATGGCGAGCTTCATGTTGGCCGGGCGCGACACAGAAAGATTCAGATCTGGCCTGCGAGATTTACTCGTGCACCATATATATCTGGTCATCGTTCTTGCTGGAGAGTGATATTAGTTCTCATGAGAACGTCAGAGTCGATTTGATTAGTGGAGGAAATGATGATTTCTATATGTAGAGGAGATGAAGAATCCATTTGCTTACTCCCAAGTCCCATGAAGAATAAAAAAAACATACATGATTAATTACTTCCAAATCAAAAGGTCATATTTGTTCAACTATATATAATAGGAACATAATGAAACATTAATATAGTGAATAAATCAAGACATTTGGACAACCTACTACTTACGATTCTGGGCTTTATAAAGATTTATCCCGTACTCACGATGCTCATGTCAATAGTCATATGAAAACACGGGATAAAAAGATAAAACTCTGAACCCCTTAATAAGGGTCAAAATTCTCGAATCTCAACATTGCTCTCTTCAATCTTGAGTCCTTTGTTGTTTCCTGGGTTTATGTATCCAAAATGGCCTTCTAAGCTTTTGATTTCTCGTCAAATGCTTCGAATGCACTTTCTAGAGCTAACAATTCATTTTATTTTTTTAACTGCAGCTAACATATCACGATTGTGACACTTTTTCGTGACACGCCCTCACCTTACCTGTAACCAGTCACGGACGTGACAAGTAAATTTCAATATGGTAACACATAGTCGTGATATTTGTTCAATCTCTGGTTACGAGCCACTGTAACGGGCTTGAAGTGTCTTGTGTCACGACCTTATGCGTAAATTGTGACAACTTTTAACATTTTGTTAACTAGCATTACCTCTTGTCACGACTAGTGACACCTAGGACTTCCTTCGCGTCTTGATACCACAGTCATGGTGCATACACCGAACACCATGACAACTCTAAAGACTAATCATTGGCATTATGGTACGTCTTCGTGTAACGCCCAACGAATTTTTACACTTAGTGTTATAAGAATTCTCAATTTGTTCGATTAATCCCCAATTAATCATTTAATTTTTTGTTTAATCTCCGCCTAATTCTCAATTAATTCTGAAAAAACTATCTTTTCCTGACTTGCGCTTGTAAATTTTTAGAACATTGCTTATATTATTGTCATGGTTTTGTGTCACATTCTTGGCACTTTTTAGAATGTTCGTCTCCAATTGGCTTGACTCCCAAATTGCTCCATATTTGTCCTAAATGGTATGATTAGTGTTGTAAAAATTGTTAGTCACAAGACAAGCAGAGAGCATTTTCAAAACCAGTCAAGATTGATTAAAAAATTAATCTAAAATTATAACGACTGGATGAGGACACTAGGAGATTTATTTGACAAATGGAAGATTTTTAGGGCAAAAAAACACAGCAGTACAAAGAAGTATAATTATACAAAAGCAAGGTCAAAGAAAACTAAAAAGTTGGGATTCATGTTATTTTGATGCAATAACATCATCATCATCCAGTCTAACTAATGTATAAAGACGAAAAATTAATAAATAAAAATTACAATATAGACCAACAAGCTTGAGTGGCAGGGCACCAAAGGCCCGGAAGCAAGAACTTGTCATTCTCGGAGGCCCCGTATGCATTAAAGGCTCCGCCGGTGATGGGGTCGGTCTCTACTTTCCCCGGGCACTCCTCCGTCGCCCCGCTCCCAAAATCCAACTCGCAAATCGTCCCCGCCTCTATCGGCTTATTAGCCCGACCCGCAAAAAACCCGTCTTTCTTGGGGTTGGTCACCGTGGACGCCAGGGCCGATGCCAGGTGCACCACCAGCGCGTCCGCGGGCCACTCCCCGTGGACCGGCTTCAACACAACATCCCCCGGGTGGTCCTGCGACTTCATGTAGGGCCACCCGCAATACTCGGGGCACTCCGTCTGTGAGTCCCCAATAACAATATAGACCTGGTCTTCTGCCAGGCCGTGCCTCGTGCAGTAGCTGTTAAACAAATAAGTTAGTCCCATTACGTACATTATATATATTTATATAATTTTCTGTAAGTATCAAATGTATTTCTTTGAGTACCCCATGCACAGCCCCTGCACGGCCACGTCCTTGGCGATGAAGATGACGACCACCATATTCTTGTTGCCCCCGGTGACGCACCCCATGAGCCGCGGGAAGAAGTCGCTGGTGACGACTTTTCCGATGGAGTAGGACTCGTCGCAGGCCTCGTTGGCGACGGAGACCCTGATGGGGGGAGCGGGGGCGGGCTGGAAGCTCTCGACGATGCTCCACCACTTGGCGACGGAGGGCTCCTTGACGGGCGGGGCGTTGAGGGAGCAGATGAACTTTTTGATGACCTCCTTCTGGCAGGGGCTGAATGTGCCGTACCAAAAGAGGCCCAGATGGATCTCCCCCGACAGGAGGGGACCGCCGTGTGAGATCAGCGGTTCGTTCTCCTCATCGTGACCGGAGACGGACACGAGGAAAAGGAGGAAGACGCCAACGCCAAGGGAGATGCGATCAGCAAATGCCATTAATTATTATAATGTACCTAATAGAGTTGAATCTTTCCAATAATTGTACATTTCTGGTTCTGTTTCGTCAATACATAGTCGGAAGCAGAGGTTGCCCGAACAAGTTGGAGTGGAGACAGATACCGTTCAATTTTGTCTACCATATCCATTCTTTACGTACTCATAATAATTACATCATTGTGTTTGCCCATTTTAAATTGCCTATTTATAATGTGAAAGTATAAGAATTAAATCTTTGTTTGCTTATTGTTGCAGCTTTTCTTATATATGTCTACTTTCTACTCTTATTTTAATTCAAATCATTGATATCATTAAACATGAATCCCATTCTGAGACTACTACTTTTTCCCAAGGCATCATAATAGAAATAAGGAAGACAAATAAGTTATATTTTCAATTAGTTGTTTAGATTAGATATTGATATTTGAATTTTGTAGTTGTATAATTATGGTGATTTTGGTTTAGTTTGGAACCAAATTCAACTAAGTGTTAAAGAATTATTTTGAGAAGTTAAAAGGTTACCTTTAAAGATCAGAGCTCTCTCTCTGCTAACGAGTCGAGCGTCGGTCCTGATGGGCCTGGAGGTCAACCGACAGGTCCCGAAGGAACTAGCATGCATGGGCTGGACACCGACACACATGGACTGTCCAAGTTTTGACAACCACAAAAAGTCTCATTTTCCTCTGTTTTAGTGGTCGATGGTTCATAATGTTGCAAAGAGAACAGTCGCAACGGCCGTGGGGATGTTCAAGCACTTCTCTAAGGCTCAATTTTTCCGACTCGATCGGGGAGCTGTCGAAATTAGTAGTACCAGCGGCAGTTCGTAATAACTTGAAAGACGCTATCTAGCAAGCTCTGGTAGAACCGGAAAAATATGAGCCCGGATATCGTTGTAATAAGAGATTGTTCTGGTTGAGTCACTTCATTTGACACAGGTGGGGTAATGTTACGAATCCCATTCCGAGAGAACTACATGGGGATAAGCTGGTGAGAAGCCTAATCTTTCGGTTAAGTTTTAGAAACTCAAGATAAATATAGATTCAACTAATAATTAAAAGTTATTTTGACAAGTTACATGTTACTTTTAAAGATTAAAGCTCTCTCTGAACGAGCTTACCTATCAATCATTGCAGGCGGGAAGAAACTCGGGCTAGTAATTATACCGGATCCATAACCACCATATCAAACACACATCAAGAATCAAAATTAAGAAGATGCACACAAATAAATATTCATTCGATAGTACGAGAATGTTTGATCACAAGTATGAGACATTCACAATCTGCTCAAACATAAAACAGGTACATAATTAAGAATCTGCAAATTTGATTACAGATATGAAACATACTAAGAAGGAATTGTACATCAACCCTTGACTTTCCATGGAGACTTTGCATCCATCCCTCATGAATGGCTACAAATATGAGAAAAAGCACATAAATCAAACACATTCACATCCATCGTCTTCAATCTTGAGGTTTTTCTTGCTCTGGGTCATTGACACAAGACAGCGGGTCTCTCTACTTCTAGGCCATCTAGGGAGCTTCTCGTCGTTCTTCCTTAATATCGCCACCACTGTCTTAAAACCACTCCTCATGTAACTCATGAAGGCCATCAAAAGCTCTCTGTGGGACAAAAGAGCATCAGTTCACAACTATAGTCACTTACATGTTCGACAAACACTTACGATACAGAAAACAATAATGTATATATGAAGCATGTGAATTTGATGACACTACTTTAAGTCCAATGACAACTCAATCTACTAATTATATCTTAGATTTAACTACTTTTTTCTTCTGGCAAGAACCCTAATATAAATAGCATGCAATGTTAGAATAAATAAGTTTAGGTTTCCTAATTTAGTTTAAGTTTATTACCAAATATATAGATTTTCCTAATATGTTAGTTTTCCTATTTAGTTTGATCCATAGTTTATATAAAGGGCTCTCATCTATTTTATTTCACACAACAAGAATATCAATAATACTAACACCATCTCTATCCAAAAAAAGAAGAAATAAACCTAAACTTACGATACGAAATATTACTTATTTATTCCAACATGTAGTTACATATTTAAATTTAAGGATATAGAGTTAATTCAGATATTTATCGAGTCATGGAACATTATTTTCTCCTCTACATATACTCATGACGATATTGAAGGACATTTTCAAGATGCAAACCAGAGTACAATAAGCATAATATTTTAAACCACCAACACTAAAGTCACTTCATAAGAATGATATACTTTAGAACAACAAAAAGCATCTCCATACTCATAGATAAAAGCTATACTATGTCACTGTCAGTAATGGAGCAAATAACTGGCTGAAAAAAAGAATGTGGTGTACTTACAGCGGTGAGCAGGGAGACCGACCGCCATTTACATAGTAAACGAACAAGTATGCATCGTAATGTTGGCCATTGATAAAGTAAAAACATTGCAACCTTCTTACACACTTGAATGCCATTTTCTTGTATAAATGGATGGCAGGATTGTTATAAGAAATGACATGCAAGTAAACTGCTCGGCAAGTTGGGATGCTTGATGCATATTTGATAACCTCACGAATAAGGGAACCGGCTGCAAATCAAAACACCAATAAAATTATCTGACAAAGAGCATGGAACTTTGATGCATCGATATATGTATGAATGTACATGTATGTTTACCTATCCCGGCTTTTCTATAACCTTCTACCACGCCAAGTGTGAGAATGTAGACTAGTGTTTGTTCTGACCTTGATGAGTCATATCTAAGCAAATCCCCTATCTGCAAGGCCAATGTCGGTAAAATATAATTTCAATGTACAAAACCTAGAGTTCCCCTAATAAACCATTCACAATTTATTTACATAGATAAAAAATGTAGTCTGGTAAAATATGCAAGTTCCACAATTAAAACCAATTACACTTGTACCTCGCTTTCTTTGGCCAGAATTATCCTCGCAGTAATAAATCCAATAGGTTCGTCATTTTTGTCATTGGGTCGACTGCGGTCAACAGCTACCCAGGACACAATATCGCGGCCATTTACAACACTCTGGAAAAACTCAGCCTCATACCTAGAAAAGTCAATACCCAACTGTAAAGCAGCAGCGAACACATATCGGGAATCATAGTCCATGATGAGATCACCTACCTGATTGGAAAAACATTGCTATGGATTTGCTCTAAAGCCTCTATATCTGAGGGTTGTACAGGCCTGTAACATATAGTTGAACGGTGAGATACTTTTATCTTCATTGAAGATTGCTCTTAGTCTCCGGGAAAGATATGATATATATGGAGAGTCCGTACAAAAACTTCTTCCATTTATACCACATCAACCAAAACAGCCATCAAGTCGACACCAGAAACTGTAGAAAGAAAATATGTTTCTCAATTTGAGTTCCTTATGACACATTCAGAGACAGATAAAGCGATGGAAAATTATATGTAACAACAAATTATAATGGCAAGTCAAATAGCATTACAATAACACTGCATCATGATGTGTCAAAATTCCATTCATACATTATGAGGGAAATTATAAATTTCTATACATATCCTTATTTGTGATGCAGGACAAGTGAAGCAAACCAACATATAGAAGGCAAGACAAGTTTAGAATCATTTCCCAAAAAAGGGTTTTGCTTAAACAACCCGTCAATATCTATTTTAGTAGTAAAATTTCCCTATACTATACCTTCCAGTCATGAAAAAAAATCAACAAACAAATAACACGGTATCCACCTAATTTGACTACCAACCACAACACGGTTTAAGCTACTCTAAGCATAAGCCATGCAATATTTATTTTTTGACATTGAGCCATAAAACCCTGTTATTACCTTCAGTCAAACATAGTTTCTGCCTATTGGAATGGAATGCTAATTCTAAAACATAATATAAATCATAAAGCCAGAAGTTATTCAACTACAAAGGCCATCCTACTGATCCGTAAACAATAACACAAAACAAACCAGTTTCGATTACTAAGCATCTGCTATGCATCCAAACATGTCGAAATCTGCACATAAAGGGTAAATCATGTTTTTTTTGAAGCCCCGTAGAGTTGAACCCTTCATCAAGTGTTTCAATTAGCACTAAAATGTCAAGAAAAGCCACTATAAATTATTCCACCAACAAATCAAAAAATTGTTTCAATTAGCACTGAAATGAGCTAGAAAAACCATTGCACCCACAAAATACCAAGAAGCAAACTAAATTTCCTAACTCCCATCTCAAATTCCAAACAGCACAAACAATTCATTGCTTGGAACAACGAACATCAATACACACAAAATTATAGAATTTTTTGTGGGTTCCTGCTCGTAATCAACTGACATCTAGACAAACAAACAAGGAGAAAATCATTTCATTGCACCAAAACCCAGATACCAAATCTATAAAATTCTAACATTCGTGCCATCGTGGAGAAAACCCAGAAGAGATCTTGGCTGAGAAGCTAGAAAAATTAACTCACCGGGTCAAGAGGAAGCTTGGAAAATAACAGATCAGAGAGACTCTGTGAAGCTGAGACAACAACGAAAATTACGATGAAATGAATACGCGTTGCGTTCGCGATGCTAATATCGTTGATTTCGTTGTTCGTATCGGAAATCGAATTTGGTACTTGGTAGGAATTTTTGGGTTCGATGGATTGAGATTTTTGAAGCGAATCGATGCCTTCGTCGTGGCTACGAGTTCATCGTCCTACAATTCTATGTAGATTTCTGGAGATGGGTCGATTTTCGTTGAGACGATAATGCCCCTCGTAAGTAGGGAAATTAAAACTGACATCAGACGGTGTCGTTTTTTCTATTTTACAGCGCGAAGATAGAAGCATAACAAAATTAGGAACGAAAATTACAAGAAACTAGTCAATTTCAGACACTGCCTGTATTTTCTCATTTGAAGCTCCATTGACAATCAACTCTCTGTATTGCTTACAGTGAACACAAACACGAAAAGTACAAACTCAGATAGTTTCGGAAAAAAAATTGTTCCAATGAGCTATGCACTTGTTTTAACATTCCACTGTAAGGCTTGAACTCAAAGAACAGCACCAGTCATGAATCGATGGCTCAGTACAGCTTCTGCAATTGGTCGCTTCCGGAACTCAGGATTTAGCATTGACTGTATCCACAGAAAAAAATATACAAGACTCATATCAGCTATGTAATGGAGAAAGTCTACACGACGGGTCATAACTGTAAAACACTAAAATTACAATTCAACCTGGAGTAACTCCCAACCAGCACCATCGCCGCGATCCAAGAACTTGATGGCCTCAAGCAATCGATCGTCTGCTAAGCAATACCTGTCATATTCAACAGTATGCTAATAATCACCTGATAGTAGCTTTGCAACTATTCACATGGCCCCATGATTTGCTAGTTTGTCAACAGAGATCAATCTCAACTGAGTAATTTATTGTTTAAACTAGTCCAATTTCAGTTGTATATGATCTCTGTCACTAACTGAAACTTAAATCATAGCATAATAATGTATTCTTACTCTCTTGCAGCTTCCAGATCAAGTTTGAAGGTACTTTCCAAAAGCCTCTGCAAGTTCGACTTGGCAACAATGTAAGTCATTCAAACTTTAAAGATTGTTTATTTCATAATAAGAAAAAATGCTGCTTGAAACTCTTCCTGATGGAACTAAAAGGAAAATATAAAATAAAGTCGTCTCGTAGCTTACTGTCAAAGATAGGCTATCCAAGGCGCCTGCTTCACAAAATGGAACAAAAGCTAGGTATGCAAGAAGAAGGCCTGCTTCGTAGCTGCAAATGGTAATGAAAAAAAATGATCAAACAAAGTATACAAAGTATGAACTCTTTCAAGGTCTTTGAAATATATACATGTCATCTGCTATTCCAAAGGCTCTTTTCTCCATAGTTGTGAAGGCACCAGCAGCTCTTGCCCTTCTCCAAAGCCCCTCGGAAAGTGGTCCGGGACTTTCCTCTAAACACGAAAGCCTGTGAAGTAATGTGATGAGAAAAGCAATAGTTTACACTGAGACTGCTAAGTCATAAAGCTGTATTTTGCATTTTGCATCCAGATAACTTTTAGAAATGTTGTTGTCCATTAATATTTTACTTGTATAAAGTACAATTATGATGTTTGTGAATTTAAAGGTTCTTCCAAGGTTCTATAAAACGATATGCGCTAGTCGGGAGGATAGGGACTCATGGGATTAATCGGATTTGAATTTATCTATTTTTTTAGATTTATTAAATAAGTTATTATACATACAAAATTTAAATATTAATTAAATAATATATAAATTTTAATATTTGATAGATTCATGCCCTTCAAAAACAATAACAGTACCAACAAAAGTATCTATTCGTATAAATTATTTTAATTTTTGGCATTTTATATTATTATTTGTTATAAAAAATTAATTTTGAAAAAAATAGCTTAAATTTGCCTAGGTCCACCTAGCCGACTCGATCCGCACGATTATGTAAAATCGGGTCAGTGTTCTAAAAAAACCCTTCCTAGGCGCTGCCTGGCCCGATTTATAGAACACTGATTTGGACGTAGCCTGTGAAAAGATCCAAATTATTAGTTGCTTAGGGAACCAGTTAGGGTCAGAAAGAACAGTTTAAGCAACCAGTTGGACCCATTTCCCTAAAGACGCAACCAGCTTTTGGCATGAACTAGATACTTAATGCCCAGCTTTGATGTTAGTGTATGTAAGATTACATTTAAATAGGAAAAACTAAAGAGAATGTTATATACATTGATTTATTAGCCAGATGATAATAGCTTCTCCAAGGAAATAGAGTACCTAATATCAACAGAAAAGGGTAGATCCCGAAGTCTTGGAATTAAGTAAGGCGCTTCCCTCTCTGATATTGTACTGTCATTAATCATGCAGAAATCGGAAAGAATTTAGATGATGTTAAGAAGGTGAGCGCAAAATTAGAAGGGGAATATCTTACTTGAGAAGGACAGAAGATGGGCCAAGACTTTGGTGTAATCTCTCATTCTCGTGCATGTAAGCCAGACCGCTCATAGCACCTCGTAGAAGCCTAGTGACAAAAAATCTTCTACGCTTCAATTTTTCTTCTTCTTCAAAACGATTCCAAGATTGTTCCCTCAAAGCACGACTTTTCGAAACTTTCTCGCTTGCAACTTTCGCATAGTCTGCGGCGCTGTATTTCCCGTCATTACGAAATGCGAGCCACTGTACAGATTCAAGTACATTAGCTTATATCTACTGAAATTTGTCAACTGCTTCAGATGCTTGATGACAACGTGACACACCTGCTCCCCAGTTTTCGTCTCGAATCCGCCAACAAGTATCACGAGATTAAGATAGCTATTCTTTGAACTGCTCTGTAACGATATCCCAAACAAAGACAAATCTACGGTGTTTCTATATAAACACAACTCGAAAAAAACATGCAATGATCTATTTATCTTACTTGAAGGGATGCGTGTGCATTTAGCTCGTTTGCAGCCATCATATCTGCCTCCGTGCCACCAGCTCTTGTTCCCGGATAAACCTGCATAGTTAAAAAAGTTATGATCAATTGTTCCAAGATTGTGTGATAGTAAAAAGATATTTTCATAAAAAACTTTTTCAAATATTTATTTTTTAGAAACTAATTCTTAATGTTAAGGGCATGTTTGTCATTTTTATACAAGTAGACACATTTTGCACAAAAAATCAAAGTTTAGAGCACAATTTTGCTATTAACAAAGTACACAACACCCTCTTGCAAAAATGTCATAGTATACGACAAGTTTTTGCCATTTTCCCTTAAATATAAACAAGCGAGTCACCACGGTTTCTCGCATTCCAGTGTTAAACTTGTAATGAAGATTTGTTCAGATTGATCAGTGATAAACCAATAGCTACAGCTTCACACTTCCACAATGGAGATGTGAGCTCAAATTCCATTGGGAGGGATGCTGAGAGTTTAAGGGGGAAAACGTCTATCATAACAATAAAACAAGATTATTAAGCACATGAAAACTACATGTTCTTCGTTTCGATTAGTTCCACGTGTAAACTAAAAAGGTTACTATGAAAAAAAAGCTACTTAGCACCTTTAGAATAACCGGAGTCCCTCTAAATGGTCCTTGAGCTATTCTGCCTTCATAAAGCCTGCCAAGCAACTGATATAGATAGTATCAGTAGTAAGAAGAAAAAATACTAAGCACGTCTCATAGTCTCCGACATAATCATAAAACCAATAGATGTGAATAAAACATCAATGAAGATGCACCTGATCTTTACGCTGCCTTCTCCTACATCTTGAGTTCTCATTCCCCCAATATCTCCGGATGCGTTCTCAAAATCAGTCCCAGACTGAAGTCCTGTATAGCTACGTAATAAAATAGAAACTTTCCCATCAAAATGGACTGAACTTAATTCAAGAGACATACACTTCGATGAAAGCTAGATAAATATAAAACAAAAAAGTCACATCAAATTTCCCCCGATTTCTTGAAAAAAATTGCAGAACTCGTACTCTCCTATGCCAAACAGAACCTGTACCATCAATCTCTCTTTCTTCATTTTTCCCTCTTCATAATCTCAGCAACCAAACAAACAAATACACTCACAAAAGGAATTCCAAAACCTAGCATTTCTAGCAAGTAAATATAAACTGTACTCTCCATTTTTCACTTTCCCACTTCATTTTCTTATCAACCAAACAAAAGCTTATCTCACACAAACACAACAAAATTTGATTAACCTCCCCAAATTTTGTTAGATAAACAAAACAAAATCAATTTTCAGCTTCAACCTTAATTTTCTTTTATAATTCCCAATTACAGCAACCAAACAACAGCTATTTCTATATACAGACAATACAGCCCGTATTAATCCACAATGTTCGTTCTGTAATTGTAATTTCTTCTCTTTCCCTCAATTTTCTCGGGAAAAAAGAAAGAAACTGATAGTTGAAAAACAACTTACCTAGTAACGTTCATGAAGCCGTAGCTCCCAATGAGGCGACCCACTTCGAACGAGTCAGAGCTAGTGATCAGATTCAAGCTGGCTCTGCAGAACCGACTCGTCCGATACCTTCTCGATGAGTTGACTCGTGAGGTCTTGGAGAAGAGAACGCGCCTGTTGATGCTGAAGCAATCGGGTGCGGCGAGGAGCATGGCTGTTTCCATGTTCTCTCCGGTGAAGCTGAAGCTCCGGCCTCGGGTGGTTCTGTGGTTGATGAAAATGGCGCCAATGGATAAGGGTTTCTGTCTGCAGATTGTGAAGTTACACGTGTACGGTTGATCTGTATTAAAAGTTAACTTTTAATTTGATAAAACAAATAAATTGATAGTAAAGAAGATAATGAATAATTGATATTGAGATTTAAAAATAACAAATATCATAACATTAAAGTTTTCTTCCTCTTCCTTCTATCATATTGTCTTTTTTTTTGGTAAAGTTGATTATGTTCATCAAGATGTATGATGACACTTTTTAGTCATATTTGTTTATAATGGAGTAGATCGATAAATAAGGTAACTCGTGTTTTAATTTAAAATATTCTTTTTAAGTATGATTGTCCGTTAGGCCTCCTTAACTTTAAAATGTTAGTAATAAATATCACGAGAGGTGGGAAACTTTGCACACAACTGAATAGGTTGTCCACATTCACTTATGGTTGCCTAGCGATTATGCTATCTCGACTCCATGTATTCGCTTATATGAAACATGTCCACGTTCAAAGAATCAAGACTTTAAACTGATAATTTATTTTTATGTAAGTACACACTAAATAATAATAAATTATTATTATTTAATCATTTAAAAGATCTATTTTTGCTTGTTATTTAAACAGCTGATACAAAATGCATTATCCTATAATTTATTTTAAATAAATAACGGATATGAAAATTGAAATAATATATAGTTGGTTCCCCGTCGGAAAGCGCGCTTAATCTCCCGGTTTCAGGAATAGCCGCATGTCTTCGTCATATCAGACACGTGTTATGGTTTTATCGCCTACAGCACTCCTCATGATATCATTGCATCGAACCGTCTCTTTACACAGATGGACGTGTATAAATACACCTAAATCCTTGCAGTTCTGATCACTCCCGCACTGGATTAGACCGCCTTCTCCTTCTTCGCGCAGAAGCAAAACCCTTCACCTACACTACTCAAACTCCAATCCTTCACTAACAACGATACCTTTCTATTCCCCGAGATCTGCGATTTAGGGTTTATCAGATCTTCTCTCTCCAGCACTCAATTCGTACGGTGCTCTCTACCTCTGAAACCGATTCAGTGGCCAATAATCATGAATTAACAGGATCGGAGCAAGCTGATTCTTGGAACGAACTAACGATTCTCACTGTTTCTTCTCAGTCTCCGATCGGCGAAATGGAAGGAGTTCAGGATTCGTCGTCGATCACGAGCGCCGCCGGAGCTCCGCATCTGAATTCGCCGCCGCCGTTCCTCTGCAAGACGTACGACATGGTGGACGACTCGTCCACTGACTCGGTGGTGTCGTGGAGCAAGAGCAGCAACAGTTTCGTCGTCTGGAACGTGCCTGAGTTCGCGAGGGACCTCCTCCCCAAGTATTTCAAGCACAACAACTTCTCCAGCTTTGTCAGGCAATTGAACACCTATGTCAGTATCTCTTTCTTCTCTGCTATTGTTATGCGTTGTTCATTCACATATCTGAAATTTCTGTGGAAATGGAGCTTTGAGCTATGCATATTGAGAATTTTGGAACGATTATGGATGAATTTAATTGAGATTGTGTTTTGTGAAATAAGAAATCTTACTGCGGAACATGAAATTGAGGTTATGGTTTGCATTCACAATCCTGGTGGTTTCATTGTTTGTCATCTCTGGTTGCTGAGTCTTTTTACTTGTATTGGATATGGATCTACATGTACTTGTAGTAGCGTTATGAAGTTGCTTAACATGTGATGGAACGACTATTTCTGTTGGCACTACACACTCATGTGTAAGACATCTTGTTTGCTACTCAGTCCAAACATGATTTTGATTGTTGTCCGAAGATCTGGCTCAAATTCTTGTTTGAGGTGCTAAATGGTTATTGTGCTTTACTTGAATATGGAATTTGAGAGGAGGACTGTGTATAGGATTATCTTATCATTTTCAGCTGAATATGATATCATATAATTCATCCTCAGATAATCAACTTTCTATTGTTAATACCTCAAAACCTTACTAAGCTTTTCTGTTTTGCTGTTTCAAGCTGTTTTAGAACATTATGAATTTGGATATCCTCCTAACTATTTGACTTAAGATGGACCATCATTTTCCCTAGTTTAAGGTTGTTTTCACTTTTCATCTTTCAGGTAAGATGTTCATTGATTCATTTTTCTAAAAAAAACTTGCAGGCAATATGCACTCTGAATGGTTGTACAAGACCTGTTCAATTTTGCTACAACTTCTATTGTCAAAATATTGGTGTTTTTGTGTCGATATAGTAAGTTAAAAATGTCAAGTTGAAGCTTTAAAATTCTACGTGAACATTTTTTTCCGGATGAAAATTATAAATATAGAATGCAAGTAACACAACACCTATTTTATAAGCATTATTTTCATGATGTTCAAGTAATTAAGTTATTTTATTTGGATAACCACTTAAGATGAGAAATTATATTCATACATCTTATAGATTAGGAGCATAAATTTTATATACAAGATGAGAAAGACACAGTCCTCCATTTTACAATGGTATACTATGTAGATGTGTTATAGCATGTAAAATGCAGTAGTTGGCTTAGAGCTATGCACAGGGAATGGAAGTGCCTCTTATTTCTTATACTATAGTTTCATTATCATTGGCACATACTTTTCTTGTTAATCTTACTGTATTAGGCAAAGTATATAGAAAGAACATGTCCACTGGTTATTCCTTTTTTGTTGGTTGACCACAATAACTGAAGTCAAATAGTTGATGATGAATTGTCTGTTTGATCGTATCTGTTGTGTTGCTTATAACAAAATTTATTGTAATATTTCCCTCAATTTGATTGGACAGGGGTTTAGGAAGGTCGATCCAGACCGCTGGGAATTTGCAAATGAAGGATTTCTGAGAGGTCAAAAACATCTCCTGAAAAATATAAGTAGGCGAAAGCCTGCCCATGTACAGAACAGTAATCAATCACAACAACAGCACCAACACCAACAGCCCCAAATTCAGAGCACGTCAATTGGGGCATGTGTTGAGCTGGGGAAGTTTGGGTTAGATGAAGAGGTTGAGATACTCAAAAGAGACAAGAATGTCCTGATGCAGGAACTTGTTAGGTTGAGGCAACAGCAACAAACAACTGAAAATCAGTTGCAGACTGTGGGGCAACGCGTTCAGGTAATGGAGCAACGACAGCAACAGATCATGTCATTTCTTGCAAAAGCCATGCAGAGTCCCGGCTTCTTTGGCCAGTTTGTTCAGCAGCAGAATGAAAACAACAGACGTGTTGGTGGGAGTAAGAAAAGAAGACTACCCAAGCAGGAGGAAGAAAATGCAGTTGGTGGGCAGGCAACTACTTCTCCTAATGGGCAGATGGTCAAGTTCCAGCCTTCAATGAACGAAGCAGCCAAATCAATGGTCCGACAAATAATGAGAATGAACTCGTCAACAACCTCAGTGACGAATATAGATGCTTTCAATCCATTAGACAGTGGAAGCTCCTCAAGCCGAATCTCCGGGGTGACCCTCTCAGAGGTTACACCAACTTCGGGGCCATCTTTTGCTAATCACGCTTCAGCTTCCATTTCTGAAATCCAGTCCTCTCCACCTATGGTTAACGACCATGCTCAAGCATATCCTGAAATAAACATCCTCAACAATTCTCAAGAAGATTCAGTATTGCTCGATTTCACTCAAATGCAAGGAATAATGCTAGAAAGCAGCGCAGATACTGCGGATGTGAATCTTATGATGCCCGAAACTGGAAATACTGGGTATGTGGATCCTTTATCCGCGGTTTTGGACGGGGACATGAACATTGAAACCGGTCCCTTTTCTCCCGATCCCGACGTTGAGAGCTTGCTGGATGGGATCCCCAGGCTTCCTGGGATCAATGATGTTTTCTGGGAGCAATTTCTTGCTACAAGCCCGCTTACGGGGGATACAGACGACATCAATCCAGAGTCCAAGGAGCATGAATTTCCTCTGCAGGAAAACGGGTGGAACAAAAGTCCACAAATGGATAATCTTACCACGCAGATGGGGCTTCTTACATCAGAGGCCAAAAGAGGATGAGCAATATCTGTATATGCCTCTTCACACAAAGAGGTATCTTTGCATGCAGAGGTAACTCTTAATTTCTCATTTATGTTATCTAGGTGGAATCATGGACTAGGTTTATACCCTTAATGCTTCCTCCGTCTTCGTGCTCTAGTTAATCTATGTTCGAGATATAATGAACCGTGCTGCTAAAACCATTGGTTTTTCACTTTAGCAATGTTCAAAAACATGTTCGAGATATAATGAACCATGCTGCTAAAACCATTGGTTTTTCACTTTAGCAATGTTCAAAAGCATGTTACGCGCTAGTCGGGCAAAGAGGGCTTTTTGGGGATTAATAAGAAATTAATCGAGGATTAATTGATAAATAAATCAGATTGATATATTAATCGTGAATTATAGAGGATTAATTGGAAATTAATAGGACAAGTTGGAGATTTTTAGAACATTACCCTTTGGATGCTAGGTCTTGAATTTGAGTCTGCTGAAATATTAGAACATTTGTAGGTTCATCAACTTATTTCTTACATGGTCTTTTTCTTCTACAGCGAAAACGTAATGATTTTTGGTGCAAAGCTTTGTGCTGAAGGATGGACGACCGGTAAGAAAGAAGCTTAAAAACGTTTACCCTGTATTTAATAAGTTCGGTGTCGTGTGTGTGGATCTTGTTATAGCCTATACACTAAACTTATGATGTCACAGTCACACTTTAGTCTGTTATCTGTCCGCAGGTAGAATCATAATTGATGTGTATTAGCATAGCCGTACTTTAAAAATATCTAATACTCTAATGTTGTAAACGGACGTTACATGTTGGAGTAGTTTTGTTGTAGTTCCTGGGAGTCAGGTATTTATTATCCTATGTTTACATCTAATCAACTAAAGAAAGAAAATGTTTAAAAATAGCATCATTTCACCATATATGTATGTACTTATTTGGTGTCTTTAGTATCCATGTAGTCTTGGTTTTGTTTGTACTATCCAATTTGTAGATTTAAGAAGCTGGTACCATTATGAAATAATTCAGGACCCTAACCAATATAATTTGCACTGCTGAAGAACTTAAAACTTCATGCCAGAATATAATTTAATTATTACAAACTCAAGACATTGCTCTACAATGAATGAATGATTTATGCCACCTCTATGTTAATAATAATCCTTAGATTTACGGGCATAGTATATCATTGTGCGAGGCTTGGACTCAAAACCAGGTCAATCATAGCCTGAACTAATTTGAAGGAACTAGGAAGATTTTGAGATCAAAGCCATGTTGATGTTGAAGTTGATCTGTACAAATTTCTTGCTCGTCAGGCTAACACAACTATGATTAGTATCATCAGAATGATTCCGAATATCACCAAGAGCAAACACGTCTGCATAGAAATTTATAAAATAAAATCAGGGAGACTAAGAAGTGCATGTAAATATTTGGACCTCAAAATGCGAGTAGTTTATCTACAAAATGTCCTAAAAAGTGTTAGCCGCTAGTTAGTTAGGTAGAGCCTCCCTAGATCTTTGGATCAATTTTTTTTAATGAGTTATCATATACATCATCAAAATATGTATTAAATGTGTATTATACTATATGAGAATAAAAATAGGATAGAATTAATATTATATTTTTCAAAATTTAAGAATAATATTATTATACATCATCAAAATATGAATCATACTATTTCACATATAAATTATACTATATAGAAATATAAATAATAAACATTTAAGATAAAAATAACAAAGTATTTATGATTTATTGTATTAATATCCTAAAAAATAATTCAAGTAGCAAAAATATTATAAATTATTTTAGTTTTATGTATGTTTTTTTTATATTAAAATTGATTTTCTTTTGTAAAATAAATCACTTAAATCTGCATCGATCTGCCTTTTGAATATAACCCTGTCTGGCCGACTTGAACAACGTGATTATATGAAATCAAGTTGGTACTCTAAAAATCTCCGCTTTGGGCGATTTTGAGAACACGGACAATATGCAATAACTCTTTCAGTTTTTGCATAGAAAAGAAGCGTCATTATTGACCCAACTATAACATCAGACAAGGAAAAAGAAATGGTCGAGTGAACTGAATTTTACCAGTGACGAACCAGCTCTTTGGCTCTTCGATGCTTTGTTAAGTTGGGTAGTGGCTTGGGTTGTAGCAGCATGAGAGCTCTCTATATTGCTACTGATGTCATCTGAAAGCCGCTTATGTTTTTAGCATTTCTTATGATATAGAGAAAATCCAAAATATCAATACAGAGGAGAGAACAAAAAAACATGCTCACCAATAACAGCTCCTTGGTCATGAACCAGCACAGCTAGATCTTTGAATATATCATTTACCTCTCTGATCTGGTGTTGAATTTCTTGGATCCCCTGCTCTCTCTCTTCTATTACCGCTTCGTTGAATGTTATTTCATTGTCCAACAGCACCGCCTCTTGTCTACAGACAATACAACGTCCATCAGTTAGATAAATGGTGCATTTATTATAAAGTGGATACCAGTTTCCTGTACTTTAATGTACTTCGTACAAAAATCTGTGTACTTCCCCTTTCTATTGTGCAAATTAAGGATATGTTATTTCATAATGTGTTTTCCTCCATATGTCCTCGTGTACTATAACAAACTAAAGGAAAAAAAATTATTTTGAAACATTTATCAAGGTAGGTGCACTGTTTTATTTTTCACAAAGTGCGACTAAGATAGGCTAGTTGCCATGTGAATGCTCACCTTTTAGACTCTAAAAGAAGAACTTGCTGCTCGCGATTTTCATGATTCCTGTATGTACTTATCTCCAACTCATGGCCAGTGTAGCTGCATAACACTCTTAACTGTCAGATGGACTAGTATATTTTAACAAATCTTCATTTGATACAAGGAAATAATAATTCAACTTTTGTTCCCTGATTAAGTCAAGAATCCGTAATCAAATTTACAATTAATCGAGCCTTGCAATTGTTTTGCTCATTAAAGTGGCAACAATGATGTGAAATCTTGAGGTTTTATACCAAAACCGCAAAACAGTTGTGAGAAAGAGCAAATAAAGACATGCTGAATTGTTTAACATTCTAGATCAGAATAGTTACCTAGAGGGAAGAACTTCTTTGGGAACAAAAGGCGCATATGTGGTTTCCTTCTCAGCTGCTTGTTTCTGAGCCTTCTGAAACTCTTTGAGAATTAACTGGAAATCTTTTGCAAGCTTCGCATCACCAATTTTCTTTGCTGCCTGAATTTCATAGAAGTAGATTCAAGTCCTAACATCAGTCCTACAATAATTTTGTAATGATAAAAGGATGGCAACAGAAGCGGAAATGGAATGAAAATGATACAAATGAAAAACCAAAATAGAAATATCTGCTGGATAGTCACTTACACTAACTTCTGTGTGCAGATCAGTTTCACTAGCTTGCTTAAGTTTAGCAGACGTATCTTTTACCAATTGCCCTATATGCAGTCTTGTCTTGTGCCTGAAAATAGGGCCAATGACAGTAAGGACGTAAATTGAATAGAATGGAACTAGTCTTGTCTTCTAATTAATGCGACAATGACATAATATAAATGTGAGTTTGAGCTTTAGGGGAGCAAGAGAACCAAGCTGTTGAGTGACTATAAAGATAGATATACAAGCAGAAAACCCCAACTTGCCAAGTGAAGGTATTTGCAAGCCTTGAAATAACAGATTCTAAAAAAAAAAGTAATGCCGATTTATGAAACAAATATTTAATGACAAACTTATACTTGTGAAGATGGCTGACATCCGAGACTTAGTTGTCAATAAATGAACATCACAATGAGGCTACAATTGCATATACAAATACTGGCCAAGATATTCTAGGACACAATCCTGTGTTCGGAGTTCTATAACTTCCGGAACTTAAAATATAGGTTATGGTTAACATCTGAGAAAGTAGGGTCTACCTAATCTTCTTTTTGTCATGGTGTCAAGATCGCTGATCATGGGACATATACCATAGATTCAACCCAACATCTTTGCATTTTCTATGAATGGAGCAATAAGCATCATATCAGCTATATTTATTTGGAAGAAAAAAAACTAATAAGGTTCTCACTTGTCTAAGTATCTTGGGGAAAACCAAGGCAACTTCCCTAATCTTTTATCTACATAATACAAACAAATTACAAATTCAAAAATGAATATCATAATTTAATTAGCACACAAAATGCTTGTACACCTCAAATCAACGTCAATGCTTCATAAGAAGCATCACATTGTCAAGTAATCGTCAAAAACAAAGCATAAACACATAAGAAAATGCAAACACCATACTCTAATATCTTCATTCAGCTTGAGAATCGAGATCACTCTAATATATCATCAATTTGACAGAATAAATCAATTAATTTCAGAAGCTAATCACAATTTATCTGAATTGACCGCACAGTAATGAACAACTAAACATTTTGGAACATCAATCAAAATTGAAATTGACCTGAAGAACAACTAAAATACCAAAACAAAACAAAATCAGGCATCAAAATTCACAACAAGTAAGAGAATCTCCGGAACTCCAAACATTGAGCAAATAAAATAATCAATTCATGATAGAGCGAGTCAACGGGAAGAGAAGACTGACAGCTTATCGCGGAGTTGGAGAGTGTCCTTGGGCGTGCCGAGAGAAGTGACGAGGCGGCGGAAGGAGGCGACGGCGGTGTTGATTTGGAAGATTCCGGCGGCG
The DNA here is from genome assembly GCA_963920655.1 of Geranium rotundifolium. Classification (NCBI taxonomy): domain Eukaryota; kingdom Viridiplantae; phylum Streptophyta; class Magnoliopsida; order Geraniales; family Geraniaceae; genus Geranium; species Geranium rotundifolium. Next base: position 37,105,665 of record OY987318.1, read on the forward strand.
ACGGCCTGAGACGGCTCCACTTGCTTCCCTCTCGAGTACCGATTCGCAACCGCACGCTTACCTGACTCCAGATCTTCGAAGCTCATCTTCAATACTCTCTCTGAATCGCCGATGCAGGAAGAGAAGGAAGCTTCTGGTCTCTTCTTCTTCCTCAGGAAGGAAGATTTGAGCGCGAGAGAGAGAAATGGAATGAGAATTGCGTGGAAATTAGTTTCCTTTTGCTTTTAAGTCTTCCAAATGGAGGAGGAAATTTCCGCGGGACCCACCAGAGAGTAGTTGGGGTTGGGCTGTCGTTTTAGCTGGTGACTTGGTCTGCTCTCGGCCTATACAACTACGAATGGGCTCATATGTTGGGCTTTGTGCCTCACTACCGACCAATAATTGGTCTTACGGCTGTTCATTGGACCCGACTCGGCTCATGTCGGGTTCAGGAAGTCGGACCCGAAACTCGACTCGGCTTGGCATTCGGGTGGTCGGGTTTGGATGGCACCCGAGATTGGTCCAATTTCAAATCTAATTTCAATTTTGAAACATAACTGACCCCAAATTATTTACTACACATTCCAGAAAATTATAATTACACATTTAAATAGAAATCAAAACCCTAAACCTAATTCATGATTCCTAATTCTCAATCATGAGCCCTAATTCTCAAGTTGAAGACTTAAATTTAAACTATAAATCCCAAAATTAAAATAGATACCTAAACCCCCAAATTAAAATAGAACCATAATTCCGTATGACCCGAGATTACAACTTAAAATTGGAATTGAAATTGAAATCAGACTTTAATTAAAACCCTAACCCCAAAATTGAAATCCCCAATTTGTACCCAAAATTTGAAATTGAAATTCAATTAAAATATAATTTGGACAGAAATTCCAAACCCCGAATTTAAAACCCTAATTCTTAAATTGATTAAGGTTCCCCAATTGAGAACAGAAAACCCTAATTCATAAACTTAAAAATTCAATTAAAATCAAAATTTGGATTTAAAACCCTAATAATCCCCAAATTGATTAGGGTTTCCCAATTTATAAAACAGATTCAAATAAAATTTCACAAAAGTTTGAATTCCAGAACCCTAAACCTGAAAAATGGAAATGGAGAAGAAAATTTTAAAGAAATTTGAATCCCGAAAACCCCAAAATTAATCCACAAATCGAAACACTAAACCTAGAAAATGAAAGATGAAGAGAAGAAACCCTAAGCCTATAATAAACACACACGAAATTCTTACTGTTACTGGAGTTGCATGCATGTCGTCGGTGAGTGAAACTTGAATCTCTAGTTTCCAATGGAGAATTGATCCGTTGGAGATTCTTCTATCCACCATCGATGATTTATGGTGGATGAAAGACTTCTCCAATAGATCGATTCACAATGGAGTCAGAGAGGGTTTGATTGTGAGAGACATAGAGTAGATGGAGAAGAGATGGGACGAGATGAGAGAGGAGACGAGAGAGGAGGCGAGAATGGAGAGGTCGAGCTCTGCTAGGGCTTCAGACGATTGAGACGAGAGAAGAAATTGAGTTGAGTGTGTGAGGCTCGTGATGCGTTTGATGTTCGGTGTGTGGAGTAGGGTTGTCCATGTTGCAATGTATGGACGGCTGAGATGGATTTGACTTAACAAGATCGAACGTGGACGTTGCGCCACGTCGCGCGGTCGACTTTCCTCTCTTATAAGTCCCACATCAAAAACCTAGCAAGTAAAAGAGTTGTTTATAAGCTTCAAAACTGAAGCTTATAGACAAAGTGAAATTGGGCCAGGCCAGTGAATGGGCTCGGTCTCACACTTCGCATGTGGGGGTGGGCTGTGTTTTGGTTTGGTCCATTCTGCTACTTAGGGGTCGGGTGAGTCGGGTTATTCGGTGGTTTTGTAAATCATACCTGAGGCCCGACTCACTTGATGTCGGGTTCGGGTCGATTCAACCCGAGTTTCTCTCAGTTCGGTCGGGTCTCGGGTTATACAGGTTTGAGTTGGGTTGGGTCGTCGGGTGAGTTGGGTCTCGAGTAAAAATGAACAACCCTAATTGGTCTGCTCTCTGCCCGTACAATCCTAGAAATATGACCATATTTGACACCAACAAACTCATGCTTTAAATATAAATTTACAAATTATTTTTGGAGTTAAACGTACATCGGGCCATACACGTTGACATGCCTACAAATTTAAACACCAAAAATTTGAAGTTTGGTAACATAAAAAAAGTAAATTTCACATGACCCTCCAAACTACACGCGTGTCTCACATATTCTCTTAACTACAAAATCAATCTGTAAGGTGCCTAAACTATCAAAAAATCTCACTTTACCTTTTATGTTGACTTTTTTCAAAATTTTGTTAAGTTTTTTGTGAAATGACGAAAATACTCTTGTATCTGAAAAATTAAAATAAATAAAAATAATATTTAACTTTTTTTTTCTAATTTTCTCGTTGTACAAAATAAAGAAATAAATTTTCTAGTAGTAAAATTAATTTTTATTTAATTTTATAAAAAAAAATTAAAAATAAAATTTATTTTTAAACATCGTTTTTTATTTTTAATAATTTTTATAAATAAAAATTTAATACTAAAATATTTTTTTTATTCTTTATTTTTGTAAAATAAAATAGAAAAAAAAAGTTTTAATTCATTTTTATTTATTTATTTTAATTTTTCAGATATAAGGATATTTTTGTCATTTCACAAAAACTTAACAGTATTGTGAAAAAAGTCAACAAAAAAGGTAAAGTGAGATTTTTAGATAGTTAAAGCACCTAATAGATTGAATTTGTAGTTAAGGGGGGGCATGTGAGACATGCGTGTACGTAGTTAGGAGGGATCATGTGGAATTTACCCAAATAAAAACAAACACAAATAACAAAAACTGAAATAAAATTGACAATCTGTTTCTAGTAACAGGGTTCAAGAACTTATTGAGTCTGTAGACAATTGTTTGCCAGCTCAGGAATATACACAAGTACACGCAGTCGTTACAAGGTAATAACTAGAAAGTCTGGTTCAAATCCACAATATCCAATAAATGGTCAATATTCAAATCAGTTTGCTCTTCTTTTTTCGGACCTAGTCTTACTTTGGCGACCTAGATTGACTCCATGACTTTAGTCGGCTTCTGGGCATATGTCTCAAACCCGTCTAAGTTTTTGGGTCAGTCATCCATAAGAAGATGGTCTCCTTTCTGATTGTCATCTTTACTTCTCTTATTTTTACACTGATTTCAACGTCAATGATTGTTAAAAATAATTACACTGATTTCGATATCAATGATTACACTGATATTCACCCAACACTCAAATTACATGGAACATTTCGTGTATTTTCTACTACTTCAATGGGGATTACAAAGCTTCAATTAGATCTGGTTCTTCAAGATTGCGCTTGTGTCGGCACCTCGATGTCATATGGGAACTCAATCTCTATTTGACTTGTTTTTTTAGACCAATACTTTTAGCCCCAATTAATAAGAATCAATGACTATAATCTATAAATGAGTCATATATGTAAATCGATCGGTTTTCAGCTTGATTCGACTTTTTTACATCAATTCTCATCGTATAAGTTAGAATCAATCTGATAGAATTTCGATTATGTTTATTTTAAAACCGAACCAATTCAATTTTTTTAAATCAATCGGTTTTAAGTTTGGTTCAATTTTGAGATTATGACATGCATGATTGTTATTACTTGAGAAATTTCAAGATTATTATTCAAATAACGACGTTGTCAACGGTTCATTCATGAATTATTTGATTACATTTTTCAACGCCCATACCCGACCGACACAACGAAAACGACACAGCTCTACACAAATGAATATATTAAATTTTATTTATTCCAGACACAATATCCTCATGGTTCTCTCACAGAATTCATGGGTACCACTTGCTCAATAATTATTCACCACCTTAGCTTTGCCGGAAAATACTGCACAACGGATACAAACATTTTAGGAATATTCAAATAACTTGAGAACCAAGCAATGCAAAAACCGTCACACTAACCTTTTCGATGAGGGACAGATAGTATGGCTTCACCTTCTCCACATCCACCCTCACTTTGCTCTTGCTGTACAGGTCGTACTTGCTGTTGCACACCCCAACAATGTTAACACAATGTCCAATAAAATAATTAAATTGGGTGAATCGAGCAAATATAAATAGGAAGCTTATATACTTGAAAACTTTGAGCCACTTGAAATTCTCAGCATCCTCCTCGCTCATTAGGTGTGTGTAGGCTCCGCACTTGTGCAAAGCTGCGCAACAACAGATCCAAGACTTTCTATTAATTCGACACAAGAGATTGATAGTCTATTTTTGTATAAGGAAGATTCGTGATGATCATTCTTACGGTAAAATGAGTGATATCGGATAACAAACAGTCCTGCTGAAGGAAGGGTTGTGCCATTTTCCTTTGCAACCTGCAACAAATAGAAAAACGCCATTGAATCAACCTTTTCAGATATGGGTTCCTCTTTCAGTATTTATCATATGGGAAAATGGCAAAAACATTCATAATTTGTGTAAGAGCGTGTTGTGTACTTTGTTAATGACAAAAATATACTAGTATATGTAGTCGTCATTAACAAATGCATAACAAGTGTGATAGTATACAACAGGTTTGCCGGAAATTATACCAAGTACATGTAGTCGTCATGTCCCCAAGAGATAGTCACATAGTTGAGCCCACACCCTTCGGTGTATATCCCATTTTTGGTGCTGTAAGCAGGGTTTTTGACATCCGGATTGTCCTTAAAATACTGCAACAAGATTATGGAATTGTCAATTGTTGTCTAAGTTGACTTGGGGACAAGAAAAAGGTTGAAAGGAAAAGAGGAGCACACCTTGTGGTGAACAATTGATTCATCGAAAGCACATCCTAGAGGGTGTGTGTCTCCTGAAACAACCAAACGGGCCATTTTGAGTTGGCAAAACACAAAAATAGATATGAAACTTAGGTTCTCACCAACAACTGCCCATTGAGGAAGGCCTCCGAAGCTTGGAAGAAGAAGCACCTTCCCGAGATCTGACATTTGTATCAAAAACGAGTTAGTAACATGATGATCATCTTCCCATTTTATAGATCAAAATGAAGAAAGCTAACCATGAATGAGGGCAGTGAGGTGCAACCAGTCTTCATTAGGATAGTCTTTGCGGATTGCTTCAGCTGTCTGAAGCAAATGCTCAATCTGAGGCTCGTCGAGGTCAGGGTCGCTTTCGTCCACAACGTCATTGAGGAGCTCACAGCATTCCCATATGCTCATCTCTATCTTGTCCAACTTCCCATACTCTTCCCTCATCTTCTTCACCTATATATACATTCACATTTGTTTTCAGAAACCCTTTATCATATATATGCCTCAGAAGTCATCAGTTTCCACCAAAAAGTGCTTACAAAATCATATGTTTGGTTGATGTGGTTCAGCCTGTAAAACTCCTCAACAGTCTTTTGCCTTTCACTCTCGGCATCATAATCTCTGCTCACCATTTCCATCATATTAACTCCACATTAGTTTCATTCAACATAAACCAACCTACTTTAGGCAGAAAAAGAAAGAGAAAATGGCAAAATGGTGTTCTATATTACCATCACAATCTCTGCTCACCATTTCCATCATATTAACTCCACATTAGTTTCATTCAACATAAACCAACCTACTTTAGGCAGAAAAAGAAAGAGAAAATGGCAAAATGGTGTTCTATATTACCATCACAATCTCTGCTCACCATTTCCATCATATTAACTCCACATTAGTTTCATTCAACATAAACCAACCTATTTTAGGCAGAAAAAGAAAGAGAAATGGCAAAATGGTGCTCTATACTACCATCACATTTTTACAAAAGAGTGATATGTCATTTTAAGAATCGAGATTTATATAATAAATTTTAACCAAAAAATTAACTAAAATTGAATTTCAAATCTTCATTATATCAAATTTAGTTAAAATATTTTTTTTACAAAAAATAGCTCTTAATTTTAAGTTCAATTTTAATATAAATACACAGATTTTGAAAAAAAGATAGTTTTTTGCCATATTCTCAAAAAAGAAATATGTGTATGAAAGGACCTGAAAGAGATGCCAAATGCATTGGTGTGTGACACCACAAACCCATCTCCTTGTGGTACAGCTTCTGGCACAACAACAACTCCATCTCCAAGAGTTGCAGCTTTTTCTGGCACAATAGCCACAGCTTCTGGCACCACAAACCCTCCATCTAGGATCAACTCATTTGTGGCCGAATGGTGCTGCTTGTGATCCTCAATTTGAGATCCTGATCAACCAGCAACCCACAATCAAACACTAACTCAAATGCTTTCTATTCTACAATCAACTAAATTGAACAAGACAAAAGTACCAAACTCAGGTTGCTCAATGAGAATAGTCATCTTCACTCCCAAACACAGCACAGATCAGATAGCAGTGAAAAAGACCTTATACGCGATTGATATACTACTTATAAGAAGTGGGGCTATTTATACTACACAAAAGTGTCCTTATCCGGGAAATAAAAAATTCTCCGAGTCCTCAACAGAAAATATAACTTTCCAATTATACATCAAAGATTCATGAATAGTGTGTGAGGTGTATGTCATATCTGTGGATATAACATTAATATGAAATATCCATCAGCCTGACTCAGCATTATCTGTATATGATCACATGTTATTTAAGGCTTGGTGTTTGTTGGACCTACATGACGTGGAATCTAGTCATGAACAGACAATGTTTAATTTCTGGCGTTACTTGTAGAAACTTGACTCATCTCTAAACCTCCAATCACAATTCATTTACTGCACCGGAAGGTGCAAAGTTGATTTCAAATTAATCTTCGGTTATGTTCATATCAAATCTTTCTAAAGGGAAAATAAATAATGAAGTTTTTTAATTTCTTAATACTTTGACTTCATGGACTGCAAATTTTGACATTTCTCTCATGTGTGAGTAGAGAACAGTGTATATGTTGATATATTATTTTGCTCGTGCGCACAATGATTGATGAAGCAAGTGGCAGATCCGAAGCTAAAGAAGACAAAAGAAATCTATTGTTATATTAGTGGGAAAACAGAGTTCTTGAGATGGGTATTCATATTTACAATGAGCCTTACTCTGACATTTTCACTGTCATCACAAAACAAGCAAATCAGGAGTCTAATTCTTTTTCTGTTGTGTCAAATTACCATAAAATCTTGGCTGGCCAAGGAAACAGCCACTCTCATTCCATCAGTTTCAAGCCGCCAGTTACTTCATCGACCACTACAAGAGGTGTTGCATACATGTCACCTTAGAAGTCAAGGTTTTGAGGAATTTAGATGACATCACTGATCACTGACGGGACCAGATATTGCCTATGATGTGAGTAGTCCGAGTCGTTACTAGAGATGACATTATATTTCGTCCCTGACGGGATCCTCAAATCCAAACGGAAACGGGGAGGGGAATTCCCGAATTTGGATGGGAACCGGGCATGAATAGGCCGAGGTATTCCTAACCCGATCCGCCTGATATATTTAAAATAATTTTTTTAAAACTAAATATTGTATTTTAAAATGCATATTCAATGAAAAATAATATTTTGTATCCATTATCTAATGAAACAATGATGTTTTTAGTATTTTATCAATTTTTTTTAAATATAACTTGCATTTTTATCATTTCACGCTTAAAAATAACTTAACATTTTGTTTAACTTGATAAAAAATGAAAACTTATTAACCTTAAAATCATTTTTATAACTTAACTGTATATACATGAATAACATGTCAACTTAACTGTGTCTATTTGCGTTTAGTTCAAAAAAAAATATGGTAGGTTGGAAATGAAAGTTGGGGAATCCCCAAATCCGACGGGAAATACTCTCCCTCGTTAAAAACGGAGAATCTCTACCCCATTTTTAACGAAGACGGGGATGGATTTTGACAAATCCACCCTAATCCCGCCTCGTTCCATTCCTTAGTCGTTACACACATAACCATAGTAAAGAACATTGAAAAATCCTTCGTCGGTTACTTAAGTACTTGAAATAGACTATTGACCGGTCACTGCATTACCGCAAGTTTATTTATGTTCTAAAAGAATTTTGTGATCCAGATTGGATTTCAAGAATGGGCTGAGCTCTACAAGTGACCACATCTTTACTTTAGGTGGAGGGGCTATCTCATGAAAATCCTTCGAACAAACGTGTATAACTCACTTCATAATAAAATATGGGTTGACTGCCTTCAAGGTAGAAGAACATATTGGTTGAGAAACTTATTGACAAATGTGTCAATTTGAAGGGGACAAGCAACACGTGTGTCACTACGAAAATTAAACCAATACAGTCAAATAAACTAATCAAATTCATAAACTCAGAGGTGCAAAATTAAACTAATCTAACAAATTAATTCATGAAATACAAAATATCGAATACGTAAGAAACTCATATATGGAAACTAATCAAGCTCAAATCAGATCCGAAAACTAAACTAAAATAATAAAATACAACATTGCATGTGAAATAGAGTGGTTCCTTTGGTCCTCCATCCTCGTCGTCTATTTTGACATCGACCGGGATGTGCGCCGATCGGGGTTTCGTCGTTACAGTCGAGAGCAAGAGCTTAGCTTTGCGCACAGTTTGAGAAAAGCTTTTCTCCTCCATAGAGACTTCCCATCGAAATAATATGACCGACTTTGCCACTCGGTAGCTCATCCAAATTTTTATCTTGTTTGAAATTTTGAGAAATTTTAAAACTAGCTTGATGTGTCAATTTGTACAAAAATAAATTCATACAATCAAGTTCCTCATGTCTTGTCAGAGAAGCCACAATCGAAAAAATTATAGCCAAAGAAGAGATAGGAAGTGAGAGGATTGAGCGACATAAGTTTGTAAATTTTAAAACAAAAGAGTAATTTTAGTCCTTTTACAATTAGTTAAACTTGAAAATAAATAAATAAAACTTAATGAACTTACACAAAATGAGGTTCTTAAGATAAAATTAAAGTTGAGTGTTCTCACAAGAACAAACTATTCCTCAATGCATATATCTAATATTAGATTGTAGTTCAGTCCACTTTTATGAGATTACCCCTTTAATCAATATTGTAAAATGTAAACGAGTCGAGTTTTAACGAATCGCTCGAGTCTGTTTCCTTAAATATTCAGTTTGTGTTTGTTATAATCGAGCTCAAGATTATACTCGTTTAATAAATGAGTCGAGCTTGACCTTTTAAGCCTAGATAAACTCGCGAGTTGGCTCATTTAATATTTAATCAATTATATATTTTTTTAAAATTATGAATATATAAAATGAAATTAGACGAATTGAATCGAGTCGAGTCGATCTGATCACGAGATGACTCTTTTAGTATTGATGAATTATATATTTTTTATTTTATAAATAATATTTATATTAAAAGTGAAGCGAATCGAACTGTGCCGAACTCAACTTTATTTATTTTTCTAACCAGAATTCGAGTTTAATTGTATAAATTGGTTCGAGTTCGAGCTGAAACACTTTGTTCACGAGCCGAGCTCTGCCAAACTGATCCTCAGTTCGGCTGATTATTTTTGTAAAAAAAAACCCAACCAAGACAGCAAGACTACTCGAGTTTGGATCGGGTCGCTAGGATCGGGTCAGTAGAGCTGAAGCGCGTGAACCATTCGCGCGAGTTGAGCAACCGTCTAGGTATAGCTTTGATTTCAAGCGCGTACTTTTATCCGATTGATTATTTAAATCCAACGGTGAGGAATAAAAGTTGACACCGGCCAACCACTATGACTTTGACAAGTATTTCGAAGCTATACTAGAATGCGACAGCACATTCCGTTACTTTCATAAACCGTGGGCCAAAACTGACCTCAGCCGTCTATCTAAAACGGTGGGCCGTATTTGTCAAGATTGACCTCTAGGGGTGCAGCTCCATCACGAACCATGCGTTGTCAACGCATGGTGTACGTAACAGATACTTATACACGTACGTATATGTATTCACGAAATATATGCAATTTTAACGAACTGTATATTTGGAGAGGACTGAAACTCCATAGATCAAAACAAAAGACTGTGGGAGTCGCAGGAAGGTCGTCGAATCAAGTACCAGCAACAACCTCTGCTCAGGAGGTACTCTTTTTCTCTTTGATCTGATCGGTGATCGATGGTTTCTGTTTGGCTACTGGGAAATTTGGGGTTTATTCTGTGTGATTTTGAAGTATATTAGGTTTCATCTTTTGCTGTTACTTCGATTGATCATGAAACGGAGGTAAGTAGAGCTGACCACTCAGTTCTCAATTTATGATTCAAAGGTTAAGACTGAGAGTTGTATATGTTTGGATCGGGGGCTTCTTCGTTGTTTGGCTGCTCTGAAATTGGGGAAAAGGATTCAGACTTAGAATTTTGCATTTCGTGACGTGTTTTTCCTTTTAGAATATTGATTCGAGAGTCTTTTGATTGTCCGGACTTAGGATCTTTAATTTCTTGTTGATCATTAAAGAATTGTTGCAAGTGATGATAGATTTGGAGGTTTTTAGGGTCTAGAGTGTGAGGGTTTCAGATATTTTGAGAATTGCAAGTTTTCGTTACTTTGTGTTTGGTAAGTAAGAAAACTACAGAACATCAAATTTTGATCTGATCAGACCAGTGGGTTAATGATTGTTTATGGCACTAGTTTATATGTTATTTCAATCTTGTTGATTTTCTCCATTGAAAGCTTGTACGAATTAGATCGGTAAAGCTTGAGGTTTTTTATTTTCTATATTTATTAGTAGGAGATTTCCCGAGTGCACCAACCACATTCCTATTTTATTGTTATACTATTCTGAGTATTCTATACGGCCCTTATTTTGTGCTTGACAATGACAATCTTGTGAAAATTTAGTATAGTTTCATGATCGTGATAGTAGCAAACTAGCAATGCACATTATGCACTCTTCTTTACTGCTTTCTCTACTTTACTTCTCGGGTTCCACTTTCAGAAAGTTGTAAACAATCGACGAGATGAGTGACAATTTGTTGGAGAAGGTGACAGCTTTGGGAGAGCGCCTAAAGATTGGAGGGGTTGAGGTAAGCCGGAAGATGACTGAAGGCATGACCTCGATGAGTTTCAAGATGAAGGAGCTCTTCCAAGGCCCAAATGAAGCTGATAAGCTTGTGGAGGAAGCCACCTCAGAGGCTTTGGACGAGCCTGATTGGGCCATGAATCTTGATATATGTGACATGATCAATCTTGAAAAACTGAACAGTGTTGAATTGATCCGCGGGGTTAAGAAGAGGATCATGATAAAGAGCCCCAGGATTCAATACCTATCCTTGGTATTGCTCGAAACTTGTGTCAAGAACTGTGAGAAGGCATTCTCTGAAGTTGCAGCTGAGAGGGTTCTTGACGAGATGGTTAAGCTAATCGATGACCCTCAAACTGTTGTTAATAATCGGAACAAGGCTTTGATGCTCATTGAAGCATGGGGGGAGTCTACCAGTGAGCTTCGCTATTTGCCTGTTTTTGAAGAAACATACAAGGTATCGGTACTTACCAATTAATTTCTGACAGTCTTTTGCTTTGGTAATTAAGGACACGAAAGAGAATTATAGTTTCAATTCTCTGTTTTAATAGTTTGCTTCTTGTTTCTGAGTTTGTAGTGTAAATGGCCTCTTTATTTCTTGTTTGTTAAATGTACTTAAATATGTGTATATAAGTAGTTGCATTAAGATTGGTTGGGATGGAGTTCTTTGTTTTCATTAATAAATATTTCTGTCTCTGTCCCCTTTCACTATGGAGTCATGGCTAATTTATATACATTGGGAATGTAATGAAGTTTATATGATACTTATCTTGAAATGCCTTGTTGTCTATTAGTGAAACTTATAAGTTATAGTAAGACTTTTCAAACATCTTTGTCCCTAAATAGTGAAGAGACTGAGAACATGTGACTTTTTGGTTGAACAACCATATGGAGAAAGAGTGCTACATTCTGGTCAATCCCATGCGTTCTGATTCTGGTCAATCCCATTCTGGTCAATCCCATGCTACATATGGAGAACATGTGACTTTTTGGTTGAACAACCATAGTTAATGTTTTTATAATATATATTGATGTGTTTTCCTTATCAAACTCTTCTGTTTGTGCTATGATGCATCAGAGTCTACGATCAAGGGGTATTTGCTTCCCAGGACGTGACAGCGAGAGTTTGGCACCCATTTTTACCCCTGCTCGTTCAGATCCAGAGGCAAATGCATACCTCTCTCAGGAGTTTGATCGTGACATTCCGGTACATGATAGTCACGTGCATACATTTACAGCTGAACAGACAAAAGAAGCATTTGACGTGGCAAGAAACAGTATCCAACTTCTTACAACAGTTCTATCTTCTTCACATCAGCATGATACGTTGGAGGTATTTTTCCTTACCATTAACTGTTTCATACACATGCACACATGAAATATAAAATGTTTGCATTATGCTAAAACACACGAAATATAAAATGTTCACATTCTGCTAACACACACGAAATATAAAATGTTCACATTCTGCTAATTTCAAGGTTTAAAGTTCACACACACATGCAATTTATTAAATGTTCACATTCTGCTAATTCCAAGGTTTTAAGTTCAAACAAATAAAATAGGTGGATATTTTCTGGATGTAGTTGATTGGCTGGTGGAAGAGACTTTCTTGAATAAGTGAATAACAGTGTTTTGGAGATCGAGAAATATTTCTTTTTGTTTTCAACTACCACTGCAATTTTCTTGAATTATATTGATTGTCATAAAATGGCAGGGCAGTGTGCATGTTGATGGTGGCAGTGTTCTAAAAAATCTCCGAGTAATCCTCTATTAGTCTCCGGTTAATCCTCTATAAGTTCCGATCAATCCTTCAATTCGATTAATCCCCAAAAGACCCTCTATGCCTGACTAGCGCCTAGCGTTTTTTAGAACACTGAATGGTAGTCAATTTGTTCCTTTTCCTTTCTCGGAGATGATCATTGTTCTGCATACACCTTAGGGAAATCTCTGTAATCTAATTGAATCCTGTTATTTCGGTCAGGATGACTTGGTCACCACCCTTGTGCAACAATGCTACCAGTCCCAATTCACTGTCCAGAGAATCATTGAGACAGCTGGAGACAACGAGGCCCTGCTTTTTGAAGCCCTGAACGTGAATGACGAGATCCAGAAAGCTCTCTCCAGGTACGAGGAGATGAAGAAACCTCCCGTCTCTCCTCAACAGTCCGAACCTGCCATGATACCCGTAGCTGCAGAGCCTGATGAATCGCCCCGTTTTGCAAAAGAAGACGCCCTGATCAGAAAACCAGCTGGTTTCCGATCTGGGCCCCACGGAGCTGGGAGCAGCGACGACATGATGGATGATCTTGATGAAATGATCTTCGGGAAGAAGAGTGGTGGATCGTCTGGAGGGGGGCGCGACTCCAAGAAGTCATCACTGCCTCCAAAAGATGATCTCATTACCCTATAGCTTGTGGCAGGAACAATCGTATGATTGGTATCCTTTGATTTAGTGAAAGATTGTGAATTTGATGACTTGAAAGCCTTTTAGCTAACTTCCATAAAAACCCGAAGCAGGAGATTTTTTCTCCCTGGCCATGTACTTACATTGTTTCTGGTTTTATACTCTTATGCACATTGTGTAAGTAAATGCCATTTGGATTTGGCTATATAATTTCTTCTCAAGTCTTACATTGGGACAATTCACTTGGTTATTGTCAGGATGACAGTCTGAGACTAGCAGGTTCGGCTGGGTTTAGTGATCTATCCCTTGTCTTATTAGATCAAAATATCATATTTTTTGTCAGTTTTAAATATTTTATTATTTCATATACACTACTAGCATGTACTAGATTCAAGCTCAGAAACTCATGTGTTAAGTAAACTCTTTAATGTTTGACTCAATTTGTATTAGTTTTGGCCATCGTTGTTTTTATTATATTTTATTGATTTGGGACAGAGAGTCCTTTTGTCTAGTTCATGTTTGAGTACAAATGGTGGTACAAATTTGAACTCAACTTTTTTATTCTTCACTTCAAACATCCTAGGTTGGCTGCTTTTGGCGGAAAAGATGGTGGAACAAATGTGAAAACTCGTAATGATAGGATTGGGAGGCACGTGTGTGGTTATCGCAGTGGATGTGGAGCCCACACGAGAGACAGACAGCATGTGATGATACGAATATACTCTTTTGTCTTCAACCTTAAATATATAAGTGTTCTGTTTCGACGTGCGCAGCATGAGATGAGATGGGATGGTCGAGCGAGCGAGCCCAATGGGCCACGCTTCCATGCATCGCCTTCTTCTCCTACGTTCCTCACACGTTTTCCCCTTTATTATTAAAAATTTACGTCATAAATACAAAGATGGTGGTGAATGGTGATTACATATAAATAAATATTAGTAACGTGTGGTGCATGTAACTAACTAATTAATAAGGTGGATTACAACAGAGCAACAGCCAAATAGCTTACATTTTCAAACATGTCGTCAACACGCTTAACAACAAAACATATGAAACGACAACTTTCACCTGCGTATCGTAACTAAGAAACTTGTTAATTTTGACCATGGCCGCGTGTTAAGTCCCACCAAACAGCACATGCACAGGGTTTATGAAATTCACTCATTTATATATATTCTGATATTTGTAAATAATAAACACACTTATAATATTGGCTAATTTTGATCTTTAGTCAATAACTAAACATGTAAACCATAATATTTCTGGTTTAATTTGTGTTGGATATGCGTGTCCATGCTAATCACCAACCCATACTTTACCATTAATCATTTATTTCCTTTTAAGATTCAAATTTAAATATATTATAGATAAAAATCTTAGATGTTAAGTATAGAAATCAAGTGTCTGGATTCAATTTTGGTATTTATTTTCTAAATATAATTATTATGGTGATGTTGTAAATATCATACTATTTAACTCAGCCGAACTCACAAAAAAATCATTGTAAAAAATCTCTCTTGATAACTAATTAATATATTGTCAAAGAACCACATAATTTTGAGTAAATTGCAAAAAAAGTGACGTGAACTGTACAAAATTTGTAAAATAGAATGTTGAAATTAAGTTTTGTAAAATGTGCTGTGTACTTATTTTTTTTCTTTTTGTAAATTATAACATTTTTCTAAGAATAATAAAAATTCCCTTTAACTAATTTTTTAAAATCAAAATAAAAAAAGTTTTTCAACTCGAATTCGTCATTTTTTTTCTCTTGAGTTCGATGGCACACAACATTGATAATCTAAAAGAGAAGAAAAAACCAACAAACTTTAGTTAAAAAAATAATTAATTTTAATTTTCCACAATGTACATAATTTGCATTTTCGGACAAATGAACATAGTTTGCAAAACTAAAAAGGTGAATTCACTGCCAATTTTTACAAAAAAATAAAAGTTTATAGCCACCTTTTATAAATTTGAATAGTTAAATACTACTTTTTTATGATTTCCCAATATTTTTTCTCTTTTGGGTAAGGAGATTTGAAGTCCGAGAATTTAAATAAAATTAGCGGGTCAAAGTTAAAAGGCCGGTTCAAAAAAAATAATTTTGGAGCCAAGCCGGCAATCGATACAAAGCCGATTTGAGCATCACCTTATTATATTTATTGATATAATTTCTCAGTGTAGAAAACTGAATGTGAAGTTTCTTCTCTATCATGAATACAATAATATATAGAAGAAAATCTGCATAATTAATGATGGCCTGTTAGTGCTTGTAGTTTTGCTCACGACTCAGTCCTTATATCTCTGCTTATTCTCTTCATTTCTTCGATTCTCTTTGTGTGCTATGGACATTTGGAGACTGCGTCACTGTGTTTGAACCGTTCAATTCAAATCCACAGACATCAGGACAAACCCAGACTCGCAATATATACTCTCTCTGGTACGGTTCATTATTTCCCTCTTTGTGTATGAACATGCTCTGATCTTCGCTCTAGCTTGATTAAGGTCTGTGTTTCTAGGTTTATTTTGCTCTCGAGATCTGTTTGGGTGGTGTGAAAATGGGTTTGGGTCTTCTGATTGTTTTGGGTGGTTGATTTTAACTTAGTGCGTCTTGGATTCTGGGTTTTTGTTGATTTGAGGTTCTGGTTTGTGTTTTGATTTTCTGTCCCTTGTTGGTGTGTTTGTGGGCTTTGTTCATTTTCTCGGAAAACAAACAGGTTCTGGATGGATGTAGAGATTTTGGTTTGCTGTTTTGTAGGAGTTGAAAATCCCAGTCCCGAATTTATTGGGTTTCTTCGAGGATTTAGGAGTTAGATGATTATTGATCCCCTATTTGAAAACCCATCTGAATTTTTAATTTTTAGTCTGTGTTTTTCATTGATGAATGCTTATTTTCTCTTCATTCAGCAATTTTTTTCCAGTCAACCAAACAGATATCAGACAAAATTTCTATATTCATGTTTAGCTTGTTAGTTCTTATTTGTTTCTTTATGAGCACTGAATTTGAACCCAAACTTGCCTGATAATTGATAATTGTTGGTTCCAAAGGAAAATTTAGGAGAGGTTGACATTTATACTTCAGCTCGTAGATTCTTGTATGAAATATTTCTTAAGGGTGCAGATAATGAGATTTAACATTGTGTACTTTTGTTAGGAGTTGAATCTCAAGCCCGGATTTATTGGGTTTCTTCGAGAAATTTAGGGACTCTGATGAATATCAGTCTCCTATTTCTTTTCTCTTCATTCAGCAATTTTTTAATATTCGAATTTAATATTTAGTCTAGTTTATTCAATTTCTATATTCATGTGTAGCTTGTTAGTTCTAATTTGTGTCTTTATGAGCACTGAATTTAACATGAACTTGCCTGATAAGTGATGATTGTAATGGTTGCAAAGGAAAATTAAGGAGAAGTTGGCATTTATAGTTCAGCTCATAGATTCTTGTATGAAATGTTCTCTAACAGGTGTAAGTACTGAGATTTAAGTTTTAACATCGTATAATTTTGTGGTATTTTCAGCAGCCATAGAGAAGTTCACATTCAAGTTTTTGAATTCTTCGAAGTAGCCTTCAAAAATGGCTTCCAAGCCATTCAAGGCGACCCGATCGTCCATGTCTTCGAACTCAGATGCATCCGAGGCGCACAAGACTCCCCTGCCTCAAACCGTGAGGTTTGGCCGTAGAAGCTCCTCGGGCAGATACGTGAGCTACTCGAGAGAAGACCTTGACAGTGAACTCGGGAGCACCGACTTCATGAACTACACGGTCCACATACCCCCAACCCCCGACAACCAGCCCATGGACCCGTCCATCTCCCAGAAGGTCGAGGAGCAGTACGTGTCGAGTTCCCTCTTCACGGGCGGGTTCAACAGCGTCACCCGAGCACATCTCATGGACAAAGTGACCGAATCCGAAGCAAACCATCCCCAGATGGCGGGAGCGAAAGGGTCCTCGTGCGCCATCCCCGGGTGCGACGCGAAGGTGATGAGCGACGAGCGCGGTGCCGACATCCTTCCGTGCGAGTGCGACTTCAAGATATGCCGGGATTGTTATGTAGACGCGGTGAAGCTTGGCGGGGCTATATGTCCGGGATGCAAAGAGCAGTACAAGAACACGGATTTGGATGAGGTGGCCGTGGTGGCGGTGGATGGCAATTCCCGGCCTCTGACCCTCCCCGCTCCCGGAGGGATCTCGAAAATGGAGAGGAGGCTGTCGTTGATGAAGTCAACGAAGTCAGTGCTCATGAGGAGCCAGACTGGGGATTTTGACCACAACAGGTGGCTGTTTGAAACCAAAGGGACGTATGGGTATGGGAACGCTATATGGCCCAAGGAGGGAGGTTTCGGGGACGAGAAAGACAGTGAGACTGGTGAACCAACAGAATTGATGAGCAAACCGTGGAGGCCGCTTACACGGAAGTTGAAGATACCGGCTGCTGTTCTCAGCCCATATAGGTACACTCTTTGATCCTTAACTATTATCATAAACATGATTTCCTTATATTGACTTCAAAATGAAAGGAAAAAGAAACACAATAATGAGTTGAACCTGAGTATATCCGAAGTCCTTATAAATGATTGTTTCGTGCCCTATTTTCATACTATTTTTTTGCTGATACAAGTTCACTTGGTAAAGCTATGTATTGTTTCAACTTCCATTTCCATTTAATTATGACAATATAATTTGTATTTCATTTGACTACGTATAAAACTGCTGTAGACGAGATGTGTACGGCCACCACCTTTTTTGCTGTGTGCTTATCAATTTCTCGCTTACAGGCTTCTAATTGCTGTTAGAATGATCGCTCTCGCTTTCTTCTTGCAATGGAGAGTCAGCCACCAAAACAAGGATGCTATCTGGCTATGGGGAATGTCGGTGGTCTGCGAGCTCTGGTTCGCTTTCTCTTGGCTTCTCGACCAGCTCCCCAAGCTGTGCCCCATAAACCGCTCAACAGACCTCAACGTTCTGAAAGAAAAATTCGAAACACCAACCCCCGACAACCCTACTGGAAAATCCGATCTCCCGGGCATAGACATATTCGTCTCCACAGCCGATCCAGAGAAGGAACCGCCTCTCGTCACTGCCAACACCATCTTATCGATCCTCGCCGCCGACTATCCGGTCGAGAAGCTTGCCTGCTACGTCTCCGACGATGGCGGTGCGCTCCTCACCTTCGAGGCGATGGCGGAAGGAGCGAGCTTTGCTAACATATGGGTCCCGTTCTGTCGGAAGCATAACATCGAACCCAGGAACCCGGAATCTTACTTCAACCTGAAGAGAGACCCTTACAAGAACAAAGTGAAGCCGGACTTTGTCAAGGATCGTAGGCGGGTGAAGCGCGAGTACGACGAGTTCAAGGTCCGTACCAACGGTCTGACTGACTCTATCCGCCGCCGGTCTGATGCTTATCACGCTCGGGAGGAAATCAAGGCCATGAAGCTTCAGAGGCAGAACAGGGACGATGAGCCTGTGGAGAGCGTGAAAATTCCCAAAGCTACGTGGATGGCTGATGGTACCCACTGGCCCGGGACTTGGTTGACGCCCGGCCCCGAGCACACTAAAGGCGACCATGCTGGTATTATACAGGTATTTAATCTAATTAAGCAATCTTAATCAAAATCAAGGTATCTGAATAATTTTGGGAGAAAATGGCAAAAATGTGTGCGTTCTTTGATGATGTCTGAATATTATCACCCTTGTAAAAGTGTGATAACAGTAAATCCTAATATAGTGTCTGAATATGTAACTGAATAGTTTTTTGCCATTTCCCTTTTTTCTTTTTATCAGCAAGAAGGCAGTAAATTCTAATATAGTGTCTGAATATGTAACTGAATAGCTTTTTGGATCTTGAAATGATGCAGGTGATGTTGAAACCCCCCAGTGACGAGCCATTACTCGGATCCGTCGAAGACACAAACATCATCGACTTCACAGACATAGACATCCGCCTCCCCTTGCTTGTTTACGTTTCTCGTGAGAAGCGACCTGGCTACGATCACAACAAGAAGGCGGGAGCTATGAACGCCCTTGTCCGAGCCTCGGCTGTTATGTCCAACGGTCCCTTTATTCTCAACCTCGACTGCGATCACTACATCTACAACTCTCAGGCCATGAGGGAAGGCATGTGCTTCATGATGGACCGAGGCGGTGACCGCCTCTGCTACGTCCAGTTCCCTCAGCGGTTCGAAGGAATCGACCCCTCCGATCGGTACGCTAATCACAACACTGTCTTTTTCGATGTGAACATGCGAGCGCTTGACGGGCTGCAAGGCCCCGTGTATGTTGGAACTGGTTGCCTGTTCCGCAGGGTTGCGCTCTACGGCTTTGACCCGCCCCGGTCAAAAGAGCACCACTCCGGCTGCTGCAGCTGCTGCTTCTCGAGCCGGAAGAAGCAGAAGCGCTCCTCGGTCGCAAACGAGGAGAATCGAGCCCTGAGGATGGGTGATTCCGACGACGAGGAGATGAATCTCGCCACGTTCCCGAAGAGGTTCGGGAACTCGAGCTTCCTCATTGATTCCATCCCGGTGGCAGAGTTCCAGGGCCGCCCCCTGGCGGACCACCCAGCTGTCAAGAATGGGCGTCCGCCCGGCGCCCTCACCATCCCCCGCGACCTCCTCGACGCCTCCACCGTTGCGGAGGCGATCAGCGTGATCTCGTGCTGGTACGAGGATAAGACCGAGTGGGGGCAGCGCGTCGGGTGGATCTACGGGTCGGTCACCGAGGACGTCGTCACTGGATACAGAATGCACAACAGGGGGTGGAAGTCGGTCTACTGCGTAACCAAGCGTGACGCCTTCCGAGGGACGGCCCCGATCAACCTCACCGACAGGCTCCACCAGGTGCTCCGGTGGGCCACGGGGTCCGTTGAGATCTTCTTCTCCCGGAACAATGCGCTCCTCGCTAGCCCAAAGATGAAAATCCTCCAGAGGATAGCATACCTCAACGTCGGGATCTACCCGTTCACCTCAATTTTCCTCATCGTGTACTGCTTCCTCCCGGCGCTGTCACTCTTCTCCGGCCAGTTCATCGTCCAGGAGCTCAACGTCACCTTCCTCGCCTACCTCCTCATCATCACGCTCACCCTGTGCATGCTCGCCGTCCTCGAGATCAAGTGGTCGGGGATCGAGCTTGAGGAATGGTGGAGGAACGAGCAGTTCTGGTTGATCGGAGGAACCAGCGCTCACCTTGCCGCTGTCCTACAAGGCCTCCTCAAGGTCATCGCCGGGATCGAGATCTCCTTCACACTAACCTCAAAATCCGGAGGTGACGACCTCGACGATGAGTTCGCAGACCTCTACGTAGTCAAGTGGACCTCCCTGATGATACCGCCAATCACGATCATGATGGTGAACTTAATAGCGATAGCAGTCGGATTCAGCAGGACGATATACAGTGCGATACCGCAGTGGAGTCGGCTGCTGGGAGGCGTGTTCTTCAGTTTCTGGGTATTGGCTCATCTCTACCCGTTCGCCAAGGGGCTGATGGGGAGGCGGGGGAGGACACCGACGATTGTGTTCGTGTGGTCGGGGCTTATCGCGATCACCATATCGCTTCTCTGGGTGGCGATCAATCCTCCGGCAGGAGCTACTGAGATTGGAGGATCGTTCCAGTTCCCGTGAAAAGAGGTTCGTTTATTATACATTTCTTCATCGAGTTCGAATTCTCCGACAAGTTGTTCATGCTGATGAACGGTCCTAGGTATGTTAATCGTTTTCTTAGAATTTGTCAGTAATGTACAATGTTGTTCGGGTCTTTTGGATTTAGATGCATTCTTTGTTTTATTTTTCCAGAATCAGAACTGTATGAAACTGCTATCAATTACTGAAATCTACATCATCATTTTATTATGTGTATGGTGAATTGTTCTACTTACAGTGTGTATCGTGTACTCTTTTTGGGCAGTGAAGATGGTGAAATCTGCAAAGGTTGTGTAGTATAGCCATAGGGAACAACATTAAGAAAAAGGGTGTTACATGAGGCAAAATATTTTGAAAACATAATTCTCTGGAATAGCAAAAATGTGAAAGAAAACGACTCTGCTGGGGATCGAACCCAGAATCTCTGGTTTCGTAGACCAGCGCCTTATCCATTGGGCCACAGAGTCACTTGTTGGGAGGTTGATAACAAAGTTCAATTTAATCGTTCAATATAAATTTCTTATTTCATAAGAAGTCAAATATTGAAATATAGCGAATAAATGTGTTGAATAAAAGAATGAAAAAAATATATATTTAAAATTACTAAATGTAACAAATGAGTAAGGAGTTTCTTCAAATGTTGCCTAGATAATAATTAGTGTCTTTGATTTCATAATTAGTTAGGACTATATTGTTAGATACAATATCAGTAGATAAATATGAATGAAAGACATGAAATATGTATGATAAGTTACAAGAATTTTCATTTTATTAATGAACGTAAGATGAAAGTGACAACAATCAAAACTACCATGATTCAACTCAAAACACTTGGGACATGTATATATAACATTGAATGGCCAATGACCAAATAACTAGAAAACAAGAACCCAATGCATGATCATCTATATAACACCTCTCCTCCCTTAAAGAAGTAAATCATGCGAAATTTGTGACACTTAATTAATTAATGATTAGTTTGTTGAAGCACCAGTGATGCATGCCCAAAACTAATAACAAAATCTATGAGCCCCAAATCCAATAATAAGACCCCTCATTTCATCCAAAAGATCACAAACCAAATATGGAAGCTCTGATCTTGTTCCTAGTCAGTATTATTTCCATATCCATGGTCTCATATTGCTCCTCCACAATTTACCACCTCGACGACCCTAACATTTACAACACACCCCCAAGTCGAAACCTCGTCCAGTCGTCCAGTCATGGAATTGGAAACCTCGTATTGGCCACCGAGGATATGCTGAGGGCCAACTACTTCACTTTCGTGACGCTCATCAACATGTCCCCTCCGGGGCTGTTCCAAGGCAACGTCACCTTCTTGATGCCCGACGACCGAGCTCTCGCCGGAGTGACGGAAATTTCACCGGAGTCCGTGGCCGGGTTGTTGCTCCGGCACTCCATACCCTCCCCGCTCCTCTTCGAGACGCTCCGGCTCTTCCCCTCCGGCTCCGTCTTGCCCTCCTCGGATCAAAACTACACGCTCACGGTCAACGACAATAACGGGAGGGGGGGCTACGTCATCAACAATGTGAGGATCGTTGGTCCTAACATATGTAGCGACGTGGGGTCCACCGTCCGATGTCATGGGATTGACTCTGTGCTGTCTGAAGACATTTTATGCTGATGGATGATTCGGGGTGTAGTGTAGTGGAGCTTGTTTATGACTTGCTTTACGGTTTCGGTGTCAATAATGGCGGGTTTGTTTGTTTGTTTAGTCTAAGTCACGTGATCTTAAATTCTCGAGTTCAAAACTTTACAAAGCCTATAAGCAAAGCAAAATTGAACTATATATATGATGGGATGGTACTAAGCATGGGGATTGATCAATATTGTACTTTTAGAGAGTTTGTACAAGATTAGTGACACTAGCCATTCAAATGAAAGTAAATTTATACCACTAAATTTTAAAATGATGTCATTAATTCTCTAAATTTGTTTCAGTATTTTTTTATCAGCTCACTCTTCCTATCTTTATTTTTTTTAAACAACTCAGATCTCTATCATTTTCTTGCTTTCATCCACTAATTTCTTCCTTCTTTTACTTTCCTTAAAATAAATTTTATACTGTATTAATAAACCCATGATAATTTCATCTATCAATTTATTTCTTCATATTTTCATTGATTTCTTGTTGTTTGAAAATTTTATTTTAATCCTATTACAATTTAAGTAACATTTTACCCGAGTTTAAAATTTTCAACCTCTATTCTCCGATGCCCGGCTACAAATCTCAACATATAAAATTTGCAGTGAAGAACACAAAAACATCAATTATAGGAAATAACTCTCCAACAAAGCATAATTTTTTAGAATTAGCAGACAAAATCATATCCAACTCAAACAAATTTCATATAATTTAAAATCAAACTAAACTTTTAGATCTCGTTTTTCTTTGTGAGTTTTGAGTCACTAGATCTGAAATCGACCAATAAAAGACACTAGCTCTGAAGCTCTCTCTACTAGCTAGAGCACCTCGACGCCTTCAGAGATAACAAGTACGGATCCACGCTAGGCGTCACCTCCATGTGGTGATATTTCCCAGCGCCCGACAACCCTATTCTTGGACAAACTAACGTGCCGCCAAGTATTTCTGTCATTTTCAAAAATTAATAGCAAAATAAAATGAAATTGAACAAAAATCGTAATGTGTAAAAAATCACAATTAATTGATCTTTAAATAGACTTTTTATGATGGGTAGTAAGTTTTATAAATGGTTAAAACATAGGCAAGTTTAATTATCTTATAATTTATATGTGTTCAAGATAAAATTTAAAAGAGAATAGTTTAATAAAAATATAACCAATCGTATTAAATTAGTATAGAAATGAAATCTTGATAAATTTTGATTTATGGTAAGTTTAATCACCAACTCTTTTACCATTAATTAAAATAATAATTTAATTAATTAGTGGAGTTGTGTGTTTTTAGATTGGGTTAGTTATTGGGCATAGAGTTGGTGGGCTTTTTCAAGTAACGAGCGAGCGGGTCGAGTTGTGTTTGGTTGCGCCAAATCTGTAAAACCCCAACTCGACTAAACTCAACTCAACTCAACTGGTGTTTTGTTTGTCCCTTGCCCACGGCTACAAGAAGAAGAAGAATTGGGCCTAATATATCTGAGCTCACCAGCCACTTTCTTGTTGTTCAAGCAGAGCACAAGCTTCTCTCTCTCTATAGACTATACTATAGAGTCTGTCTCAATAAACCCTTCCTAAACCATTTGGTTGCATCTGGGACGACTATGGGTAAAGGGCTCTTCTCTTCCCTCGCCGCCTCCTTCTCCCCAAACACCGCCTACGCCGATAAGTATCCGCCGCCGCCGCCGCCTGATTCCGGCGGCGAGTCCGCTCCAAAGGCGAAGAATGATAACCCGAGGACCACCTCCGCCGGATTTGACCCGGAAGCGCTCGAGCGCGGAGCCAAGGCCTTGAAGAAGATCGCCACTTCCACTCAGCCCAAGAAGGTCAATTTACTTTATTTTAATTTCTGGTTATTGGGTTTGTGTTTTTTTTCCTTTTGAGGTTTTGGGTTTGTTTCTGATTTTCATGAAATGGAAGCAATTTCAGTTTGAGAGGTATTGCTTAGTTATGTGAATTCAACTGTTATGAATTACAGCACATAAGAAAAGTTAATTAGTTTTGTTTTTTATTTGGCAATTTATCTAGAAATCCATGCTAATATTTGTTTAGAGGTTGCATTTTTGTTCTCCTTGTACATGTATTTATGCACAGTGTTCTAAAAATCCCCGACCCGATAAGATCCTGATTCATCCTTCAATTTGATTAGTCCCTATAAGACCCTCCTCGCCCTACTAGCGCCTAGCGTTTTTTAGAACATTGTTTATGAATGAGAAACATGTTACTAAGACATCAACTTGTCTATGTATTTCAATTGGCTTGGTGTGCTTGTTTGAATTATGGAGTGACATGGTTAGTGGTGGTTTTATATAGGTGTTTGAGATCATAAAGAAGCAGGAGGAGACGAGGCAAGCGGAATGGAACACCAAGGCTGCAGAGTTTAAAGCCATGCAAGCTCAAGCTGAAACTGTAATATGTAGTACCTTTAAATTTCTTTCTCACACACACACCTTTTTTTTACATATAAGGACTCTCCTATGGATATATTTGATTGAACTATAAAAAAACTTATTATATGTTATGTACTAGATTTATGATGATATGGGAAATTTAAGTTGGGTCTCATGGCACGTGAATTGTCCCTTGAATTATTGAACTTTGTATTTTGGTAGGAGAAACAAAGGGTAGTGTTCGATGAGCAGAAAAAGTTGGCACAGCACAATGCTCAAACAAAATCCAGAATGGCAAGTTACGGGGATGAACTGGCTAGAAAGAGGATGCAGGCATGCAATCTTTAACCTTTTGCGGTTCGTTAAAAAATTATTTTACGGTTGAGGATCTTAAGGTTTCGGTTTTCATGATTTCCAGGCTGAAAATGAATACCATAGAGCGAGGAATCAAGAGCTTGTGAAACTACAAGAAGAATCGTCGATTAGACAGGAGCAAACCCGACGAGCAACTGAAGAGCAAATCCAAGCACAGCGCAGGCAAACCGAGAGGGAAAAGGGTGAGATAGAGCGTGAAACTATCAGAGTGAAGGCTATTGCGGAAGCAGAAGGAAGAGCCCATGAAGCAAAGTTGGCGGAAGATGTTAATAGGCGGATCCTAGTGGATCGGGCAAATGCAGAGAGGGAGAAATGGGTTGCTGCCATAAATACTACTTTCGAGCATATTGGAGGTATTGGGTTAATTCGATGCATTTAACCCGACTAGACTTTTCTTCTGGTGACCATTTGGTTGGTCGAAAGACTGTTTTTCTTGCATATTCCAAAACCTTACTATTTATTCAGGTGAAAGTTACGGGTTAACAAGTAAAGATCATTAATCACTAGGAAGTAGTGGAAGAAGTAACCGAATTTGGGTTATTATTTTGGAGGGACTGGAAATACTATTTAGTTTTGTAAACATGTAACACTTGCTAGGCCGTTGGTGCATTCGAAAGCAGTGATAAAAATTCCTACTAGTTCCCGATTAATCCTATGTTAATTCCCAATTAATCCTTGAATCCGATTTATTTTCTGATTAATCCCCGACTAATCCCCAGAAAGCCCTCTCCACCCGACTAGTGCCTAGCGTTTTTCAGAACATTGTTCAAAAGCTACTAAATGCATCCTGGTATTTTCCATATTCACTGACACTGCTTGATACATTTCAAGTATTTGGCATATTGTTCTTGCAAATTATTTACATTCCTTACCTACAAAAGCATGGTAATGTAGACCATCTATCTTTTGTGTAGGGGGTTTGCGGACTATTTTGACTGATCAGAATAAGCTAGTTGTAGCTGTTGGGGGTGTAACTGCACTTGCAGCCGGGGTTTACACGACAAGGTACACATTAATTCCTTTGAATTCTGAATATTTACACAAGTATGCGGACATGTAAAAATTTATGCTCTTATCTTTTGTGCATTGCAGGGAAGGTGCACGTGTTATTTGGAGCTACGTGGATAGAATATTAGGACAACCGTCTCTCATCAGGGAGTCCTCTAGAGGAAAGTACCCTTGGTCGGGTTTGGCTTCCCGAGCTGTGACTGGTCTTTCACTTAGAGGGTCTGGTTCAGGAAAGGGAAAAGGACTTGGCGATGTTATTTTACACCCTTCTCTTCAAAAACGAATCGAGCAACTCTCTTCTGCAACTGCCAACACAAAAATCCATCAGGCACCATTTCGAAACATGCTGTTCTATGGCCCTCCAGGAACCGGGAAAACTATGGTAGCTAGAGAGCTGGCTCAGAAATCTGTAAGAAATCTTACCATCTGATTACCTATTGTCACAACCTTAAATTAGTTAGATAATACGAAATTGTATTTTATTTGGTTACAGTTTATTTTTTCTGCACAGTTGTGTAATTCACTAGTTATAGCTTATAGGATGGTTAGGAATGATGATTGTGGGTTGTAAGCAGTGTTCTAAAAAATTCCGACATGTCCGTTTAATCCTTAAACCCGATTAGTCCTCGATTAATCTCCATAAGGCACTCTCCGCCCGACTAGCGCCTAACGGTTTTTAAAACACTGATTTTATGGATTTACTACTAAAACCAGACTCGTTCTTATCTTAATCGTTTCACGTGCTTTTTAGGGATTAGATTACGCGCTGATGACAGGAGGCGATGTTGCTCCGCTAGGGTCACAGGCTGTCACGAAGATACACCAGCTATTCGATTGGTCCAAGAAGTCTCGGAAAGGCCTGCTGCTCTTCATCGACGAGGCAGATGCATTTTTGTGCGAGTAAGTGATGCACAAACTTTACATAACATTTAGTATAAGCTCAGTAGTTAATCAATTGATATATAACTTGTACAGCCGATTCTTGTGCGAGTAAGTGAAGTAAGTGATGAATGTGCATGAACTGAGCATAGATTATGTAGTTCGTTAATCGATATACGATATAGGCAGTGTTCTAAAAATCGGGCCAGGTGGTTGTCTATGCGGCACTCAGGGGGATTTTTAGAACACTGACCCGGATATGATAATTGATTTTTTTCATAATTGATATTAGTATCTTTTTTTTCATAATTGATTTTTTTAAAACTAAAGATATGATATGCCAAAAATTAAAATACTTTATACTAACAGATACTTTTGTTGGTAGTTTTGTTGTTTTTGAAGGACATGAATGTAACAAATATTAAAATTATATATTTTTATATCCTAAATATTTATACTATTATTTTTATATATTATGCTTCTTATTTTAATTGTGTATGTATAATAACTTATTTGATACAAATTTAAAAATTAGAGAAATTCACATTCGATTAATCCCGGGGTTCCTATCCGCCCGACTAGCGCCTAGCGTTTTTTAGAACCTTGGATATAGTTCAATGTGTAATCGATCTATATATAACTTGCTCAGGCGAAACAAAACCTACATGAGTGAAGCACAGAGGAGTGCACTCAACGCCTTCCTCTTCCGAACAGGTGACCAGTCAAAGGACATAGTCGTCGCGCTTGCCACAAACCGCCCTGGCGACCTCGACTCCGCTGTGGCAGACCGCATAGACGAGGTCCTTGAGTTCCCGCTCCCCGGGGAAGAGGAGCGCTTCAAGCTGCTGAAACTCTACCTCGAGAAATACATCGCCCAGGCCGGATCAAGAAAACCGGGCCTGCTCCAGAACCCGTTCAAGAAGGTAGAGCAGCAGAAGATAGAGATCAAGGGGTTTGGAGACGACGTCGTTTTGAGGGAGGCGGCGGTGAAGACGGAAGGGTTTTCAGGGAGGGAGATAGCGAAGCTGATGGCGAGCGTGCAGGCCGCTGTGTATGGGAGCGAGGACTGTGTTCTTGATTCGAGCCTGTTCTGTGAAGTGATTGATTATAAAGTTGCAGAACATCAACAGAGGAGGGACTTTGTTGGTGCCACTGCCAAGAATGATTCATAGGTTTTGATCTTACTAACTGTTTAATTTTTTTTAAGGGATAGCTGAAGAAATGTTGAGCAGCATATTTATTCATCATTGTTTACTCCATTTTCAAGGGGATTTTGATATATACTTGTGTTCATTGTAACATTTGTGACAGCCTAATAAATTATTTAAGCTCAAGGGGTCTATCTTTTTAGAGCTTAGCATAGCAGCCTATTTAGCAAAAAGTTTTGTATTGAGTTGTTATCTACTTTTTAACAAGGGAAAAGACATTTTATTTCACTTAATTATGATTAATCAAGAAGTATAACTGTTTCATCCTAATTAAAAAATGAATGAGTATTCGCCAACAATAACTGAGCGGAGATGACTTTTTGGGAGATTAATTATATTGCAGGATTAATATGATTAAAATCAAGATTAATTACGGACTGATTGAATAGGTTGGAGAATTTTAAAATACTGAGTAAGAGAAGAAAGAAGTCGGTGAAAAACTCTGGTGAATACTCATTTATTATTTTAATTTTTATGAAAGGGGACATTACATTATTTTGCAATTAACCCTGGAAATGTATCATATCACAATTTAGTTTTTGCATGTCTTCACTTAGCTGTACATATAATGAATCATCTGTAACAATAACAATTAAAATGTACAAACCCATGATGTCTTAATTACATGTTTCCTAAATGCTGTATCATTTGCTGATTGCCACCATTTTTCATGCTCTCCAATCTTCACAGCTATCTGCTAGAAACCAATCAACATTTTCCAGCATCCCTGCGTTACTGTTGTCCAAAACTTCCATCAGTCACTACATATACATTAGGATGTTTTTGTCTTCAGACCAACTTTGATGTCTTTAAGGAATGGAACCCTCAAACTGTTCATGGAGTCCAAAACGCCGTCAGCTTCAACCTCCTTTCCCAAAGATCTGTAAAAATGAACAGCAGTGCTCATGCTAAACCTGTCTAGCTTCACACCCTCGCGTATCTGTTCAAAGAAACTGATTCCTTCTTCCACACACCCAAAGTCCAGGTAACCTCTCAGCATAGCTCGATGGCATGCAAGGTCGGGAGTTAGGCCTGTTGAGAGCAGCTCCTTGTAAATCCTCTCTGCTTCCTTTATCAGACCCGCTTTTGCAAAAGCTGAGAGTAAGTTGTGAAAATGAGCACAGGAAGGAGCGATGCCCTCTTTCTGCATAGATTTTATGGCTTCTTCTGCTTCTGAGAATTTTAGGTTCACTGTATAAGCTTGGATGAGAGCAAGATATGAGGAGGAGTCGGGTGAGCATCCGTTTCTCTTCATGGCTTCGAATAGCTTTTTGACTTCATCATGAAGTCTGCCATTAGAGTAGACGTTCATCATGATTTTATAGCTGACCTGTATGAAATTATAATTCATTCTATAGGATCATACATGTGTTTAAGATATGGAGTACGTGACCATGTATTACATTACTATAAATGAATATATTTCCAAGAAATACAGTAACCATATATTTTCCCATCAGAATCGTTATACCTTGCCAGGTTTGATTCCTTCTTTCTGCATTTTGCTGAACAGAAGGGATGCTTCTTCCCTATTGCCTGTAAAATAGCATATGATAATGAAGATCTCATAAAATGGTGCTTCATTACAGTTATTAGTTATCACGAAATTCCCATAAGAAACAACAATCAGTATCATAAGCAAAGCCCCTCCTTTGCTGTCTAATAAATCACATAAATCACTCTATAAGTAAAGATATGAATGGATTTATACCAGCCTTCCCGTAACAGCCAATCAGATTCATGTACGCCTTTTCATCGGGTTGCACGCCTAAGCTGCATGACGTGTTAAACACCTCCACAGCCTTATCCAGGTTGTTACCTCGTCCATACACGCTGCAGTAACAGTTCACCAAATAATAACAGCAACACTTGTTTTATCAGAATGGAAACAATATTTATTTTTGTTTTCTGTGTCATGTCTAATGTTGAAAGAAGTAAAACACGATCTTACCTGATCATGGTACTATATGTCTGAATTGATGGTCTGACTCCCAAGGAAAGCATGCGCTCGTATATGCTTTCGGCAAAGCGCAACTTACCTGCAATGTAAAAATAACATAGAGGCCACCTCAACCTTCTTTTACACGCATCTTGAATAAACAATAAAAGGGTGACACAGTCAATGCAAACCTGCTATTAGCATCGCCTTAATAAAGGTGTTGTATGCAACAGTATCAAGCTCCAATCTGTCTTTAAAACACTTCCAAACTATAGCTTCTGCCTCTTCCTGTTTGCCTGTAGAAGAATAACTCTTATTAATCATTATTGACATAATCAGAGCAAGATATGAGCAAATTGTACTAAGTAGAGAAAACAAAAGTTAAACTAGATGATCTCATTACCAAAAGGTTGTGATATATTTTCATATGTAAAAGCAAATTCTGAAAGAGAAATTTACTAATTATGGACAAAGAAAATCTAGTATGATTCCCATATTCGGTACTGGCATGATCTGTAGTTACTAAGCAAACACTAGTGAATCATGTCTATGTTTCTTATAATCTAATAGCTGAAGTGCATTTTGAAGAACACATATCCACTGCTCTACTGAAGGTTGATCACATTACCCATTTTAGTCAGCACATTCACGACTATGCTGATTGCAACAGCATCTACATCATGTTCATTATCAGCTAGTTCTTTATAAAGAGAGTATGCTTCCTCTGGTTTGCCACACTTGGAATATGTGTCGAGCATTGAATTAAACACTGATTTCCCAATATCAGGTGAATCTACAACTGCTGCAAAGACCTCACAGGCTTCTCTCAGCTTCTTTTGCTTCCCATAGACACTGATCAAATATGATACAGTTTCATCTCTTGATTTTGAACCTAGATAGGTCAACTGATCAACAACCGCTCGTACTTTCGACACATCACCTATATAGGCCACAAAGCGGATATAGTTTAAGTTTCATGACTTCTATCACATGCAAAGCTGAGCAAAAGAGTTGAAGATAAATGGACACTATTGGTAATATCATACCTTTTTGAATAAAATTGCTGATCATTTGACTCAATACTGACAAACCACCACCAGCCTCAAGCAACAACTTCAGAACTTCTTGTGTCTTGTTAAAGTTTCCATCTGTCACATACACATTAAGCATCAGCTGGAGGGCCATAGTATCAGGTTGGTCGATAGCCAAAAGCTTATCTTCAGGCTTCACGTGATCCAAGTGATCTCCGGGGATGACCTGAAGAAATGTTCTAAAGAATCTATTATCCTTGACCAATCCACTTGAAACCATCTCTTTTATAAACACTTCCGCATCTCTATGCATTCCTTCCATGCAATATACTCCAATAACAGCCTTGCAGAGCTCCTCGCTAAAATCTACTTTATCTTTCCTTATCTGGACGATGAAACTCTTGGCTTTTTCAATCAAGCCCAATCTTATATACAAATTGAGCATGTCATTACAAGAACTAGCATCGGGGAGTCCAGACATGGATAGAGCCTGTAACGTAGCTTCAGCAGAGACAACATCTTCTTGCACAACATAACATTGCAACAATACGATGTAAGCAAACCTTGAGAACCGAATGTTCCGAGACCTAATTAGATCTACCGTACCCAAGGCTTTCTCAGAATTCCCTGAACTGAGATGGACTTGAGCCATTGCTAAGTATGTTTTCTCATCACGAAGCAAGCCCAACTTACCACACTCTTCAAATGTTTTCTTAGCGTCCTCGTATAGACCAAGTTTTCCATATATTCTAATGAGCAACCCATAAATGGCTTCATCAACTGTAACTTTATTTCTTTCCATTTCTGAAAAGAGAGAAAGGGCTTTAGAATAATCCTTACTTTTGTAATATGAACTCAGAAGTGAAGCACATGTATAGTTACTGGGAACTATTCCCTGAGATCTCATGTCCTCAAAAAGTCTTTGCGCTTCCTCGCCATTGCCATTTCTGGCACTTACAGTAATGAGAAGGCTGTAGCTTACCTCCTGGGGGACAAACCCGACACTCCTCATTTCATTCAAAGTATCGAACGCTTCCTCTGCACGACCGCCTTTGACAAGTGAGCCAATGACTACTGTATAGGTAAATTTATTCGGTTCCACCCTTCTATCCACCATCTGCCTCCAGACATCTATGACCATATCGTGGAGCGATTTCTTCTGCAAAGAGGAAAGCATGAAATTGTACACCGCAACAGAGAGCACGACTCCTCTTTCTTGAACGGCCGAATGAAAGTCTAACATAGCTTTATGACGCCCCCATCTGGCGTACGTACACAACATGGTACCACAAGCAACCTCGTCTGGTTCACATCCCGCTTCGAGCATCTCCAAGAAGGCTTGTTCAGCCAGCTCGATCTTCCCAGTTTGCCCATATATACGCAAAACAAGCGTGTAAACGATAGCAGTTGGACGATAGCTGAACTGTTCAAGTACAAGTGTATCATTCCACCGCATTAATCTCCACTCTTTGGAAAAAAGTATTAGATCATTAAATTTTCAGAAAGCAAAACACTAATTGATACAAAGGAAATATATTTTGAAATAGCACAAATCGCGTTATAACAAATCATGGCATGATTACACACATTGAGATCAGTTTCAATGACATGCAAAACAAAACAAAATAAAAAAACCTAATTAGCTAAATGCATTCAAGGAAGGTCAGACTCTTCACCTGGTCCAGGACAATGTAAATCTTCTACAAATCTACACCCATCATCATTTTAGAATTATCGATAAAACTGAGAAATACTTCAGACTACACCCCGTGATTAATCTACTGGAAAATCAAAATCCTGATAAAGCAGAAACCTGGGCTTAATTAACCTTCAACTAGTTATCATTCAACTGTCATTTCTACTCTCATTCTCTTTCAATGATCAACATTATTTAGTATCTTCTGAAAACAAGAGCATAACTTTCCTGGACAATCCAGCTCCAAAATCAATCTTCACTACCAACAAAAGTCCAAACACCAAACCCACTGGATCCAAAATTCAACAAAAACTTCAAAAAAAAAAATCATAGCAAAAACCCAATTACCTGCAACTTCATCCAGGCAAAGAGGTCTCTGACCTCTCTCCACGACTTCTGCTCCTTGAGCACCACACACATATCTCTGAAACTGAGCTTCCCAACAAAACTCGCCATCACCAACCTCATATCGTACTCACCATTCCTCATCCTCGACAAGCCCCTCACCGTCTTAATCGCCGCCACCACGTGTTTTCCGTACAACTGGCCATTCCGGTCGTCGGTCAGGTACTGCACCATCTGCTCCGGCGTCCTCTTCACCCACTTTGGCGTCATCGCCTGGTGTCCCTGCTTCCTCCGCTGCTCACTCAGCCGCCGAGCCTTGTCCTTTATCATCTGGCGCGATTTGGTCTCGGAGACCGCGATTCTGGAGCTCTTCGGCTTCAGATCGCTGAGTGACCACGAGTCAGGACTCAAGGAGGTCGCTCGGATCGAGATTCTGGGCCTCCTCGCCGGCGGTTTCAGGCGGTGAGGCTTGGACGGAAATGGTGTAGTAACGATGAAAGACGACGATTTCAGCGAATCCATCTCTCTTTTTCCTCTCTCGTTCCTGTTTGTTTCGCAGGAAAGTCGAATTTTCTCGGGAAAATTGCGCGGCACTGGAGAGACGAGAGTGACTGAGGAGATAACAGATTCTTCGCTTTGAGCAAGACTTGTAATTTAGGCGCTTAACAGAAACGACGCCGTATCATAATTTAGATTTTTCAAAAAAGAAATTAATATCTCTGGGCTTTTAGCCTTTTACAAGATCAAAGCCCTAACCAGAACCAGAGCTCAAGCAAAAATGGCGGGTTCGACCAATTCGACGCCGCCGAAGATATTGCTAGCGAAGCCGGGACTGGTCACCGGCGGCGCAGTCACCGGACGGCGAGGTGGAGCGGAGGAGGATGCGGCCCATCGGTCTCGATTCCCGCCGATTGCCTCCCTCAACCTCCTCTCCGATTCATGGGAGTTTCACATCGATCGCATCCTCCCTGTAAATTCCCTTGTGATCTATTGGTATCTATACTTGGAATTTTTTATGTGTTAAGTAGATTTTGACATTTCTGATTTGTGCAGTTCTTGACTGAGAACACTGATTTCACTGTGGTTGGGGTGATTGGGCCACCTGGAGTGGGCAAGTCTACGATCATGAATGAGATTTATGGATTTGATGTGAGCTCACCAGGTCAGTGAATTTGTTAATCTGTGATTTCAGATTTGTATGTTTGAAAATTGAACTGGCTTGGTTTGTGTCTCAGCTTGAATCATTCTCTGATATGGTGTTAAGATTTTTCCAAGAGTTGATCAAAGTGAATTACTGGGCTCATAAGCTATTAGTTTGAGCTTTTAAGTTGAATTTGTTAATTTTATATCTTGCACTTGGTTATTGACTTGCAGGCATGTTGCCGCCTTTCGTGGTACAATCTGAAGAGAGCAGAGCGATGGCGAGGCACTGCACTACTGGCATTGAACCGAGGATTTCGGCTGAAAGGATTATACTCCTTGATACCCAGGTTGGACTTCTTCTATTTTCTTTATTGTAGAATAAGTTTGGTAGATAACGTGTTTGTGTATTCACACTTCCTTAGGTATGCTTTTGATGTCTGAATAGTTTCGTCCTATCGACCTGAAACTTAGCAACGAAATTAAGGGTTCTGCCGAACTGAAATGAACTGTTCATGATCAATCGAATTCTGGTGGAAGTGAATTTAAGCAATTAGGAGTGATTAAAAATCATCACTTGCTTTCAGTTATTAGTATTTCCTTTTCTTAGTTATTATCAAGTCGATATATTAGCGAGTTTGATATCCATGAGCTATGAGAGAGTAACCGTCTAATTCAAATTGTTCTTTGAAGTTTGGAAAATTTAAAGGTGTTGCAGATTGTTATGTGAAAGTTTAAAGAAGGATAAAGTTAAGTCTTTTGGGGTCCTTGAACTTTTGTTATTGCTTTACTTTATTTTGTAACCTTAATGCTATACGAAGCTATTTTTCTTATATCAATGATAAGCATGGCTTAGTTATGTATAATTCATTATTGTTTATTTCTGACTAGTCTTTCGTCACACACAGCCAGTTTTTAGTCCTTCTGTTTTATCGGAGATGATGAGACCCGATGGTTCATCCACAATTTCAGTTTTAAGTGGCGAGTCCTTATCTGCTGAGTTGGCTCATGAACTTATGGGTATTCAGGTAAAGTGGAAGAATGTAATGTATTCATTCATTTTTTTGTTGACCTAAAGCATGGTGATGAACTTCACTCATAATATGATTGGAATTTCTGATTTTAGGTTCCTTTGCATTTTAAGCAATTACCTTTAGATGAATGTCTAATGAACTAATTTTTCTGGGGTGCTGCAAGGAATCCTTCTAGCTTGGTGTTCTCCTCACATCTATTTGCCATGTTGTGCTGGTGGTATCAGAGGGAGTTCATGATAACAGCATGTGGCGATTAATGTTAACGGTATTAAACTTGATTACTGCTTCATTATCATATATCTTCTTTGCGCTGTATGTGCTGGCTGTTGGGCATATAATTGCATCTTCCATTGTTTTATAGCTCATTTTTGTTACTGAGCCTTACACTGAACATTGCCTCATATACAAACAAAAGTATTCGATTATTCTTTTTTATTCTGGTGCAGGTTGATTTGTTGAAACATAAGATACCTGATCCGTCTTTGGTGACCCTTACCCATCCACAAAGCACTAGTTTGGGGTCTGAAAAAGAAAACAAAGATAAACTTCTAGAAGGTGAAGAGTATATGGCTGCTCCAGTTTTTGTGCATACTAAGTAAGTGACTTTTATTTGAATTGTTCCTCATTAATGTGTTGCAATCTAGTAAAATAAGAAGGAAAGAGGGATGACGGGCAAACAAGTCATCGAGATACCATTGTTTTTCTATGTATATGACCTCCGAGTTATTCATACATCTAGTTTATAGGATAAATATAATATAATATAATATAATATAATATAATATAATAGAACAAGCAGTTCCACATTTAAGACGTCTATGTTTGGTGATTGATTGTGGATCATATTGTTTTTTGTTTAATTGGCTTTACAATTTATTGCCTGATTTACTCATCATCCAATTCAGATATATAGCTGAATTATGGATAGTTGTAGGGTACTGACCATATAATCTGTAGTCTCGCAGCCTCTTATATCTGGTGTTTCCACTGTCTACAGACTGCAAGATCAGGACTGTACCCCAAGAAATATAGTCCAACTGAGGGAGGCTCTTGCTAAGTATTTTGGGACATCTTCATTCATGAAAGAGAAATATAGAAACATGACCAAAGATAGTCTCATTTCTGCTGCGGATTCTGGTACACGGAACAAAGATATCGGTTCAATTGGGGTGAATTTGCATGTAATTCCGTCCAAGAGCAGAGACGACTCCCCAAGAGCTCACCATGAAAGCTATGTCTCAACATTATGGAAATTGCGAGATCAGGCCTGTCTCTTCCACACAATTACGATATGCTGTTTGTTTTTTCACTTTATATAATAATCAACATGCTCTGCTGAATATCAGGTTTGTTTGTATAGAAGAGAGAACTATTTAGGCTAACCATAGACTCATTCATTCAGGTATTGTCCATGCATTGCCCGTCTTTCTCGAGGCCTGTTTCTGAACGTGACTGGTTGAAGAATTCCGCAAAAATATGGGAGCTCTTGAAGAACTCTCCGACTATTACCGAGTACTGCAGAACCCTCCAAAGTTCCGGTCTGTTCAGGAAGTAGTCATCTACCTCCAGAAATGTTTTCTGTAGTCCGTACTGATCTATGTAAGATCATCTTGCTATTTCCTGTAGTCCTCTTAAGCTTGCAACAATGGCTGAAATAGAATACGGTTTCGGAAGAAAAATGACTGGTTGAGGAATGGTCAGTGAAGAGCTCTTCAAATTTTGCAAAGACAAAGCCTTGTGTATTTCCATCTTCAATTCATGTAGCTTTGGTTCGGTAAGGTTTATTTGGAATCCATCAACAATGTATTGTACATTATTACATCATGAAACAGGAATCAAACTCAAAGAAAACATAAGAGACACAATGTTATAATCGAGTTAAGATTATGCTCGTTTAATAGATGAGACATTGAGCCAGGACATTTAATACTTAATTAATTATACATCTTTGGGATAATAATTTATTAATAAATATTATTAATAGAAATTATATATTATTAATAAATATTATAATTTGATGAATAATGGCATCAATTTGAA
Organism: Geranium rotundifolium; assembly: GCA_963920655.1. Taxonomy (NCBI): domain Eukaryota; kingdom Viridiplantae; phylum Streptophyta; class Magnoliopsida; order Geraniales; family Geraniaceae; genus Geranium; species Geranium rotundifolium. The sequence continues at coordinate 37,143,489 of OY987318.1, forward strand.
AATTTGATAAATAATTGAGGGCAATTTCGATACAACATGAAAATCTTCCATCCAAAATCTAATACCGTTAGTGCAAAGTGTAAAAAATACGCAATTAGCTGTTGTAGAATGTAAACACATTTTTTGTTGTAGTAAAATGTAAAATCGGTCATTTTAGTATGGGTAAAGTGTAATTATCCTTTTAAATTATATATTATACATTGGTAAATAAATCACTTACATATCATTGATTATAAAATTATAAGAAAATAATATTAAATGTATTAATTCATCTAATTAATATGCATAAAAAATAAATGTTCAAGATTATTTTTGCATTGAAATAATCCTATTGACGTACGCTCGATGTGTGATGGTCGAGATGCTTTAGTCTAAGCATATCCTTAAGCAATAAATAAATGAAAAGACGAAATTTCCCTAAGGGTGCTAAATTCGTTCATGTAATTAACTGAACCAAAATAATTCGATTGGTGTAGATTTTAATATTTTCTAAGAATTTCGAACAAAATCAGCATGAACGAGCGTAGAAGGAATTGAAAAATCAGCTGAAACTAATTTACATGAAGGATAAGAAATATAAAGACCTTGTTGGCAACTATTCTCTTTTCCAATACCCGAGTTGGTCTGACTCCCCTTCTCTTTTAGGAGTATTTTCATCATTTTTGGACAATTACACATTTTGCGAAAAAACCGGTAAGTTTACAACTACGTTTGCAATAAATGAATAGTTCACGTCTACTTTTTGCAATTTTCTCAATTATATATGAGTGCTATTAGATCGACATTATTATATGAGAATATGTTGGGCCACATTGGGAAGCTATATTGACAAAATGGAAGTGGTCGGGATGCGTATGCTTCGATGGACAAGGATGGACAAAGTCCGAAGCGATCATGTTCAAACAAAAGTGTGGAAGTTGCACTGGTAGACGAGAAGATATAAGAACATTAATTATGATGGTTCTATCATGTCAATCGTAAGCCCATCATCGAGGCACGTGTTTGACGGGTGTAGAGGATGAACTTATGAATAATTAAGAGGGTACAAGAACGATCAGAAAAGACGTGGGCAGAAGTTATTCACAAATATTTGGTAGATAAGGGTGTAAAAAAGAGTTTGTAATTGATAGCAACAACGGATAAAGCGTATTCATGTGAATGACTCGATGTCATATGCTTTTGGTTCATGTAACCTATCTCAATTGATTGGAAAAAAATGCTAAGTTGTTGCATGTCTAAATTTTCTGAAGAACTTGTTAGAACCTAACAAGTAACGATTCCTAGGCCCTATCTAAGGAATCAGATAGGGGAGATTCTAAAAGTATATATTCCTTGAACTATTCTCTTGGCAGTGTATATGAACATACTTTTAGAACCTTTTATAACATTTCTATCTTAATGCGAGTTTTAACTTCAACACGTCTTCCTACCTGAATAGCGAGATCAACAATAATTTAAGCAAGCGAGATCAAGTCTAAGTGCCGCACGTATCACAAAATACTAAGAGTAGTATCCACAATCATGTGTTCTATCTGTGTTGATTGCTTGAATGTGGCCAATTTGAGTAATCGTGTGAGTTGTGAATTCATCTCAAGACGGGCGGTTTATTACTCATCGCATGTCTGAAAATTCAACTCTTCGAAATTTTCATCTTGGTATCGCATGTTTGAAGATTCAACTCCTCGAAATTCCCCTTAGTGTTCTTACGGGCAACTAATTACGCGCAACTCTGTACACGGACTTACAACTATAGAAGAATATAAGAAAAAAGAGTGGACGAAAAGAACGGTTAAGATTTAATGAATGAATGTGATTTTCTATTTTTTTTATAAGCAAGACAAAATAAGTATAAGTATAAATAAAATAAAATAAAATCTTTGTTAACGCTCCGCATCGAAAAGATATAATTCGGCCGGACTATAACTACTTAACCTCCAAAAAGGAAAAACAAAAAGAAAATAATACATTTTAATCTAACATTACAATTACAAGAGTATACAAAAATTGGGTCTAGGGTCTAGGGTCTGGGGTCTAGGGTCTGGGGTCTAGGGTCTGGGGTCTAGGGTCTGGGGGCTAGGGTCTGGGGGTTTAGGGTCTGGGGGCTAGGGTCTGGGGTTTAGGGTTTAGGGTTTAGGGTTTGGGGTTTCGGGTTTGGGGTTTGGGGTTTCGGGGTTTCGGGGTTTGGGGTTTCGGGGTTTAGGGGTTAGGGTTTAGGGTTTAGGGGTTTTGGGGTTCGGGGTTCGGGGTTTAGGGTTTCGGGTTTGGGGTTTGGGGTTTGGGGTTTGGGGTTTGGGGTTTGGGGTTTTGGGGTTAGGGGTTAGGGGTTTAGGGTTTAGGGTTTTGGGGTTAGGGGTTAGGGGTTTAGGGTTTAGGGGTTTAGGGTTTAGGGTTTAGGGTTTAGGGGTTTAGGGTTTAGGGTTTAGGGTTTAGGGTTTAGGGTTTAGGGTTTAGGGTTTAGGGTTTAGGGTTTAGGGTTTAGGGTTTAGGGTTTAGGGTTTAGGGTTTAGGGTTTAGGGTTTAGGGTTTAGGGTTTAGGGTTTAGGGTTTAGGGTTTAGGGTTTAGGGTTTAGGGTTTAGGGTTTAGGGTTTAGGGTTTAGGGTTTAGGGTTTAGGGTTTAGGGTTTAGGGTTTAGGGTTTAGGGTTTAGGGTTTAGGGTTTAGGGTTTAGGGTTTAGGGTTTAGGGTTTAGGGTTTAGGGTTTAGGGTTTAGGGTTTAGGGTTTAGGGTTTAGGGTTTAGGGTTTAGGGTTTAGGGTTTAGGGTTTAGGGTTTAGGGTTTAGGGTTTAGGGTTTAGGGTTTAGGGTTTAGGGTTTAGGGTTTAGGGTTTAGGGTTTAGGGTTTAGGGTTTAGGGTTTAGGGTTTAGGGTTTAGGGTTTAGGGTTTAGGGTTTAGGGTTTAGGGTTTAGGGTTTAGGGTTTAGGGTTTAGGGTTTAGGGTTTAGGGTTTAGGGTTTAGGGTTTAGGGTTTAGGGTTTAGGGTTTAGGGTTTAGGGTTTAGGGTTTAGGGTTTAGGGTTTAGGGTTTAGGGTTTAGGGTTTAGGGTTTAGGGTTTAGGGTTTAGGGTTTAGGGTTTAGGGTTTAGGGTTTAGGGTTTAGGGTTTAGGGTTTAGGGTTTAGGGTTTAGGGTTTAGGGTTTAGGGTTTAGGGTTTAGGGTTTAGGGTTTAGGGTTTAGGGTTTAGGGTTTAGGGTTTAGGGTTTAGGGTTTAGGGTTTAGGGTTTAGGGTTTAGGGTTTAGGGTTTAGGGTTTAGGGTTTAGGGTTTAGGGTTTAGGGTTTAGGGTTTAGGGTTTAGGGTTTAGGGTTTAGGGTTTAGGGTTTAGGGTTTAGGGTTTAGGGTTTAGGGTTTAGGGTTTAGGGTTTAGGGTTTAGGGTTTAGGGTTTAGGGTTTAGGGTTTAGGGTTTAGGGTTTAGGGTTTAGGGTTTAGGGTTTAGGGTTTAGGGTTTAGGGTTTAGGGTTTAGGGTTTAGGGTTTAGGGTTTAGGGTTTAGGGTTTAGGGTTTAGGGTTTAGGGTTTAGGGTTTAGGGTTTAGGGTTTAGGGTTTAGGGTTTAGGGTTTAGGGTTTAGGGTTTAGGGTTTAGGGTTTAGGGTTTAGGGTTTAGGGTTTAGGGTTTAGGGTTTAGGGTTTAGGGTTTAGGGTTTAGGGTTTAGGGTTTAGGGTTTAGGGTTTAGGGTTTAGGGTTTAGGGTTTAGGGTTTAGGGTTTAGGGTTTAGGGTTTAGGGTTTAGGGTTTAGGGTTTAGGGTTTAGGGTTTAGGGTTTAGGGTTTAGGGTTTAGGGTTTAGGGTTTAGGGTTTAGGGTTTAGGGTTTAGGGTTTAGGGTTTAGGGTTTAGGGTTTAGGGTTTAGGGTTTAGGGTTTAGGGTTTAGGGTTTAGGGTTTAGGGTTTAGGGTTTAGGGTTTAGGGTTTAGGGTTTAGGGTTTAGGGTTTAGGGTTTAGGGTTTAGGGTTTAGGGTTTAGGGTTTAGGGTTTAGGGTTTAGGGTTTAGGGTTTAGGGTTTAGGGTTTAGGGTTTAGGGTTTAGGGTTTAGGGTTTAGGGTTTAGGGTTTAGGGTTTAGGGTTTAGGGTTTAGGGTTTAGGGTTTAGGGTTTAGGGTTTAGGGTTTAGGGTTTAGGGTTTAGGGTTTAGGGTTTAGGGTTTAGGGTTTAGGGTTTAGGGTTTAGGGTTTAGGGTTTAGGGTTTAGGGTTTAGGGTTTAGGGTTTAGGGTTTAGGGTTTAGGGTTTAGGGTTTAGGGTTTAGGGTTTAGGGTTTAGGGTTTAGGGTTTAGGGTTTAGGGTTTAGGGTTTAGGGTTTAGGGTTTAGGGTTTAGGGTTTAGGGTTTAGGGTTTAGGGTTTAGGGTTTAGGGTTTAGGGTTTAGGGTTTAGGGTTTAGGGTTTAGGGTTTAGGGTTTAGGGTTTAGGGTTTAGGGTTTAGGGTTTAGGGTTTAGGGTTTAGGGTTTAGGGTTTAGGGTTTAGGGTTTAGGGTTTAGGGTTTAGGGTTTAGGGTTTAGGGTTTAGGGTTTAGGGTTTAGGGTTTAGGGTTTAGGGTTTAGGGTTTAGGGTTTAGGGTTTAGGGTTTAGGGTTTAGGGTTTAGGGTTTAGGGTTTAGGGTTTAGGGTTTAGGGTTTAGGGTTTAGGGTTTAGGGTTTAGGGTTTAGGGTTTAGGGTTTAGGGTTTAGGGTTTAGGGTTTAGGGTTTAGGGTTTAGGGTTTAGGGTTTAGGGTTTAGGGTTTAGGGTTTAGGGTTTAGGGTTTAGGGTTTAGGGTTTAGGGTTTAGGGTTTAGGGTTTAGGGTTTAGGGTTTAGGGTTTAGGGTTTAGGGTTTAGGGTTTAGGGTTTAGGGTTTAGGGTTTAGGGTTTAGGGTTTAGGGTTTAGGGTTTAGGGTTTAGGGTTTAGGGTTTAGGGTTTAGGGTTTAGGGTTTAGGGTTTAGGGTTTAGGGTTTAGGGTTTAGGGTTTAGGGTTTAGGGTTTAGGGTTTAGGGTTTAGGGTTTAGGGTTTAGGGTTTAGGGTTTAGGGTTTAGGGTTTAGGGTTTAGGGTTTAGGGTTTAGGGTTTAGGGTTTAGGGTTTAGGGTTTAGGGTTTAGGGTTTAGGGTTTAGGGTTTAGGGTTTAGGGTTTAGGGTTTAGGGTTTAGGGTTTAGGGTTTAGGGTTTAGGGTTTAGGGTTTAGGGTTTAGGGTTTAGGGTTTAGGGTTTAGGGTTTAGGGTTTAGGGTTTAGGGTTTAGGGTTTAGGGTTTAGGGTTTAGGGTTTAGGGTTTAGGGTTTAGGGTTTAGGGTTTAGGGTTTAGGGTTTAGGGTTTAGGGTTTAGGGTTTAGGGTTTAGGGTTTAGGGTTTAGGGTTTAGGGTTTAGGGTTTAGGGTTTAGGGTTTAGGGTTTAGGGTTTAGGGTTTAGGGTTTAGGGTTTAGGGTTTAGGGTTTAGGGTTTAGGGTTTAGGGTTTAGGGTTTAGGGTTTAGGGTTTAGGGTTTAGGGTTTAGGGTTTAGGGTTTAGGGTTTAGGGTTTAGGGTTTAGGGTTTAGGGTTTAGGGTTTAGGGTTTAGGGTTTAGGGTTTAGGGTTTAGGGTTTAGGGTTTAGGGTTTAGGGTTTAGGGTTTAGGGTTTAGGGTTTAGGGTTTAGGGTTTAGGGTTTAGGGTTTAGGGTTTAGGGTTTAGGGTTTAGGGTTTAGGGTTTAGGGTTTAGGGTTTAGGGTTTAGGGTTTAGGGTTTAGGGTTTAGGGTTTAGGGTTTAGGGTTTAGGGTTTAGGGTTTAGGGTTTAGGGTTTAGGGTTTAGGGTTTAGGGTTTAGGGTTTAGGGTTTAGGGTTTAGGGTTTAGGGTTTAGGGTTTAGGGTTTAGGGTTTAGGGTTTAGGGTTTAGGGTTTAGGGTTTAGGGTTTAGGGTTTAGGGTTTAGGGTTTAGGGTTTAGGGTTTAGGGTTTAGGGTTTAGGGTTTAGGGTTTAGGGTTTAGGGTTTAGGGTTTAGGGTTTAGGGTTTAGGGTTTAGGGTTTAGGGTTTAGGGTTTAGGGTTTAGGGTTTAGGGTTTAGGGTTTAGGGTTTAGGGTTTAGGGTTTAGGGTTTAGGGTTTAGGGTTTAGGGTTTAGGGTTTAGGGTTTAGGGTTTAGGGTTTAGGGTTTAGGGTTTAGGGTTTAGGGTTTAGGGTTTAGGGTTTAGGGTTTAGGGTTTAGGGTTTAGGGTTTAGGGTTTAGGGTTTAGGGTTTAGGGTTTAGGGTTTAGGGTTTAGGGTTTAGGGTTTAGGGTTTAGGGTTTAGGGTTTAGGGTTTAGGGTTTAGGGTTTAGGGTTTAGGGTTTAGGGTTTAGGGTTTAGGGTTTAGGGTTTAGGGTTTAGGGTTTAGGGTTTAGGGTTTAGGGTTTAGGGTTTAGGGTTTAGGGTTTAGGGTTTAGGGTTTAGGGTTTAGGGTTTAGGGTTTAGGGTTTAGGGTTTAGGGTTTAGGGTTTAGGGTTTAGGGTTTAGGGTTTAGGGTTTAGGGTTTAGGGTTTAGGGTTTAGGGTTTAGGGTTTAGGGTTTAGGGTTTAGGGTTTAGGGTTTAGGGTTTAGGGTTTAGGGTTTAGGGTTTAGGGTTTAGGGTTTAGGGTTTAGGGTTTAGGGTTTAGGGTTTAGGGTTTAGGGTTTAGGGTTTAGGGTTTAGGGTTTAGGGTTTAGGGTTTAGGGTTTAGGGTTTAGGGTTTAGGGTTTAGGGTTTAGGGTTTAGGGTTTAGGGTTTAGGGTTTAGGGTTTAGGGTTTAGGGTTTAGGGTTTAGGGTTTAGGGTTTAGGGTTTAGGGTTTAGGGTTTAGGGTTTAGGGTTTAGGGTTTAGGGTTTAGGGTTTAGGGTTTAGGGTTTAGGGTTTAGGGTTTAGGGTTTAGGGTTTAGGGTTTAGGGTTTAGGGTTTAGGGTTTAGGGTTTAGGGTTTAGGGTTTAGGGTTTAGGGTTTAGGGTTTAGGGTTTAGGGTTTAGGGTTTAGGGTTTAGGGTTTAGGGTTTAGGGTTTAGGGTTTAGGGTTTAGGGTTTAGGGTTTAGGGTTTAGGGTTTAGGGTTTAGGGTTTAGGGTTTAGGGTTTAGGGTTTAGGGTTTAGGGTTTAGGGTTTAGGGTTTAGGGTTTAGGGTTTAGGGTTTAGGGTTTAGGGTTTAGGGTTTAGGGTTTAGGGTTTAGGGTTTAGGGTTTAGGGTTTAGGGTTTAGGGTTTAGGGTTTAGGGTTTAGGGTTTAGGGTTTAGGGTTTAGGGTTTAGGGTTTAGGGTTTAGGGTTTAGGGTTTAGGGTTTAGGGTTTAGGGTTTAGGGTTTAGGGTTTAGGGTTTAGGGTTTAGGGTTTAGGGTTTAGGGTTTAGGGTTTAGGGTTTAGGGTTTAGGGTTTAGGGTTTAGGGTTTAGGGTTTAGGGTTTAGGGTTTAGGGTTTAGGGTTTAGGGTTTAGGGTTTAGGGTTTAGGGTTTAGGGTTTAGGGTTTAGGGTTTAGGGTTTAGGGTTTAGGGTTTAGGGTTTAGGGTTTAGGGTTTAGGGTTTAGGGTTTAGGGTTTAGGGTTTAGGGTTTAGGGTTTAGGGTTTAGGGTTTAGGGTTTAGGGTTTAGGGTTTAGGGTTTAGGGTTTAGGGTTTAGGGTTTAGGGTTTAGGGTTTAGGGTTTAGGGTTTAGGGTTTAGGGTTTAGGGTTTAGGGTTTAGGGTTTAGGGTTTAGGGTTTAGGGTTTAGGGTTTAGGGTTTAGGGTTTAGGGTTTAGGGTTTAGGGTTTAGGGTTTAGGGTTTAGGGTTTAGGGTTTAGGGTTTAGGGTTTAGGGTTTAGGGTTTAGGGTTTAGGGTTTAGGGTTTAGGGTTTAGGGTTTAGGGTTTAGGGTTTAGGGTTTAGGGTTTAGGGTTTAGGGTTTAGGGTTTAGGGTTTAGGGTTTAGGGTTTAGGGTTTAGGGTTTAGGGTTTAGGGTTTAGGGTTTAGGGTTTAGGGTTTAGGGTTTAGGGTTTAGGGTTTAGGGTTTAGGGTTTAGGGTTTAGGGTTTAGGGTTTAGGGTTTAGGGTTTAGGGTTTAGGGTTTAGGGTTTAGGGTTTAGGGTTTAGGGTTTAGGGTTTAGGGTTTAGGGTTTAGGGTTTAGGGTTTAGGGTTTAGGGTTTAGGGTTTAGGGTTTAGGGTTTAGGGTTTAGGGTTTAGGGTTTAGGGTTTAGGGTTTAGGGTTTAGGGTTTAGGGTTTAGGGTTTAGGGTTTAGGGTTTAGGGTTTAGGGTTTAGGGTTTAGGGTTTAGGGTTTAGGGTTTAGGGTTTAGGGTTTAGGGTTTAGGGTTTAGGGTTTAGGGTTTAGGGTTTAGGGTTTAGGGTTTAGGGTTTAGGGTTTAGGGTTTAGGGTTTAGGGTTTAGGGTTTAGGGTTTAGGGTTTAGGGTTTAGGGTTTAGGGTTTAGGGTTTAGGGTTTAGGGTTTAGGGTTTAGGGTTTAGGGTTTAGGGTTTAGGGTTTAGGGTTTAGGGTTTAGGGTTTAGGGTTTAGGGTTTAGGGTTTAGGGTTTAGGGTTTAGGGTTTAGGGTTTAGGGTTTAGGGTTTAGGGTTTAGGGTTTAGGGTTTAGGGTTTAGGGTTTAGGGTTTAGGGTTTAGGGTTTAGGGTTTAGGGTTTAGGGTTTAGGGTTTAGGGTTTAGGGTTTAGGGTTTAGGGTTTAGGGTTTAGGGTTTAGGGTTTAGGGTTTAGGGTTTAGGGTTTAGGGTTTAGGGTTTAGGGTTTAGGGTTTAGGGTTTAGGGTTTAGGGTTTAGGGTTTAGGGTTTAGGGTTTAGGGTTTAGGGTTTAGGGTTTAGGGTTTAGGGTTTAGGGTTTAGGGTTTAGGGTTTAGGGTTTAGGGTTTAGGGTTTAGGGTTTAGGGTTTAGGGTTTAGGGTTTAGGGTTTAGGGTTTAGGGTTTAGGGTTTAGGGTTTAGGGTTTAGGGTTTAGGGTTTAGGGTTTAGGGTTTAGGGTTTAGGGTTTAGGGTTTAGGGTTTAGGGTTTAGGGTTTAGGGTTTAGGGTTTAGGGTTTAGGGTTTAGGGTTTAGGGTTTAGGGTTTAGGGTTTAGGGTTTAGGGTTTAGGGTTTAGGGTTTAGGGTTTAGGGTTTAGGGTTTAGGGTTTAGGGTTTAGGGTTTAGGGTTTAGGGTTTAGGGTTTAGGGTTTAGGGTTTAGGGTTTAGGGTTTAGGGTTTAGGGTTTAGGGTTTAGGGTTTAGGGTTTAGGGTTTAGGGTTTAGGGTTTAGGGTTTAGGGTTTAGGGTTTAGGGTTTAGGGTTTAGGGTTTAGGGTTTAGGGTTTAGGGTTTAGGGTTTAGGGTTTAGGGTTTAGGGTTTAGGGTTTAGGGTTTAGGGTTTAGGGTTTAGGGTTTAGGGTTTAGGGTTTAGGGTTTAGGGTTTAGGGTTTAGGGTTTAGGGTTTAGGGTTTAGGGTTTAGGGTTTAGGGTTTAGGGTTTAGGGTTTAGGGTTTAGGGTTTAGGGTTTAGGGTTTAGGGTTTAGGGTTTAGGGTTTAGGGTTTAGGGTTTAGGGTTTAGGGTTTAGGGTTTAGGGTTTAGGGTTTAGGGTTTAGGGTTTAGGGTTTAGGGTTTAGGGTTTAGGGTTTAGGGTTTAGGGTTTAGGGTTTAGGGTTTAGGGTTTAGGGTTTAGGGTTTAGGGTTTAGGGTTTAGGGTTTAGGGTTTAGGGTTTAGGGTTTAGGGTTTAGGGTTTAGGGTTTAGGGTTTAGGGTTTAGGGTTTAGGGTTTAGGGTTTAGGGTTTAGGGTTTAGGGTTTAGGGTTTAGGGTTTAGGGTTTAGGGTTTAGGGTTTAGGGTTTAGGGTTTAGGGTTTAGGGTTTAGGGTTTAGGGTTTAGGGTTTAGGGTTTAGGGTTTAGGGTTTAGGGTTTAGGGTTTAGGGTTTAGGGTTTAGGGTTTAGGGTTTAGGGTTTAGGGTTTAGGGTTTAGGGTTTAGGGTTTAGGGTTTAGGGTTTAGGGTTTAGGGTTTAGGGTTTAGGGTTTAGGGTTTAGGGTTTAGGGTTTAGGGTTTAGGGTTTAGGGTTTAGGGTTTAGGGTTTAGGGTTTAGGGTTTAGGGTTTAGGGTTTAGGGTTTAGGGTTTAGGGTTTAGGGTTTAGGGTTTAGGGTTTAGGGTTTAGGGTTTAGGGTTTAGGGTTTAGGGTTTAGGGTTTAGGGTTTAGGGTTTAGGGTTTAGGGTTTAGGGTTTAGGGTTTAGGGTTTAGGGTTTAGGGTTTAGGGTTTAGGGTTTAGGGTTTAGGGTTTAGGGTTTAGGGTTTAGGGTTTAGGGTTTAGGGTTTAGGGTTTAGGGTTTAGGGTTTAGGGTTTAGGGTTTAGGGTTTAGGGTTTAGGGTTTAGGGTTTAGGGTTTAGGGTTTAGGGTTTAGGGTTTAGGGTTTAGGGTTTAGGGTTTAGGGTTTAGGGTTTAGGGTTTAGGGTTTAGGGTTTAGGGTTTAGGGTTTAGGGTTTAGGGTTTAGGGTTTAGGGTTTAGGGTTTAGGGTTTAGGGTTTAGGGTTTAGGGTTTAGGGTTTAGGGTTTAGGGTTTAGGGTTTAGGGTTTAGGGTTTAGGGTTTAGGGTTTAGGGTTTAGGGTTTAGGGTTTAGGGTTTAGGGTTTAGGGTTTAGGGTTTAGGGTTTAGGGTTTAGGGTTTAGGGTTTAGGGTTTAGGGTTTAGGGTTTAGGGTTTAGGGTTTAGGGTTTAGGGTTTAGGGTTTAGGGTTTAGGGTTTAGGGTTTAGGGTTTAGGGTTTAGGGTTTAGGGTTTAGGGTTTAGGGTTTAGGGTTTAGGGTTTAGGGTTTAGGGTTTAGGGTTTAGGGTTTAGGGTTTAGGGTTTAGGGTTTAGGGTTTAGGGTTTAGGGTTTAGGGTTTAGGGTTTAGGGTTTAGGGTTTAGGGTTTAGGGTTTAGGGTTTAGGGTTTAGGGTTTAGGGTTTAGGGTTTAGGGTTTAGGGTTTAGGGTTTAGGGTTTAGGGTTTAGGGTTTAGGGTTTAGGGTTTAGGGTTTAGGGTTTAGGGTTTAGGGTTTAGGGTTTAGGGTTTAGGGTTTAGGGTTTAGGGTTTAGGGTTTAGGGTTTAGGGTTTAGGGTTTAGGGTTTAGGGTTTAGGGTTTAGGGTTTAGGGTTTAGGGTTTAGGGTTTAGGGTTTAGGGTTTAGGGTTTAGGGTTTAGGGTTTAGGGTTTAGGGTTTAGGGTTTAGGGTTTAGGGTTTAGGGTTTAGGGTTTAGGGTTTAGGGTTTAGGGTTTAGGGTTTAGGGTTTAGGGTTTAGGGTTTAGGGTTTAGGGTTTAGGGTTTAGGGTTTAGGGTTTAGGGTTTAGGGTTTAGGGTTTAGGGTTTAGGGTTTAGGGTTTAGGGTTTAGGGTTTAGGGTTTAGGGTTTAGGGTTTAGGGTTTAGGGTTTAGGGTTTAGGGTTTAGGGTTTAGGGTTTAGGGTTTAGGGTTTAGGGTTTAGGGTTTAGGGTTTAGGGTTTAGGGTTTAGGGTTTAGGGTTTAGGGTTTAGGGTTTAGGGTTTAGGGTTTAGGGTTTAGGGTTTAGGGTTTAGGGTTTAGGGTTTAGGGTTTAGGGTTTAGGGTTTAGGGTTTAGGGTTTAGGGTTTAGGGTTTAGGGTTTAGGGTTTAGGGTTTAGGGTTTAGGGTTTAGGGTTTAGGGTTTAGGGTTTAGGGTTTAGGGTTTAGGGTTTAGGGTTTAGGGTTTAGGGTTTAGGGTTTAGGGTTTAGGGTTTAGGGTTTAGGGTTTAGGGTTTAGGGTTTAGGGTTTAGGGTTTAGGGTTTAGGGTTTAGGGTTTAGGGTTTAGGGTTTAGGGTTTAGGGTTTAGGGTTTAGGGTTTAGGGTTTAGGGTTTAGGGTTTAGGGTTTAGGGTTTAGGGTTTAGGGTTTAGGGTTTAGGGTTTAGGGTTTAGGGTTTAGGGTTTAGGGTTTAGGGTTTAGGGTTTAGGGTTTAGGGTTTAGGGTTTAGGGTTTAGGGTTTAGGGTTTAGGGTTTAGGGTTTAGGGTTTAGGGTTTAGGGTTTAGGGTTTAGGGTTTAGGGTTTAGGGTTTAGGGTTTAGGGTTTAGGGTTTAGGGTTTAGGGTTTAGGGTTTAGGGTTTAGGGTTTAGGGTTTAGGGTTTAGGGTTTAGGGTTTAGGGTTTAGGGTTTAGGGTTTAGGGTTTAGGGTTTAGGGTTTAGGGTTTAGGGTTTAGGGTTTAGGGTTTAGGGTTTAGGGTTTAGGGTTTAGGGTTTAGGGTTTAGGGTTTAGGGTTTAGGGTTTAGGGTTTAGGGTTTAGGGTTTAGGGTTTAGGGTTTAGGGTTTAGGGTTTAGGGTTTAGGGTTTAGGGTTTAGGGTTTAGGGTTTAGGGTTTAGGGTTTAGGGTTTAGGGTTTAGGGTTTAGGGTTTAGGGTTTAGGGTTTAGGGTTTAGGGTTTAGGGTTTAGGGTTTAGGGTTTAGGGTTTAGGGTTTAGGGTTTAGGGTTTAGGGTTTAGGGTTTAGGGTTTAGGGTTTAGGGTTTAGGGTTTAGGGTTTAGGGTTTAGGGTTTAGGGTTTAGGGTTTAGGGTTTAGGGTTTAGGGTTTAGGGTTTAGGGTTTAGGGTTTAGGGTTTAGGGTTTAGGGTTTAGGGTTTAGGGTTTAGGGTTTAGGGTTTAGGGTTTAGGGTTTAGGGTTTAGGGTTTAGGGTTTAGGGTTTAGGGTTTAGGGTTTAGGGTTTAGGGTTTAGGGTTTAGGGTTTAGGGTTTAGGGTTTAGGGTTTAGGGTTTAGGGTTTAGGGTTTAGGGTTTAGGGTTTAGGGTTTAGGGTTTAGGGTTTAGGGTTTAGGGTTTAGGGTTTAGGGTTTAGGGTTTAGGGTTTAGGGTTTAGGGTTTAGGGTTTAGGGTTTAGGGTTTAGGGTTTAGGGTTTAGGGTTTAGGGTTTAGGGTTTAGGGTTTAGGGTTTAGGGTTTAGGGTTTAGGGTTTAGGGTTTAGGGTTTAGGGTTTAGGGTTTAGGGTTTAGGGTTTAGGGTTTAGGGTTTAGGGTTTAGGGTTTAGGGTTTAGGGTTTAGGGTTTAGGGTTTAGGGTTTAGGGTTTAGGGTTTAGGGTTTAGGGTTTAGGGTTTAGGGTTTAGGGTTTAGGGTTTAGGGTTTAGGGTTTAGGGTTTAGGGTTTAGGGTTTAGGGTTTAGGGTTTAGGGTTTAGGGTTTAGGGTTTAGGGTTTAGGGTTTAGGGTTTAGGGTTTAGGGTTTAGGGTTTAGGG